>JADLZK010007231.1:0-49857 GCA_015847255.1 Hyparrhenia diplandra
AGGCACTAACTAAACGTTAACCGATGCGGTGACAAAATCCAACAACCTGCTTGCCACCCCTTCGTGCCACCAGCAACGCAAGCCAGGTGCCAAGCATCATCACTGGTCCCTTCACTAGGTCTTCGTTTTGCCTTCACCGGCGACGAGCACCCCATGCCGCCGTCGTCGTGGCCAACGACTCCAGCATCGTCATCCCACCCCCACTGTCTCAGCCTCGCTCATGCAGCCAAATCCTCGCCATTGTATGCGCCAAGTACACGTTCCGCCGCCGCCCCGCGACCGCTGCTCACCCCAGGTGCACTCGGCTTACTCCTCTGCCCCGCAGTTCGCCTCCCTCGTTCATGGATCAGGGATTGCAAAATAACTTTTCTAATCATGTGGAGGCAACCAAATGGCTTCCTCACTGTTAAATCTAGAAGGACAGATGATGGTTTGACCATGTAATAAAAGACAGAAGCTTCATCTGGTTTTCAAAAAAAGTAAATCTTGTGTTACTCGTTTCACAAGTTTGTAAAGAAGCTTCTGTCTTCATTACAGTTTCACCAGAAGGTGTGTGATCATCGCCTGGCCACCACGGTCGCCCCTTCTGCACCCCTGCATGCACCGTTGTGGCAGCTCGCCTCTCCTCGTTGATGGATCAGAGGCAGAAAAAATAACATTTTTTTTTTTCTTAATCTGGTAGCAAATAGCCGGCAACCAAATGGCTAAGCCTACCGTTAAAGCATGAACGTGACAGATGATGGCTTGGTCTGGTACTGGTAGACAGCTTCATCGGTAAACTCAAAAGTAAAGCGTGCGGTGGCCACACCCGTTTAAGGTAAGTTCGTCCAGAGTTGCTATATATATATATATATATATGGAAGCATTCCAATATCGATAAATTGGATGTATGTTAGCTCACCCGAAAATATAGTGACCAAGTAAACACTGGAAACATGAGGGAGATGTTCTTTCTATTGAGGAGCACAATGCATGGGTGCTCTGTTTGATCCAATACTCTTGTTTACGCAATCATCACAGTCCAAATCTCACCATCTGCTACGTGCACCGGTGGAAAACCAAATTAACAAACCACACCGTCCAAAAGGACTCTGTGGTCACGCACAGATCGGTCTCGGCCTAGAGGGGGAGCTGGCGCTGCGGCAGAGGCAGTAGGCCAGCCGCCACCTCCCCGCTCCGCCGCGTCATCGCCAAATCAGATTAGGGGTATCACTAAATTCCCTTTAAAAGTGAAGGAGATATTTCCACTCTATAAGTAAGTCTCCCGTTAGAAAAGAATAAAAGTTTGCTTGTAAAAGGTATTCGAAATATAAAAGAAACTTTGTGAGATTGCTTGAGATAAGTCTCACAGTGGTTACATAAACAAGGAAGGATGTAACTATAGGACAAGCAAGTAATGGAAAATATTCCGAAACGCTCTAACTCCTAGCGCCCCCAGCCGCTCCCTGCCCTCGCGGCGCGCACGCCTCCCTCGCGCGCGACGCAGCGCTGCTCCTTTAGGTCCGCCGCTGCTGGTCAGAGTTGCCGCGCCGCCAACGCTGCCGCGCACAGACTCATTTACCTGTGTTAAAATTTGTTAAATATCGTAATTACTCCTAGGAATGCTAATTGCGAAGTTGATCAGACCGCCCGGTTAATAAAGAATGATAGCCTTTGTTAAATCATAGGCATTAAGCGAGGCGGTTTAAAAGCCTAACTGCCTCCGTCCGAGGCCATTTTCCTTAAAACAGCTCATAAAAGATTTTGTGTAGTAGTAAAATGGCAGATCCTTTATCGTTAAACCAAGCAATCCTGCAAAAAACCAAAGCATATGTTCCATCTCTTCCCTCTAGAATTAAAATTATGAAACATAAGGAGTTCGTCTCCGCTCCTGCCTTAGCTTTAGATCGACCACAACCATGCTTCTCCCTGGCCCCAAGGTCTCTGTCCTTTCCCTGAGACTGCCCTCGTCTGCTAGTCAAAAGAAGCAAAGGGTCTCCTTGGGTGAGTTCAGAAACCTCGTAATCCACTTTGAACTCGGCTCTGTGTGTGATGCCCGGCTCCTAACCACAACAATGACGGTCCCATGGCCCTCCAAGTCAGCGCACATGTGCCTCCCAGCCCTCTCTCCTCCACTTGATGCAGGCGGCTTCCTGCCCTGTGCTCCTGCCCTTCTCACACCGTGGACTCCGCCCTACGCTCATCCCGCATCCTGCTGCCACTGCCTCATGCCACCACCGACGCAAGCTTGGTGCTAAGGTCATCGCTGATCCTTCACTAGGTCTCTCGCGCCGGCCCTTCAACGGGCGATGAACACGCCCCATCCCGCTTGTTGCGGCTAACGACTCCATCATCACCATGCCACCCCATTGTCTGGCAGCCTGTGAACACTACGGCCACCGTGAGCTCATATCATGACCATGCAGCCAAGTGCATCATATACTACGCACGCACGGCCTTTGCTGTTCCCGGCGCGCCGTCAATCTCTACGTGACTCGGCCTGCTCCGCCCGGCAGCACGCCTCGGTGATGGATGAGGCATGTGCAAAAATAACATTTTTGTTTCTACGCATGGAAGAAGAGGCAACCGAGCTGGCAGCCCTCACTTCCTCATCCAGGAAGGACAACAGATGTTGTACTGTATGTGCACGATCATTTAATATGGTTCGTCCAGACTTGGTACGGAACTTGACTGAGTCAAGTGTATGAGCTCTCCCCGTGAAAATAGTGACCAGGGATTTTGATTCTCCTTCTTCTATGCGCATGTGAGCACATACTTGCTTTCGGATATGGACCATCATCCATTATTCTTGTTACACCCTGCAGGTTGTAGCAGCCAGAGACTGGGCTTCGATTCCTTTCCTTGGTAGGTTGAACTTGACGTTTCTAAATCATTAAAAACATTCAGGTCGCCACAGACTTGCTGCAGTGGCAGCAGCTATATAAACACACCGTCCCATGCCCAAGTATCCACAGAAGACACAAAGTCAACAAGGAGCTCCTCTATAGCTTCTAAAGCTCTGCACAAAGCACGGCCCCAAAAGCCAACAAGCAGCATGTGTACTAAACCACATGGTCTGGCCACCCATTTCCCCTTTCTCCTTGTTTCTTTCTAGCGCTGTTCACTCTCAGGCCATTGCTTCTAATCTCTAGCCCTCTCCGCAAGACTTCAGTAGCCGACAAAACTCTCCAGGTATGCGCGGACTCACTTTTAAGTCATGCTATATTCTTGTAGTAAACCGAGGATCAAATAATAAATCACTACGCAACAATAGATTCGATTTGTCCAAATGTTTTCCTTGTTCTCAGGCAATCACCCCTTCCTTTGTCTTTGTATATGCAGTGAAGCGCAAACAGATTTTGTTTGCAAAGCAATCCCGCCTTGGGTCGTGAGCGTTAGGATGACTACCTTTTTCAAGGCAGCAGAACTCGACAAAGCCTAGGGGGACACCATGTAAGAGCAAGGTCGGATCCAACGTCACTTTGACAATGTCTTGCGCTTGCCTCGGACTCAACATCTTCGGGTGGGATCTCGCCCGCATTTCGATTCACGCACCGTTAGGTGAGAAACTCGCCACACACACACACCCATCGCCACGTAAATCACCAAGCCTTCGCAGGTGCTACCTTATGCTGATCTTGTCACCTCCAACACGTGCACAATCTGTAAATAAAGCTATTCGCCAAGGTGCTCAACAAGGGTGACACGTGTTTTCCAGGCCTCCCGCGGCCTGCTACAATTTCCAAATTCAACAAAAACCATGACAAGCCACCGTCGCGAATTGCCGCATCTGGGCAGCCGAACCCCGGGTTATTACTATTAACGCAGTTGTTTGGATCAAAACCTCCGATCTCATGATGTTGGCCAAGGCTTCCAGGTGCAAAAAGGGAACAATTGATTGGCTCCAAGCTCAGTTCCTGGGAGAACAACCACTACTAAGTCAATTGGGGACTCACCTCCTTGTACGAAGATAGGTTTATATGGCAGTTTGCATACTCATGTGTGTATTCACTATTTACATGCTACGGCTGATATATATAATAAAATAAATGGAAAGTATTTTTAATAAATCATAGTTTTTGGTGTCTCTACCGCAAGCTATACCACAACATATGCTCTTTGGGATATTGCCGCAAACAATATTTTCGGACCGTAATTTGAGATGAATATTGCATGATGGATCCCTAGGACACCGCTGCCTATGGAACCACTTATACTAGATCTCCGCTTCTACCAAAGAAATAGTAATGACCGGTAACGCATTGGTCATCGGTCGATCACACTTAACGGCGAAGACCCGTATCACTGCTTGGGCATGAGTGTGGTTTTAGCCGCTGAACCCCGCACACACTGCCCACCGCTCTAGCCTAGCGCCATTGTAGCCCTCCGGCCATGGCTCGTTCAACTGGTTGATACCGGGCGTAGCTGGCATGCTTGCTTAGGCCGATACACTCCGTGCCGATGTGATCCCACACCGGTGCTAACGAGGATCTCGAGTGACGCCCTTCTCACCGACGATCTATGGGGTGGTGTGGCGGCGATCCCGGTGGGCCCCGGTGTTGGGCAAAGAAACATGTGGCCATCAGAGGTCGCCACATCATGGCAGAAAGTTAAACATGGTGTGGTGCCGTATGTTTTGTGGCACGAGGATGGCGATGTCGTAGGAACCCGTTAGGCCATCCGCAATGGGCCCTAGCTAATTGGTCGAGGGGACACATTAACCCACCACCGCGACGACGACCGACCCCGTCACCACCGACACACCACCGAGGAGTTCGCGCTCCCGCCAGAGGGCGGCAGAACGACATACACGACGCCGGGGCTGCAAGCGACTCGCATGGACCTCAGAGCCGCCACCACTGGCCCGCTTCGCCGGGCGCTTACGTGACATGCTTCGCATAAACCGCTCGAGTGGTTCGGAGCCACAATCGATGGAGAAGACCACGACCTTGCACGCCGCTATGATGATGAGTTGCCAAGACAATCAGCGGAGGACGCCGGCGACAACCATATCGACACACGGTCGCCGACGGACACCGACATCGAGGCGGCACCTGCCAGAGCCGGCGCGACGTCGCCGCTTTTTGACGCCGCCGATGGAGGCGATCGACGACCGTGACGCTGAGCGACCTCGACCGAGCTACGACCGGGCACCCCGACAAACCAGAACTCTAAGATCATTGCGCGTGATCGAGCTTCAAACGCCGATCCGCACCCGTGTGGGAGCCTCACAACGGCATTGTGAGGTACTTCCACCGCTACCACATCACTCGCCGTGCACCTTCGTGAGCCCTCCAGGGGCCTTCACCTTGAAGGTGGTGTCCCCCTTGGCATCACAAAGGCTTCCACCTCCCGACTCGCCCGCGCGTAAGACCAGGCGTTCCCTGCAACCATGTTGCCGCTCATGGAGCCCGAACATCAAACTCGACGACGTGACGCTTCTCTCTTCGACGACAACGGCCAAGAGTTCCTTAGCATCGATAACATCATAGAACATTTTAGGTCGACCGAAACTAATTGCTCGAATCTAGATGTCCGTTGTCCACGCCGACATAGAACTTTTTGAGCCAGCTATCGACTTTAGGATGAAAGGCCATGGTGTGGGGTATTTTCTCGAGGCTAAGTTGGCCGCCGCTCTAGGTTACAAATAAACAACAAAAAAATTCATGGAATAGCCGACGGAGCCCATCCACGTGTCATCCTCGCCCGTAGATGTCACCTGACGCATCCTCGCCGACCACCAGATCTACACGCTGACCACTAGATTTGCTGCCCACCGCCGGATCTAGCCTCCACCACCACTGATCTTTGTGCTTGTTGACAAATGGGACAACCAACCGCCCACCGCAGATTTGAGGTGTAAGGGAGAAGAGGGAGGGAGCACCCGCCGCCCCACCCCAAGCACCAGTGCCGCCGCCGGTAGAGGATGAGAGAATTTTCACAAAGGATTGAATTGTCGCGTGAAGAGCGCGGCCATCTTCGTCGCAACCGTCATGGCCACCCCGGCGCCAAATCAAACCTTGCCGCCACAAGATCCAGCACCGGCCGCGGTCGCAGTCTCCCATCCCGCTCGAGGAATGCCGCCCCAACACGGAGGAGCCCCACCTCCTCGAGAGAGATAGACAAAGAGAGAAAGGCAGGGGAGTGAGGGGCGGAGCAGGTGGCCGGAGAGGGATGGAAGTGTGGCCCGTTGCTTGCTTGCTTGGGAGAGAGAGACGATGGGAGCGAGGGTGCCGCACGACGTCAGAGGGAGAAGAGAGGGAGCCGGTGTGGGGATAGTGAGGATCTAAACTGTCATGTTTTATACTTGCGCGCGTATTTGGCCTCGGGGTCTTATTAATCGTGATACAAACCATTTTAAGACACCTTCCTCTGAAAATGGCCTGTTTTCTAAGGCGGACTCTCTTATAAGAACTGTCTCAGTTAAATCACTTTGTGAGGCGGCTGGACTATAATCACCTTTAATTAATGAAAGGATTGCCTCGGTTAATCCAGGCAATAAGCGAGGCGGTTTAAAAGCCGGCAACCAACTTCCTTGCCCCCGTGGGATAAAAAATAACAGTTTTTCTCATCTTATGAAAAAAAAATAACATATTTTATCCTCTATGGCAATAGCAGGCAACCAAATGGTTTTGCCTCGTCGTGTTAAAGCCCGACGGACAACAGATGAATTTGGTCTTTGTACTAAAAAGATTGAAGCTTCGTTGGTAAGCGTGTGCGGTGGCTATCCGTTTACCACTTCGCTGGTACCGAAGCATTCCACTCGATTAATTCGCGTATGTTAGCTCTCCCGAAAGAATTGTGACCAAGTAATTAAACGGTGGAACAAGGAGTTGACTATTCTATACGTACGTGAGCAATGAACACATGGATTACTTGTTTACCGACTACCACAGTCCACCATCAGCTACGTGGTTACTAGGAATGTCACAATCACCACTAAAAAACAATTAACAAACAACACTGTCGAAAACGACTTTTACCTGTGTTAAAATTTAGATAAATATCGTCATTGCTAATTAAGGATATCCATTTTTATGTTTTACTCCCTAATATTTAAGAATTTAAAAAATAGGATAATAAGCATGGCCCTTCCACCAAAAAAAAAAACAAAGATGCAAAGAAAGAGTACACGTTCGAAGAGATCACAATGGATTTGTTAGTGTAATGCGTGAACTGAAAAAAATATTTAAAGCAAGGTAGGTTTTGGCAAGGTTGATATAGTAATAAGATAATTGTCTTGTTTCATCAGCAAAAGCTGGAAGGACCGAAACGGCGACAGTGAGGGTGGAATGGGAGCCTCAAACTTTCTTCTCACTTTTGGGTCGCCGGCTCAACCCCAAACCTCAAAAGCAATTCAAACGGAGACGAAACACATGTAGATCGAGTCGGCATCGAAACTACAACAATATCGAACCCTAAACAAGCCAAGATTCGAACCATCGAGAAATATCAATGTAACCTAAGACCAAGAAGAAACACTAAAGCTACGACTTTTCGTAAGACGGAAACTACCGAACAATGCCGAAGACTACACAAGTCGTAAGAGATCCGAACTACCGAGAAATACCGAACGTAACCTAAAACCAACAAAGAAACACTCGTTACGCACTTTCGCATCGAAACTACATCGAACAATACCGAAGACTACACAAGTCGCATCTCGAACCAATGAGAGATATCGGTAATGGGTAACTAAAACCAACAAGAAACACTAGAGCTGCATTCTTTCGATTTCCGAACTACCGGACAACATCAAACCTAGACAGTCGGTGATCCGGACTACATCGAAAGCATGATCGATGGAACCTAAAAAATAGTAAAGAAACACTAAAGCTGGCTGCATTCGCATTCGAACTATCGACAATACCGACAAATCGAAAAACCTGTTAGCACGAACAAAAAAATCCGCCCAAACAAAATTCCTTCAAACTTGATCGTAATCAACTCCTTTTGCCACAAGATTTTTAGACACTTTTGGTCACAAGGCATAGGAGAGGCTATCCTAAAGAAATCATCGCCTAATTTGATCAAAATCGAGAAATCGCAGGATCACACCAAGAACACACCAAAAAAACGATTTTCGATCCAAAAATCCCGCCCGATCTATGTCGTGAGGATTTAGCTCAAAACCCTTGCGGAAATGATCCTCTCACATCCTAGCACGAATCAAGGCAAGAAACTAGATCAAACGGTGCCAAATCGAAGAAATCGCCAAGAGAAAAGAGTGGGAGAGATGAACTCGGAAGAACATGGTGATGAACGAAAAATCACAGCACACAAGACTGTAAAGAACACCCGATCCAATCATCCCAACGCTAGCCATGTGACAAAGTTACCGTAGCTAACTTTGCTCTCAAGAAATTTGATACAAGATCGTGGACTCACACCAATCCGAAACCCTAACTAGAAAATGTGTAAATGAGAGGCGAGGAGTGATGAAGGGGTATGCCTCCTCAAGCAACAGCCCCACCCCTCCGCTCAAACTACCCTAAGATACATGAGCTCATTTCCCTTTGTGTCCGAAGGCTGTCTCGGGTCGACCGGGCACTCGATCCCGACGGCCACCGCGCGCTCTCATCCTCATCGGTAGCCTTGCCTCCACGCAACCTCGCGATGCGCCGCCCACGCGGCCGGCCCTTCCGCGTCCGCCGAACACTTCTCGGGTTTTGAGAGGCCCAAAACCTCGCGAAACCCGCGCCTCGTGCTCGGCGCGCCCAAACCACTAAAACTCCTCGCCGATGGTTTTGGAGGGCAAAGCACCAAACCTCCTCGACATCGCTTATCGCCGCCTTGACCGCCCTCGAAGTCGCCAAGTCATCCGGAGCTCCCCGCTCCGCGCGCGCTCGCCGCCTTGACCCGGACCGACACGTGTCCCGCCCACGTCCCTCCGCATCCGGCTCGATGCAAACCCAGCATGTCGCCTCCATGGCGCGCCACCCGGCGATCCGGCGGCCCAAGCCTCACGCACGCCTTCTCACTTCTCCGCCGTCCGTCCGTCGGTCCCAAGACGCCCTCCCTGGGCTCCCACCTCGCTCGCCGCCTACCATCTCCGAGCTCAACACCCGCACAACACGAACCAAGAGATGCCAGGCCTTCTGATCACACTCGCGTGTGCCGCTGGAAACATAGCCGAAGCATATAAGAGTAAAAGAAAATAGAAGTGAGAATGTTGGACTGCGGTTGACAATCACTACATCGACAAAACTAAACACATGCGACCCAAACAATCCATGTGTTCGCACCCCTTGATGAAAGTGCAATGTCAACATTCCCAACACAAAAAGACGTACAGAAAGTGAAGATAAAGCACATCCGTATAGACCCTCAAAAACTCGATAGCAAACATGTGGAGCAAAAGCTTGGTCTCTAAAGACAAGGGCAAAAGGCTCGGACACAACCAAGCTAAATTGTATACCTAGTCCTCAAGAAAGAGGTAGAACAGTTCGTAACACCACTGGGGCAAAAGCCCAAACCAATTACTTTCACACACAAGCAGCTAGACCCTCAAGACGCAGGCGCGTTGCCCCACACATCTAGCTCAAAGTGCTACTCCCCTCGGACAAATGTACCCACCGCCTTTGTATCTTTCTCCCCCTTGTTGGCACATGCACTAATCAAGCTATGAAATGCAATATGTCACAAATGCAAAGCTTCAAGATTATATTCAACCGGAATGAGAGTGCTCAAAGTGGTACCATAGCAATAAACTGGCTGCGCTGTCGTGGTTGCTAAATTGCATGATATAAAATATGGCACAAAGTATTTTGAGCAATTTTAGTATCTTGCAAAAGGAGGTTCACCATCAAACATAGCACCCAGCACAAGTAGATAGGAGATCAACTAAGTGCTTAAACATGTAAAACAGGGTGAACTACCCCAAGCGCATTCTCGACATCATGCTAGACATTGTTGCACAACAAACTTTGTGTTCATTTTAGTTCAGAGTTGCAATGGGTTCACAAGTTACAAAGAGAGCATGCGAGTGGTTATCCACATTTGCCTTGCCTTTACTAATCAACCATGTCAAGCCTATGCGTGAGCATAATGATTAGCTTAAGACAATGGTCCTGGTCAAACACAATGAAGTCCAAGTTCATCCAAGAGTGCAAGTGGGCAAAAAAAGCTCTCAACTTCAAAAGTAAAATGGACTAATTTCATCTTTCACCCGCCTTTAGCTTTAGATCCCATGTTTTAGCATGGTATTATCATGAAAATTCAAGCAAGTGAATGAACTGTAAAGCATGAGATATAGCTACTACATAAGTACATATAAAAAGCTCGAAAGTGATCCACTATCCTACCATGATAGGTTTTTGCCTCGCGTGAACCAAGATTAATTTCATCATCCATTTATCGTTGTTCACATTTGTGCGGTTGTCACCCATAACATACATCATATTAAAAAGAGCTGGTTAGAAGCACTATCATACCTTCTATACTAATAAGAGCACAACCTCATTCATCAATATAAAAGCGAAGCCTCATGATGGCGCATGATACAAAAACAAAAAACAACCTAACACTAAATCTATACATATCAACTACAAAGCTACCCCTCAAAAGGGATAGCACACGCCCAACTCTCCACTAAGCTGGGCAAGCGACTTGATCTGCAAGTGGTTTCTCGCGTGAATGTCCGTTAACTGCTGTTCGTGTACACATGCTGTACATCTATGTCCCCCTTTCTCCCGGTGATTCTCGTAGAAATGGTACCCTTCACCTCTATGTGTTTGGTCCGGGAGTGTAGGACTGGTTTTTGGCAACACTCCTCACGCCTCCCATGCTATCACACAACAAGGGCACACGAAGTCAGCCAAAATCTCTCAAAGTGGCAACCATCCACGCCAGCTGAATTGAACAAGCAAAAGAAGAAAGGGGCAACATATCGGCTTCACAAATGATCTGAGCGACACTGCATCGCTTATGGTACCCACCAAGACACAAGAGTAAGTACCAAGAAATCGACAAAATTTAAGTGGATTTCTATGCATACGATCAACAAAGCCGAGATAATCGTAGCCCCCAATAACCGTGGAGTAGGGTGGAAGAGGCCGAGTACCATAGGCCAAAGTCGGGGTAAATCGGTAAATACCCAAGATCCTCTTCAATACCGAAAAGTGGCAGGTGCTGCGGGCGATGATCAAAACGCAAGGCGCCAGCGCACACCGCAAACCCGGATGTCGGGCGCGCCGACGCGTACAAGAAGCTGCAGCTTCCATTCATGCGCTTCCGCATCTCCTCTGGTCCACACTTTTCTCCATCCTGTCCTCGCCCGTATCGTGCCGTCGACATGGGCTGCCGAAAGAGGCTTGGCTCCCCACCCATAAACTTCATGATGATGTCCTTCGTGGGTAGCTGCCCGGTGCACGAAGATCCCGCCCTGGTTTGCTTGATTTGAAGTCCAAGGAAGTAGGTCAGCTCGCCCATCATGCTCATCTCGAACTCCCCGCTCATAATCTCGGCAGAAACTCGATACCATAGCATGTGAAGAGCTACCAAAGATGATATCATCCACATATATTCAACCAGAGGATGTCATTGCCCTTTCTAAGCAAGAACAAGGTCTTGCTCCACGGTTCCCATCACAAAACCCTTTCTTTGGCTAATGTGAAGGTTCTTCAACTCTCACGCCCACGCTCTCGGCTTGTTTAGCCTACGGGGCGGCCCCAGGCCAACTTGTACACATAGCCCTGGTGTCTAGGGGATGCTCAAACCCCCTGCTGTCCCCCCACATACACCTCCTCCTCTATGAACCCATTTAGGAAAGCACTCTGACATCCATCCGGGAAGAGCTTAAAAACCCTTCGAGGCCAAAGGCAAAAGTAAAAATCCCTAATAGCTTCTTATGCGGGCTACAGAGCGGTTGTTTCATAGTCTACCCTCTTCCTCGCAAAAACCCCTAAGCAACTAATCCGCTTTGTTTCCTCACCACCACACCATCCTCACTGCTTGTTTTTGAACACCCACTTAGTACCTATGGATGACACTCACCGGTGGTGGAACTAACACCCAAACCCTGGTTCCTCTCAGCTCTCGCGTGAACTCCTCATGCATGGCATTGACCCAATCTCGAATCGCATAATGCAAAGCAGTAACATCTTTGGGCCTACCGGAGGAAATAAATGCACGAGCAAAATGACACATGGCATAGGATTTGGAACGAAGTTACCCTCTCGATTGAGTCCTCCAATCATGGTCTCTCGGTGGCGACGCTGACAAAGCCGAGGCGTCGCGGCGCCGAAGATGTCGCTCCCGACCGGGAGGGGGTCCCTCGGGTGCAGCCTGCCTCGCTCGGTGTGGAGCTGCCCAATCGGACCCCAGGAAGTGAAGTGCAGGTCCGGTCCGCGGGGCGTCGCCGCCGCCGCGTGGTCACTGGCAAGCGGTGAGTCGTCAGATCACCCCAACCAACATCTTCCTGCTCCCCTCCTCCACAAAGATGCTCGCTCCATCTCCCCTCCTTTCCCCGCACACCAAACACGTAAGGAGGAAACGCGCGCCTCATCGGCGTAACCTCACAGCGCTCCCGCTAAACGCCGGTTAGTCTCAAGATTTAGAACTCGTAAGCATGTGAGCGTGCGCGGATGATCCGCGAAAATGCCATCGCCCCGGATCGAGACTCAAACTTGTCGAGATTACCTGTTTTTGAGAATGAAGCACCTGCATCCATATTGCATTTTAGTGGCTTACCTTGGGCACCCCAAACTCAAGAATCATATGATGTCTTCTTGTGAAAGCACGAAGGAAAATGCGGTTGGAGACATGGCATGCTCTTGTTATCGCCTCTCAAATTTCACTCTCCTCGGCGGCCTTGTGTTCATCGAAAGCATGGTCCTCGCCATCTCCACAAGCGGTCCGGCGTTCTTCCGCTCAACAATCCCATTCTCGTCGCGGGAACATAAGGGCTAGAAAACCGGTGCTCGACACCCAAGTTAGCACAAAGAGACTCGAACCGAGAGTTCGGAATTCTCGCGGCCATTGTCACCGCGACCGCTTCGAATGGTTGTCTCAAATTTATAAATAATCTCAGTAGGATAACTTTTTTACCAACAACGAGCAAAACCAAAGCCTCATCCTTGCCCTCCATGAAAAACACCCAAGAGTATCTCGAAAAAAATCGTCAATGATCACTAGACAATACCACTTCCCACCCGACTAACCTCACCCGAGATGGACCAACTTTGTCCATGTGAAGGATCTCTCGGTCTCGAGGTCATGATCCGAAGTAACCGGGTGGTGGGAAGCAAATACCATCTTCCCGTGGCGACGAGGGTGGCAAACCAAATCCTTCTCAAATTTGAGTTTTAGGCAATCCTCGGATCGAGATCCATTGAACTCAACCTCGCGAGGAGATCGAAGCTCAAGTGACCTAGTCTCCTATGCCACTTCCACAAATCGAGGAGGACCCGGCCAACAAGCAACAAGATGTGCCAAAGCCTCGAGAAAAAAATCAGCACGAAAGACTTGCCCAAATGGCTCAATCCAGCAAAAATGAGATCATCGCGAGAGTCCAAAACTCGAGAAACACCCAACCTTAAAGCGTACCTCATACCCATACGCCATGAGCCGAGAGACGAACAGGAGATTGAAGTGAAGGTTGGAGACGGCGCCACATCCTTGAGCACAAAGTGGTCATTGATTACGATTGACCCTCGAGATAGAATCTTCCCCTCATTCTGTCCCCCGAAAGTGATGTACTCTTCGTCTTCATGGGGTGAGGCTGGAGAACCACTTGGAGTTACGGTCATGTGTCGAGAATAGCCGGAGTCAATGAGCCACATGTCCTCCAGCCTTCCAAACTGTATCAACGATAGAACATGGGATGAGCATATGGCACAACACTTTGGGGGGTTAGTAAACTTGGAAGAGTACGGTGTTGACCATCTTGCCCCAAATATGCATTAGGCAAAACAACCATCCCACGCCCCATCTTACAAAAGCGCTACCACGCACAACAAAGCGTGGTGCACTCCCTCTTATCAACCTCAAAGCTCCCAAAGCGAGGATCTACATCCACTCGCGAGCACGACCACCAAAGGGTCTCACAAACCGTGGTCCAAACCTCCGAGGCCCTCCTACCTTCGAGACCCAAGCAAAGCGCCTCTCGAGCCGACCGCACACCCCTCTCTCATATATGCCAAGTGGTGGGTGATACATGTCACGGTTCTCAAACTCCACTCGGCGCCTAGCATCCCTCTTCCTCCTAAAGCAAAACTCAACCAAGTGACCATCTCTCGACAATACTCACGGTGATACCTCACCTCTCTCTTAGGTGGTGGATTTGGTTCACTCTCTTGGGTGGATGGTTCACTCTTGTTGTGGTCTTGGCCTTAGGAAGGGTTTCCTTAGGAATCCTAGGCAAAGTGTCAAGTGGGTTCTTGAGGTGGTTCGGTTTGGGAAGCCACACTTGTTTGGGAGGTGGAGTCTTTGTGGGCTCTTGGAGGATGCCATCATGCACAATGGGTTCGGTAGGCTTAGGTGGAGTGATCTTGGTCAATTTTGGAGTGTTTGTTGGTTTTTCACTCGAGCTCAAACCACTACCTTGACCAACCTTGCCATAAATGACTTCTCCCTTCCCACCTATAGCAAAGCCTAAACCCTATGTGTCGGTCCCCCTCTTGAACTCGACTCATCATCATGCCAAGCCGCGGCTCTCCACAAGACACCCAACTCAAGACGGAGCGAAGATACTTGATCTCCTCTTCGACTCTCGCTTGTCATGCCTACAAGACATGAGCTCCAACTCCAAAGCTTCACACTTAGCACATCCCAAAGACGGTGCTATTCGAGTTGGCCTTCTCAAGCACGAGCAAGCTTGGCGGCCTTCTTTGCCAACTCGGATCGCAAGTCGAGGACAAGACTTGCACGCACTCAACAAAGATCGGCCTAGACTTCAAATCAACGTGCTCATCTAGCAAAGCCGAATACTTGGACTGCAAAGACATGATGCTAGACCTATGCCCAAAGCACAAGCATCACACTCGTCTCATCGAGACATTGATGAGCTTCTAAGCAATTCTATCTCCATCACGACCATCTCCCACTTTCTCCTTGTACTCCTTTCTCTCCCTAGCGGCACGCTTAAGCAACTTCTCTTGACACACAAGTTTATCGCCCAATGATTCAACCTCATCGGAGAGAGATTCGATTGTAGGAGTGTACCTGAGGGAGAAGAATCGTTTGCCGTGTGGCTTGGCGCTGTCGGTCCACGGCTCCATCGAGGGGCCATGGTGCGAAGCCCCCGGGCTTGAGTCGGAGAAGAAGCGGAGTCCATTTAGCTTGTCCTCGACCTTGGCTCGGACTCCTCATCGCTTGAGGAAGATTGCCCGTCAGGAGTCGTTGTCGGTCGCCGAGGGGAGGCAAGGAAAGCGTGTTGTGCTCTTGGCACGCTTTGGTGTACTTCTTCTTGATTGCCTCCTTCGGAAGCCTTCTTGGACTTGTTCTTGCAGGAGGTGTACTCGCGCTCGTCCTTGCGCTTGTCGGAGTCGTCGTGGGTAGTACTTCTCGCCCGAGTACTTGTCCTTGTTCTTCTTGGGGCATGCGGCGCACGGTGGTTCGATCTCCGCACTTTCGAAGCATCCGCCCTTGGATGGGCCGCCAGCCGACGGTTCAGCGGTTGTTGTGGAACCGCGAGAATCGGCCGATGACTAGTGCAAGCTCATCGCCCCCAAGACTCTCCACCGCTCCTCGTCACAGACACCAAGGAAGACAAGGCGAAGGAAATGCGGATGGGTTAGCGTAAGAATCGAACCGCCCTTACCCGAGACGAGCAACATTCGGGCGCGAGATGGGTTCTCCGGCTTCGCCGGATCCGAGCCTCGATCTTGGAAGACTTGAGCTTCTTTGTAGAGCTCATCGGGTGTGAGGTGTCGTAGTTGGCGAGACTCCATGATCGCGGACACCTTCACATCCCACACCTTCCGATCCGAGCGCACAAGAGCCGCATCGCCTTCTCGCTCGCCCAGCCTCTCCAGATGGCTTGTTGGCCCGAAGCTTGTTGCGAGATCGTGCAAAACCTAGCAAAGAGAGAATCGATGGGCTCGCCATCAAGCTGGATGAGGTTGTTGTACTCTCTCTTGTAGGTCTCGTAAAGGCGGGCCTTGACTTGTGGGGTTCCCTCGTGGTAGCTCTCTAGTGTCTTCCCACACCTCACGGCCGGTCTCACAAGTGGCAACTCTCTCAAACTCACTATCCTTGAGGCTAGAGAACAAGGCGCTCCTCGCTCGGTTGTTGGCATTGTGTTGGGCTATTTGATCCTCACCCACTCGGCGGCTAGCACTTGGTAGTTCTCGTCCTCGACAATCTCCCACACTCTCCAATCTATCCCCATGAGATGCGCTTGCATCTTGATCTTCCAATAGGGATAGTTGGTGCCCATCGAACTCCGGAGGCTTGCCACCAAAGTGACCAAACCTCTCCATGTCGCCTTTCGCGGATCAAGAACCGATTAAGGTAGATATGACCCTTAACCTGCTCGATACCAATTGAAGGACCCGAATCGGCTGACGGAGGGGGTGAATGGGAGCCTCAACTAAATTCTTTCGAATTAGTGAGCGTGTAGCTCTCCACGACCCCTCGAAGCAAATCGAACCGCACTTTCGGTATGATCACGACCTTGGATGCAAGGTGGATGACCTAGAGATTGCTCTAGAGTCACGGCGGATCACCGAAACGACTCAAATCGAACACACAAGCGGGAGAAGAAGAACACGTCAAACTCGCAACTCGCATCGGGTGCACGGAAGTTCGAAGTTTGTCGCCCGCCAGTATGACTGTGTCGCGGGCCGTGCTTTCTGACCGTCCGAAGCCACAACCAGAAAACTCAACGAAACTATGATCCTGCTTTGGATCGATGTAGAGGCGACCGGGTCCGCGCTTGGAGGCCGGACGTGTCGCAGTGAAAATTGTGGAAAATGAGATCGAGACCGATTCGAAACGCCTTAAAATGACCGGGCGGACTGTCCGGGACCCTGGACTCGGACCGTCCGGTCAAAAAGAGCTTGCGGCAAGTTTACGACTCCCCCCACGAAAGGGCTCCGGACCGTCCGCTCACAAAGGCGGACCGTGCGAGTGCCTACGTGGCAAAGTTGAACAGAACCCTCAGGCTCGATCACGGATGAAACCCCGAGGTCCGGGACCCGCCCGATTTGGCGGGGTATCGCAAGGCCGTCGCACAACGGTCTGCGAACAACACCGCCGCCCGGCGATTCTCCACAAATCCGGATCAAACTCAATCAAATCGAAACCTCGGGTCACAAAAATCAAGCCATAGCATCTAGGCATGTGGGTGACCATTTCCCCCTTTGAAATTTCAAGTTTGACGGAGTGAATCAAAAGAAATCGCGGATCACACCAAGAACACACCCAAAATGTCACCTCGATCTAAAACTTGCCCGATCTACGTGCTCGTGAGGAATTAGCTCAAACCCTTGGGTGGAAATGATCCTCTCACGTCCTAGCACGAATCAAGGCAAGAAAAACGAGATCAAACGGTGCCAAATCGAAGAAATCGCGAAGAGAATAGAGGGAGAGAGGATGAACTCGGGAAGAACAAGTGATGACCAAAAATCACAGCACAAGATGGAACAAAAACACCGATCCAATCAACCCAAACGCCACCATGTGACAGGCTACTCGAGCTAGCCCTTGCTCAGCGAATTCAATACAAGATCGGTGGACCTCTCACACCGAGTGCGGAACCCTAGCTAGAAAATATGAAAATGAGAGGCAAGGGAGGATGAAGGGGTATGCCTCGCTAAATAGCCCCAATTCCCTCCGCCTAAACTACCCCTAAGATACATGAGTCGATTTTGTAACCCTAAGGCTATTTTGGTCGACTACGGGTAATCTTTGATCCGACGGCCACAGCGCCTCCTCATCGGTAGCCTTGCCTCCACGCAACCTCCCGATGCCGCCCGTGCCGTCCTTCCGTCGCGGAACACGCCGGGTTTTGAGGCCCAAACCCGCGAAACCAGCGCGCCTGTGGTTTTGAGGCCCAAACCACTAAACCAGCGCCCGATGGTTTTGAGGGCAAACCACCAAACCTCCTCGACACGTGTCATCGCCGTCTTGACCGCCCGGGTCACCAAGTCATCCGAGCTCCCCGCCGCTGCACGCTCGCCGTCTTGACCCGATCGACACGGTCTGCCACGTCCTCTCGCATCCGTCGATGTCCCGGATGTCGGCCTCCATGGCTAGCCACCCGGCGATCCGGTCCCTCGATCCAAGCCTCACGTCCGTCCCTTCACCTCGGCGGTCCGTCGGCCCGCACGTCCTCCTTGGCCCCTTCACCTGCCGTCAACTACCATCTCCGAGCTCAACACCCGCACAACACGAACCAAGAGATACGTCTTCGACACACTCCACGTGTGCCGGTGAAACATAGCTGAAGCATAAAACATAAAAGAAAATAGAAGGAGGCTGTTGACTGTTGACAATCACTACATCATAAAACTAAACACATGCGACCTAAATCAACCATGTGTTCGCGATATCGGTTGATCAAACTCCCCACGAGAGAAATACACGTTCACCTTGAGCCGTGATTGCCCATTGCCCGAGGTGGCGGCCTCTTGACTCACTTCAAGGTAAGTTGGAAGGGTTCACTCTGAAGCCTTTCACTAATTACCCTAACAAGTTCGTGACCCGCTAGGTATCTTACATCGGGTCCATGTGATACAATCCCACAAGACATCCATGCGGCGGTTCCGTGTGATACAACCCCCACAAGTCCACTTTAGGTGGCCATCCTATGGCTACGGGGATCCACAGTCTATTTTACCCTAACGCCTTTCGGTAACCACTAATGAGCAAGAGAAAACTAGCTATACAACTAAGGTCGTGCCCACTTTGACACTCAAGGCTGCACTGTCTTCCTGGGTTGCCGCTTTAAGATTCAGTCCTTACGGAGGGCAGACTAGAGCACCCAAAAAGGCCCAATGCTCTAGCCCCCTACTGTCCATGTTTCTCCAAGGCATCATCTTTGATCATTGAGTCCATATGTCATTAATCAAATTAACATTATATTATGGTGATTGCAAGCTAAGCAAAACTAACCATATGCATCAACCATGGGTAAACAAGGGATAAGGATATCAAAAAGTACTAGGTAAAGTCCTTAGCATCATAGTAGACATATGCATATGAAAGTGATTAAATGGTTATTGGGTAATCAAGGGAACTCATGTTAAACCTGCCTTTAATGTTTGCTCGAACTTTCTAGCTTTTCCTTCTGAACCTTCCTCCATAGCTCTTCTATCGATAGCAACAACCATCACAAGAACCTTAACAAAACCCTAGAAACAAGATAAACCAATCATTACAAAAACATTCTATAAAGGTTTTGAAAGCATACGACTTGTTCTAAGATCGTGAGTGCATAAACTAACCAAAACAAGAGATACAATTAAAAGATGTGAGAGTTGAAGGATATAGGTAGAATTGATTGGATTCATGTGAACAAGGTGGATTTTAGACTAGAAGAAACATATTGTGGAAAAATAACATGATGTTTTGACAATTTGGATAGGCGGAGAAATGAGATTGCAAGATGGCACTACGTGGGTTGTTGGCATGGCAAGAGGAGGGACATGGTGATGCTTGTATGTCGGGTGTTGCAGTTCATATGGCCAATCAAACTTGTGCATATGTGTATAAGTATATGGTACACATTTGGGTTGAAGGGATCTAACATCGAAGTGGTTAATCACTCAGAACACGCATGCCAACCAGCATCAGCACGGCTGTGAGGCAGCAGGGGCAGCGAACACAAAACCGGACGATATCCCTCCCATCTTAGATAATATGGCCATGAAACTTGGTAGAGGCATGTGCAAGTATATAAAAGACATTCTAGCCAAATGATGTATCAAGGGTTTCAATATATCAACGGGAACGCCACTGCCAACAACAGGGGGCTTGCTGTTTGGACAGGATGGGTAGCATGCACTTCGGTCTCGATATCTCGGCCAGCCCAGATTGTATAGCCACAATCAAACCTGTGGGATCATGTTCAAGGATGTTTTGAACAAGTAGGTTGAAGGGCTTGATGGTTTGTACAGTGGATTAGCGGGGAACGCCAAAACCACTCGGAGTTGTAAACTGCTAGGGCAGCAGGAACAGCAGGCACGGAGATGACCATATCTATGATTTCACAATTTATATGGCAAAACCCCTTTAAAGAGACGTGTTCAAGGTTGTAACCCACAACGTCACCAAAGGGTTTGATGATTTCATCCATGAAACATCAGAGAACGCCGATTCCGTAAGAAGCAGCAACACTGGCTGCGAGGACAGCAACACATACAACCGGTAAACTTCAGCGGGGATCAACCGTACATCACCTAAGGTACTTGGTATGCAGCAAGGGTCATGAGAACATGATGGGGGTGATGATGGAGTGTTCTCACCATGGGGAATTACTTGGTGGAGGGAAGAGACGCGTCAACGACGGCTGATGAGGACGATGCGATGCGATGCGACGGGGCTTCCTTCTTGCATTCCGGTTGATCGGGGCGGCCATGGGGAAGGAGGAGGAGGTGTAGGGGCATCCCTCCTCTGTTCTTGCCGTGGGAAACTGAAGGGGAGGCATGAGGGGGCTGGTGGAGGTACATATGAAGGGTTAGAGGATAGGAGATGAAGGGGTAGGAAGGTAAAGGGGTCAACACTTTATATTTTTTCTTGTTTTGGTTGATATTTTTGTGCAAGATTGAGATGGCTGCCAAGGGGTGACGTGGGAGAGGGGGAGAGGAAGATCTAGAGGGCTGGTTGGGCTTCACTTTGGATCACAATGGAGAGGAGGATGGTTGGGCTTTTGACCCAAGGCGAAGGTTAAGGCATGGTTTGGACCCGATTTGGCCCATCGCGAAGATAGAGTTATGGCGCTAGTTGCTTGTAGTATTTTT
This sequence comes from Hyparrhenia diplandra, assembly GCA_015847255.1. NCBI lineage: Eukaryota > Viridiplantae > Streptophyta > Magnoliopsida > Poales > Poaceae > Hyparrhenia > Hyparrhenia diplandra. The sequence continues at coordinate 20,883 of JADLZK010007231.1, forward strand.
GGGTTGTAGGCTTTGATCAAGAGGAGAAAACATAGAGGTAAAAAGGGCCATGTGGATGTTGCCCAAGTTGATAAAATAAGAGAAAGTTGATATCAAGATTAACTTGGTTGCACGATATGCGATTGATTTGACATGAGCAAGGGATTGAGAGAGAAGTGGTGCCATGATTGATCATCTAGCATAGTTTTTAGGATTTGGAGAAGACTCGGATAAAAGAGATTAGGAGCTTAATATAAGGAGCTAAAAGAAAGGATAAAGAAGAGAGCAACTTAGGATATGACTAGTTAGGGTGTGTGACAAGATGAAAGTTTGAGAACCCATTAAAGCTTCTCGGAACATGGATCAAGGTGCGTGGTTTTAAAGGATTTGATCATGGTTTTGAGGTTATGGAAACTTAGGTGAAGGATCTTGAGAGATTTGATTTGGATTAAACCACATGCGCATTTGAAAACATTTAAACTCATTTTTCATACAAAAACACTATGCAAAGGCATGAAATGCAACACAACAACTTAGTTAGTTATAAAAGATTTAGAAACACATATTTTCACTATCTAGAATGTCAACAACTTAACTAAAGTTGATAAATTTTAGAAAATAATAAATTAATTTATTGTTTATTTAGTGTTTTTGAAGTCACATCCCAAAATAGGAAATTTTGGGGTGTGACCAAGCATGGATGGATCGCCCCTTCGTGCGGCCCCGCTGAGCTATAAGTTCAGCACCTGCGCCGGAACCTGCACCGACTTGTCCTTCGCCGGCGTGGAGGCCAACATCTACAACGGCGACAGCGACAAGTCGGGTCCCCTCATCCTCAGCTATAGACCTGGCGTCGCGGCGTCCCCTTATCGGCATGTCGCCCGTGCCTACCGGTGGGTTGGGCGGCACGTGGGCCGCGCCGCCCTCGTCGAACGGTGGGGAGATGTCGGTGTGCTAGAATTGGGCTAGCCATGGGTGGGCTAGGAGGGCCGAACCGCCGCGGTCGGCCCGGGAGGGGGGCGGGCGCGTGCGCGGGGGGGGTCGGCGCCCCCTGCCGCCACCGCCTCCACCTTCCCCGTCTTTGTCTGCCCGTCGTCAAGTTAGGATTATCTTAGGACTTTTAGTGTGTAAAGGGGATATTCCAATCATATAAGGAAGACCCTTAATAGAAAATAAATAAAAAGATTGCTTGTAAAAGGTATTCTGAACGTATAAGGAAACCTTATAGAGATTGCTTAGATTACAAGTCCCACTAGCCGGACTACATAAGTAAGGGGTCCTGTAATCTCTTGGGGAGACAAGCAATAAAGAAATAGTTCATGTCGCTCTCTCTTGCCCCACCGCCCCCGCCCCTCACCGTGCCGCCGCCGCCGCCCACCGCCACGCCGTCGTCGGCTGCGCCAAGGCCCCTCGCTCTCTCCCCTACCGCCACCACCACCCGTCGGCCACCAGGCCCGGCGCCACCACCGCCGCCTCCACCGCCCCCTACGCCACCGTCATCGCCTCGGAGTTCATCGCCGACATGTCACAGCCCGGCCCAATCTAGCCAATTTGTGACAGCGATGTGAGAGGTAGTATGAACAGGTTACTAATTCACATTGTTTGCAGAGGTGGCATGTAACACCGGCATGTGTTCATGACCTAGTAATGTTGGAGGCTTCGCAAACATTTGAGCTTAATATAAGCCGTCACACAAAAAAACATGGGCTTTGCTATGTTAACTATCACCAACACAAAGTGTAAATCCTAGTCTCACAATAATAAAACACATCTTGCCTACGATTGTGATTTTAATCACAATCAACAATAATAACCATTTAATCTATTCTCGATTTATCAAAAAAATATCCACCTCTATCATACCATTATGAAATAAAACTAAAATAACCCCAAAATTAAATTTGTACCGAAGGGCTTGTTTCGTTCATAGACTTGAGAGAGTGTGTGAGAGAGAGAGTGGATACACAGTTGTTGGGCTTCTCCTGTATGAAGCGAGAGAGAGGATACACCGTTGTGGTCATGACTTGAGAGTGAGGGGGTACAGGTACAATATTTATTGCACTTTTTGGTGTGGGCCCATGGATCCATATACTCTCCATTCTCTTCCATAGGAGGAAACCATCAAAAAATAGATATGGCGATAAACCAAAGTTGTGTTTCCTTGTAGGTTGACCGAGATGAGGCGGAGGAGGGGGAGAAAGTTAAGGCACTATTTGCACAAAAGGGGCATCCATCGCCTAACTTTGAGGGGGTAAACCGAAACCCCCATCCACCACCACCACCTCCATGTGGGCCCTTCCTAATCGATGGGGACTCTTCCTTTTTAGTGGGTGTACAAAGTTGTGGGGCCACTTGGATATCTTCGAGGGGGTGTGATTGTTGGCCCTTGAATCCATAGGAGATGCACATCCACCATCTTGAGAGAAAGCACGCTTTGCATCTAACAATTTGGGGAGTGTGTTTCATCACTCCACACCAAAAAATGAGGTTATTTAGCAAAAATTGATACATTGGTTGTGCAACCCATTTTGGCCAATCAGGCCCATCTGTTTTGCACATAGCTTCTTTCTAGAAGCATAATACATCATGTTGATATGTTGGGATTACAAATTGACTATATTTCTATGGTCGGCCAACTACACGAGTTGAGCAACTTGGCTTTTTCGTCCATTACATACCCACATTCAAATAGAGGATATGTACGTGTGAAACCAAGTTATTTGAACCAAAATCATTTATGGTTGGCTTATCTCCTTGTTGGGGAAGAGGAGGTGGTGGTGGTGGAGGGCGGGGTGGCGGCGGGCGGCCGCGGCGGTGGTGGTGGCGGCGCGTGGGCGGCGTGGTCTCGGCCCGGTGGCGAGGAGGAGGAGGAGGAGGGGCGCGCGTGGGGAGAGGGGAGAGAGATTGGGATAACTTTTCTTTATTTGCTTCTTACCCCGAAAGATTACAGATCCCTTACTTTTATAGCACGGCTAGTGGGACTTGTATCACAAGCAATCTCTCTAAAAGGTTTCCTTATAGATTGGAATACCTTTTTACAAGCAAATCCTATTTATTTTCCTAATAAGGGTCTTTCTTATAGATAGAATATCCTTACACACCAAAAGCCTAAGATAATCCTAGATAATTTCCTCCTTTATTGCTGAATTAATTGCCGAAGAATCCGCGGAAGGGAGGCGGAGGCGCGCGGCGGTGTGCGCGCGCCCCCAGTGGCGCGGTGGTGCCCCTCGGGCTGGCGGGCTGTCATTCTAGGCCCTATTTCTTAGGTCATGACATCTTCCCCCTTCTCCGACCGCGCTTCCTCGCGCTGGATGAAAGTCCATTCGGGTCACACCGGGTGGAGGTGCATTGCACTCCGGCATGTTGAGCTCAACTGCGGGATCGCCTTGCCATGCACCGGGTTCACGAGGATCATGTTCTCCCCGGTCCGCTATGGAGCAAACTCCAAGAGATAGTGGAGGTTCCCGATGTAGGCTGTGGTAGATGTCTTGGTGGACAAAGACGTCCTTTGCCGCGATGTTGTGCGTTGGCGGGCCGCGGCGGGAGCTCCCTTGGAACTCCCACCTCAAGATGCCGATGCACCATGTTGCGGGGCGGGCTCTCCAGAACAAGAAGCGCTCATTGGGTGGAGCATTGACGAAGAGTGGAAGGAGGCGCCGGATGGTGATGTCGCTGCGAGTAGGAGGAAGCAACCAAATTCAGCATCGTGCGTACATGAAGGAGCCGATGTCGAACGGGGGGAGGGAGAAAGCTAGTGTGCCCCTCTCTCGCGTCATAGCTGATGTGGACGTTGTTGATGGTGAGGAAGAGGCGATCCATGCCGTCGAGGAAGACGACCCTGGCGGGGCCGACGTGGTGGCGCCCGGGCCACATGCCGCCCAACAGGATGGCGGTCGGTGAAGCCGACGTCGGGTGCGATCGTGTAGGCACCCAAAGCGAGGAAGTTCATCCGGCGTACTCCTCCTTGAAGCAAGGCCTCCAGCAGGTCTGGCAGCAGTGGAGAGGAAGCTGGAAGGTAGAAACGGCAGTCGAAGAGGAGGAGGCCATCCCCAACTGTCCACGCAGGGGCGGCGTCGCCTGTGGTGACGTCGAGGGCGATCCGACGCAGATGCCGGTCCTCAAGTGTCGCTTGTCGTAGCTGTACGAAGACTCCAATCGACGTGTCATAGAGGTCCAAGGCGCCGTCGCATGCCTTGAACGTTTCCCCAGCCGAGAGGGAAGTGTCCGGGCGCCGGCAAAGATTCCTGACCTGAGCAAGTAAGGGCCAGGGGCGCCCCCACTCTCAGGAGCTGGAGCCGATGTGAATGTGGTCGGACGGTGTTGACATTTCTTAGCGCAATCAAAGGAAATAGGTATAAAACCCATCCCCAATAACAGCGCCAGAAATGCACTGCTGACATTCCTAGGTAAAACCACCATGTCGGTGATCCGAAAGGGATTGTCAACGGGATAGATCTTGCCATCTTAGATATTTCATCCGCAAGCGCACGGATCTATCATTGTAGAATTTCACCCGGAAGTATTCAGGGTATCGTTATTTATATTTTCCTAAAGGAAGGCATGTGATTAATAAGCTAGCATGGCATTTGAATAGAGAACATGTGTTTGCTTAGACCAAATTGTTCATAACAGGGGTAAGCAATAACGGTTCATGGATAGTGTGACACACACTTAAGAATCCACCAGCAAAAGGATAAAGAAAATAGATAAAGAATAAATGAATAACCTAATGGAGTAATTCTAATGTATCTAGTCATGGCCATACAAATGAATAGTTAGGATCATATGCAAACTGATCTAGGCATGGTTAGGTCTAGGATACCAGGGAGACCCCATCTGGAAGCCTGCTTCCTACCGAGGCATTTACGAGCTCCTACAGCACATACGAACATGGGGGGATTTCAAGGGACGGTCAAGGCTTGTCATGACCAAGCCGCTTACCCCCTCAACCATGGCATGCACTCATATTCGCAGGTGTTGTAATACCCGGGCACCATGCCCGCATATCAGAGCACTACTCTTGTCCCCCCAGGATCCCCACTCGTCGAATGGACGGACTAGAACAAGAGCAAACCCGAAGGAACAACGAACCGATATCCCACCTCTAATCAAGTTAGGCATATGATGATCAATGAAGAACTGAGATGAACATGTCGAGATTATGATATGTAAACTATATACTAGTTCATATACCAACACAAGAACATGAACAAGACTATACTCTAGTTCATAAGTTAGGCCAAGAACATAGATGTAAGACTTGCAAATAGAAGAATGCTCCATAGAGAAGATATATTACCAAGCACTTTCTTCTAGGAGACAAGCCCTCCTTGTAGCTCTTCTACTCCAAGTGCTAACCAAGAACTAAGAAGAAGAAGAAAGAAGAAGTAGAAGAAGAGAGAGAGGTAGAGGTGGTAGAGAGAGGAAGATTGCTGGTTTCTTTGGACTCCAAGTGGTGTGTGTTGAGAGAGGGAGAGAGGGGGGCCTACTTATACACTTGGAGGAGGGGCCTAAGTGCTAAATTACATCAAAACCGACCTGGTAAACCTTCCTAATCAGAGCAAACCGACCATCCCACGGCGGGAATCCCCATTTGGCAGGTGTATGAACCGCCTCCCGAGGTCGGGGCGAAACCGCCTCGGCCGAGGGTGCGGCCGCACAGGTGGTGCACGCGCCGCCGCCCCCAGGCTCGGCTTTGGCCGGGCCTCGGTGGGGGTGTCGATCCTTCGTCTTGAAAAGTTGTGGGTCGGGCTTGGCTCGGCCCAATTTTGATGTTTTGGGTCGATTTGCTCCTAGGCTTGTGTTTTGTAATAATGCGCTTTCCGGATGGCGTACTTTGGTCGATTTTCCACTTGCTTTTATTATAAATCTGCAAAATAAAATACTAGACACTACAAGTGGAATTTTTATTAGTGATAATGCATATGAGTATAAAAGGTATAGTTTTACTCCCTTCATGGTAGTAAGTTTGAGGGGAAAATATGTCGTTGGTGACCGAGTCAACAAACTCCCCAAGCTTACCCTTTGCGCATCCTCGAGCAAAAGAGATAAGTACTTGGTTGTTGATCGGGGAGTTGCTACTATGCGATTACGTTTTACAAGTGCGGGGTTATAATAAGATTTTCTACTAGAGTTTGAATAAATTGGCACATCTTTTTCCCACCCTTTATTACCTTTCATCGTAGCGGGGCTTTCTAGCTTTTCTCAAAGTCTTGGGCGGTTGCTAGATAGAACGGTTATAACGAAAATACTTATCATTCGTCCTTTTGATCAACTTTCTTATCGTGATTTATTTAGTTAGATAAAATTTATTTTTCGAGAAAGTATGGGCTTTATACACACACACACACACACACACACACACACACACACACACACACACACACACACATATATATATATATATATATATATATATATATATATATATTCGGAGGTGGGCTCTTCTCGCCCTAGACTTTTGTTTTTATTTCCTCTCTTTCTCTTTTTTTTTTTAGAGATGTGGGCTCTACTCGCCCTCGGACACTTGTCCATTTTTCATCTCATTTTTTTTAACATAGCCCATATCAATTCTCTTTTCTTTCAAAGTAGATTCCGGATGTCAAGTTTCTCTTTTTTTTGGATGAAGTCATAGCAAATCCATTTGTACCATATCATACTTGGCAACAACTTAGACTAGATAGAGCCTATGCAACCCACATGAATCAGGTTTTTCAGGATGAGTTTTTAGACTTAGCCACTAAACCCAAACTTTAGAGAAATTCGAATTATAAATTAGGTACGAGGCAAAGCATAAGACAGAGCAACTATTCATCATTTCAACAAGGGACTAAGACTAAACATTTTTCATACCTCATATATATAGGCATTAAGGCACAAAGAAGAGCTACTTATTCTATTTTTAGATTTTTTTAGTTTTACTTTTTTTTCAATGCAAGATTGCTGAAATTTAAACATGCTAAAATGAAATAAAATTTTGGAAATAAATATGCAATGCAATGATACGTGGGGGTCCTCCCCAAGCTATTTGAAGGCCTCTTGATCGGGGATCGAAGCCTTGGTACCTCAATGCTTCCTCGCGTGCGTTGCGAGTAGCCATGTTGGACTCAATTGGGTCCATCTCTGGCTTTGTGACTCTGCTGCCCCTAGTTCTGCTGCCTTTGTGCGGTGTTTTGCACATGGGTATTGGCGTGTGCTCAATGTTCCTAGTCTTGGGGACGTCTAGGTCTGCATTTGGACACCGATAGCCTCCACCCCTTGTGGTGGCTGCCTGTCTTTGGGACTGGTGGGGGCATATCGTCTGATTTTGTCGTCAAAGTCAAATCTGTTGGCCCTCCATGCGTTTTGTATCTCCTTGAGGCCACTCGATGGTGCGGTTATGCGAGGCGGCGGATCCCACCTAGGATCATACCGGGTATTACCCAGGGGTCCCCATAGGATGAGGCCATCTTTTGCTGGAACACCGGTGTAGGATGTGGTTGTGGGCTGTGGCGTGAAGTAGGGCCCATGGGAGGGTATCCAACCTCGGTCTCTCGACACTGCGTGAAGAAGCGATGGGGGTATCTTTCTGCGCAAGCTATTAGCGATCTCGAGCTCAAATGTTAGTACCTGGCTCTTATACAGCGTAAGTCCGGGTTAGGAAACCGAACTATAGTTGCATAGCCGGGGAAAAGATGACCAAGCTCGCCGGATGGTAAAATCTTAACTAAGTGTCCCTTGCACAAGGCTGCGCATAGCATCAAAAATCCCTAGGTGTGGAAATATACTCTATCTCTTGATTATCCAAAGCTCCAATCGCGAAGCGAGGCGTGTGATAAGAGATGTGCGGTGACAAGAACGGCAACTTTTATGATAATATGTTAAAAAATTCCTGCACATCTCTACACATGTAGCTACTTTCTCCTTGTGGACTATTGCATTTCTTAAAGCGCAATCACTAGAAACGAGGTTTAGAACCCATCTCCAATAACGGCGCCGAGAAATGCGCCGTTGACATTATTCTAAGTGAAACCACCGTGTCGGTGATAACACTAGGCACATCAACGGTGATAGATCTTGCCTAAGAAGATATTCATCATAGCGCACGGATCTATCATTGTAGCATTTCACCGGAAGTATTGAGGGTATCGTTATTTATATTTTCCCAAAGGAAGGCATGGTGGAAAAGGATCTAATAGAGACATGAACAGGATAACATGACTATGTAATGGACCAATGCTCATAACAGGAATATAAGAGAACAGTAAAGGGATAACTTGACACACTCACTCAAGCCAAACTCAAGGATAAAGATAAATAAGGAATAAAGAAAGTCCTAAGTGGAGCATACAGATTCTAGTCATGGTTGTGCATAGAACCGGTTGATAGTCGGGCAACACGCATGAGCGGGAGGTTGGAGGCGAGAATGAAATGGACGGGGAGACCTCGGAGCATCCGCCCTAAAGGAAGGCATTTACGAACTCCTACGGCACACACACGAGCGTGGGGGGATTTCAAGGGGCGGTCAAGGCTTGTCACGACCAAGCCGCCTACCCCTCAACCGTGGCATGCACTCATATTCGAAGGATACACGGCATCCAGGACACCACGTCCGCATACTAGGACACTACTCATGTCCCCATGGCCCCCACCCTACGGATGGACGGAATAGGACACGAGCAAGCCCCGAAGGACACAACGAACCGCCATTGGCACAATCCCGACACTACCCAATTATATTGCATGAATGGTTTAAGCATAAAGTTCTATATGACGATATCTGTTGACATTTACTTAGCGTTGTCACTAGAAATAGATATAGGACCTATCCCTAGCTTGATGCTAGAAATGATTGTTGGTATTTCTAATGCTCATGTAAGATATTCATAAGCGCCTGGAAATTACCGTTGTAGCATTTCACCCGGGAGTATTCCAAGGTATCGTTATTTGTATTTAGCCCATGGGAAGCGATGGCGTAGAATGTGATAACTAACAATCATGTATCCACCAACTAATATACCTTCTAGACTAAGGTGGGGGTAAATGATGTATATGATATAGGCATTGACACACACGGGAATAGTCTAGACACACAAATAAGAGAGTAGTCCGGCTAGCGGGGAGGACAACGAGTGAGCAAAGGATTCCTATGATCCTTACTTTACTTCTATGATACTAATCTAGGCACAAAGGGCGATACAACTAGTTGTGGTTCATAGGACAAGTATGCTAGGCGTAGGTGAATAGTGGTGGATAAACCACCACTAAACAAGCTACTATTTTCTTTGGAGCCTTACCTTTTAAGAACTTGCCTAACACGTGGTGATCTATACGAGAGACCGGAAGGGCTGTCACCACCTTCTTGGCTATCACAATCCATCCGTGCGACAGCGATAACCACAGGCAAGATCGAGTCTAAGCACCATGCTTATACTTCCTCTCACTACTCTAGATGCTATAGCACAGGCCAACTAGAGCACCTCTTACGAGGCGATGATCGCATACGAGGCATGGGTTCAAAGTGAACCATGGCTTGAACCATAACTAAGTGTGAAACGTCTATATGCTAGATAATATCATAACAACTATATTCTAGAGAACTAGAATAAAGTTGTACTAAGTAAATACTCAATAGAGTAAATACTAGAGTAAAGTAAACAAATGAATTATAAATGTAAAGATCTTACTACAAAAGGAATGATAAAGAACAATACGGACCTCCTAGAAGACCAGCTCTGAAACCCAAGTGAAGCTCACTACTCACTCTAACTCCCAACTATACTAACACTACTACATCTTGATAGAGTGGAGAGCTCCTTCCTTATGGTCGTCTTGGAAGTGAGGGGTAGGGGGGTATTTATAGCCCCAAGGTGGAGTAGGGGCTACTCCGGCGCCACGTCATCGATCCGTGTGACCTCTATTGCCCACCATTGGATCTAACCGCCATGCAACCGCCTTAGGATCAACGTGTGAGGTAATTTCAGCATGTGGACAATGTGATGGGCGTGGGAGGACATCTTTGGCTAAGTGGGCCATGGTCGGCCGACCATGGTCCATGACTGTGGGCCATCCCCTAGTCTTTGGGAATGTTGGGCCCACTTGTCGGTTTACGTGTCTTGAGTCGGAACTTGCCGTGGCGTTTATTTTGTACCAACACACGATCCATGTGGCGTATTGATGGACCAATCAGGTGCCTTCTCTTGTTCTCCCACGGATTAGTGGCGTGGCGGGTCGTCTTGGAAGAGTTTGGGCCAAAGGTCATGGGTCGGCCCGATCTTTGGTCCATTGGGCCCTGGCCTTTTCAACTCTTCTAGAAGGCGTCCCCACATGTCGGTGTCTCGAGGATCAAATGGCCCTTGGTCGGCCGATCTTTGGTCTTGTGGCCAAATGACTTCAAATTTTGTGTGGATGCATCCTAGAACATGGAGATCATGATGGTGATGATATTTTGTCCATTGGCCATACTTGGGTCACCGACTGGATGGCCACTATTCGCGTCGTTTCGGCGGATTTCCTTGAATTCTTATCCGCATAAAAATAATGACATCTACATGTGGAACTAGGTTATTGGGTAAAATATGTTCATGAAATGTTATTCTTCCTTTCAAAAGCAGGGGATGTTGCCGGTGTTTTTATGATGTAAAATAAGGGTGTTTTCACCGTCAACAAGATCCCCCAAGCTTAACCTTTGTTCGGTCGAGCGAAGAATCAAAACTTAGTCTTGGTGGATTAGGAGTTACTACTATGCTTCATATTTCCATAGTACTATGTGCACAACAAAAGACTTCTCTTGAATGGAAAACTTTTAGCAATGTTGAAAAACTCACCCTTATTACCTTAGTCCTTCATGGGGCATATGGCTTCTTCCTTGTCTTTAGTAATAAGGGATAGACCACCTTTGATTTGAGCTCTAATTTTCTCATTCCTCACAAGTTTCATGTTGGAGTGTTTTGCAATGTTTTCAAAAGAAAAACTTAATGTTCCTCAAATGGTGCTCTCTTGGTCACTCAAGTGGTGGTTGGTTTCCTCACTGAGGCATATGTAATATTGCCTTCTTTTCCTACATCTAAATGGCTTATGTGGATCTTGGGTAGGGATAAAGTATGGCATACTTACCTTGCATATGTTGCGGCGTCAAAACTTGGATCAAGGAGAGAAGTATCATGCTCTAAGATCAAGATGTGCATGTGTGTGGAAAAGCGATGAACAATACTCCTTTATTTGATCTCTCACTCTCTCTTTCTATTTAGCATTGTGAGACATGGCTATCTTCTTCTTTTTTTTTTTTTTTTTTTTTGGAGAGGTGGGCTCTACTCACCCTCGGACTTGTGTCCATTATTTCCTCTCTTTTTCTTGGAGATGTGGGCTCTACTAGCCCTTGGACACATGTCCATTTTCATCTCTTTTTTTTTCTATTTTTTTTATATATATATAGCCAACGTCTCTTCTACTAGAAACATAACTAGAGAGGTCATAAATATAAGCGCATGGAGTATATTTATTCGAGTGAAAAGGATGGATGTCATGTTATTGCGTACTTCTAGTGTAGAAGCAGCATGTGTATGGTGGCGCGTGTACGTGCACTTGATTTAATGAGCATGACAAATCTCTCTACAAGGGTCAACAAGACTTGACAAAGCTCAACACAAAGCAAGCGGCATATGTAAAAGCTTATATCATGAAATAATGAGTATGGCTTTGGTAGGAATTTTCACCATAGAGGAAACATCAAGTGTTTTATTGATTTTTAAAATAAAGACTCCAACAACCATACTTATTTGGAACAATAGTATAACAGACTCATCTTAGGATGAATCATATCTCAAAAATTACTTTAGACTTAGTTGAAAGCACTTGCAACCCATAGAAGTTTTAGGTTCATGATGGTTTTCATGTGAGCTAAGTAATCCATACTTAGAGAAATATTGGGTTGTATACTACTAAAGAAACATTTAGCTTGAGCAACTATTCATCATTTCCAATGGAAGATAAACATTCATGAAGCATACGAAAGGAGGATTGTTTATTCTTTCATTCATATTTTATTAAGATGCAAAAAGGATTTGAAATAACAAGAGTTAAGAATACTTACCTTAGTGAGGGAGGGAACCTCCCCAAGCTTAACTCTTGCTCACTGCTCTGCGGTGGTGGATATGGTGTCGGGTAGACTCCTATCTCGCCCACCATTGTACCCATTGATGGTTGTTCTCTCTTGGGATTGCTTGAGCAATCGGAATGGGAGTGTTACGGTGATAAGAGGTGGGTCCGGGGAGTCCAAGGTGGTGGTCGGCCGACCACTCTTTTGGGAGCTCGACCATTTGGCCTCTGTGGTGCTCTTCTTCTCATCGATAGACCAATCCTGCGACCGACCGTTTTTGAATTTCTGAAATTTTCTTGGTCGGCCGACCAACCTTTTGTGGCCATTTAGGCTCAAATTTTTCAGATGTGTTCTTGATGTGAAGGTGATCAATATGGCAAGGTCCAAACATTGAGATCCTTCACTTGTGTGGTCGGCCCGATGTGCCTTTTGGGGCCATTAGGGCTCAAATTTTTGCAGAGTGTTCTTGATGCAAAGGTGATCAACGTTGTAGGGTCCAAACGTTGGGATCCTTCACTTGGGAGATTGGCCGACCTCCCCACATTGGCTTTTGGCATGGTGCGAGTCACATCGCCGAGACAAACAATCAAGTGCGAGGCATCTGTTGGTGGAGAAACACCCATAGTATGCACATCTAAACCCTTTATAGCTTTCTTTTTATTCACGCAAGCAAAGAGAGAACACAAACCACAACTAGGCGACAAAGGATTAGCGTTAGTGTTAGTCATCCGGGGTTAGTCGTCCTTGTGGGGCTTGGTTGCCTTTGTGAAACCATTCTTTGTGGGTAAAGATATACCATAACAAGAGAGCAAGAGGCAAAGCTTGCCTAAACACTACATTTTTTATTATTTATTTATTATTATTATTATTTTATTATTTTATTTATTTATATATATATATATTTTTATTTTTATTTTTCTTTATATATATATATATATATTTTTGACTATCTAGAACTATCCTACACTTGAGAAGCACTACTCATGAAGTTCGAGAAGAGAAGAAACTCTAAGCTCAGTATTTTCGAATGAGTTGTGTGTGAATTTGAGCTAGAGATGGAGGGGTATTGATAGCAATAGTGTGCAAGCCTCGGGTGCCACAATGGTAGGTCGGCCGACCTACCTTGTGCCCCCCAAATGATGGAGGTGCCCCATTGTTGTTGATGGCGATGCCTTGCACAAGTGCTCTAGAAAATATGAATGTGAGGTGACACCAAAGGTAGGTCGGCCGACCTACCAATGTGATTACCACACAAAATTGGCTAGTGGAGAATGCATCTTGTGCTTGGTAGAAGTGAAGGGTGATGGAATTAGTGGCGAGGCAGGCATCTAAAGCCTGGTCGGCCGACCTAGGGTTGGATGCCCTTGGAGAAATGGTTTCTGGATTCATGTTGTGGATGTCTTGGTGATGTGAATGGAGGAATTTGGAAAGTGAAATGGCTAAAGAGGGTGGTCAGCCGACCTCCCCCAAGCTAGGGTTTTATCCAGGTTTTTGCATGAACATGTTTCCAGTGTGTAATGGTGATGAGAAGAGATGGTGGATGTGTGAGATGGGGTGATAGAGGGGTCAGGCAACCTCTCCATAGACCCCATGAGAGATCAACAGTTCATGAAATAATGTTCTCAAGTTTTTATTATGCAAGAGAAATTTGTTTGTTGAAAATTAAAACATGCAAAGATGTAAAAACAAAAACTAGCCTAAATGCATTGAAAAAGGGAAATATGAGATAACTACCAATTTACCTTTTTGGCGTGGGCTCCATGTTTTAAGTCCGAAGAGCAGGACTTCTCCTCCTTGTTCATTTTTTTTTAGGTGCATCAGTTGGTCCTGGAGGAGTGGATGTATGGTTGCACCTCCTTCTTCTACCAGTCTTGTTCAAACCTTGATGGTGATGGTGGGTTGGAAGACTTATTTGAATTGTGGGGTCTCCTCTAGTTGATTTGGCGGATCATCACTTGGGTGAGTCGGTCAACCCCCTAATGGGCCGTAGCCCATCTCCATTCCTTCTAGAAGGTGGTCCCACATATCATAGAGTGTCTTGAATGGTGGCAAGGTGGAAAGGTGGGATCGGCCGACCAAGGTTGGGGTCGACCGACCATCCAATGGATGGTTTTCCACCTTCAATTCTTCTACAAAGCTTCTCCCACATGTCAAGATGACTCAAGGATGTGTTATGATGAAATAGTCATGGTCGGCCGACCACCATTTTGTGGCCGTACAGGCTCAAATTTCTGGGGTTTGTTCATGATGGGAAGGTGATCAAGGTGGTAGGTTCAAAATGTTGAGATCCCACACTTGGTAGTTCGGCCCGACCTCACTTTATGTCATGTGAGTCTTCTCCTAGGTCCTAGATGTCATCCCCACTAGTTATTGACTTCATCTTTAGGGTGGAACTCATCGAGTGCCACATCATCGATCCATGTGACTCCATCTCGTGGCCACATGACCGAACCGCCTCGAGAACCGACTTTTCGTGAAGGGACGAGATTTTTTAGCATGTGCACAATGTATAGTCGGTGGGGAAGTTAGTGGACCAAAGTGGGAAATCCTTTCCTTAATGACATGCTCTAGGATTATCCATTCTATTAGGGGGAAGCAACTTCCAAGTCATGCATCATTGTTTCATCCTCTTAGATTTGAAAGGTTTCCCTACGAGGGGTTAGTCAAATTGCAACCAAATTCTTGATTGATGAATTGACTAGACAACTCATTCCCCACAATCGAGATGGAATTGTGAGTGCTTTTGTTCCGTCACATATGATGATTTTTCTCCATTTTGGCGGTGACCTTTTCTTCATTTACGCTTGGGGGTTAGAATGTATACATATACTCACCTGTGGAGCGGCAAGGTTGAAGTTTTGATGGTTCGTGAATAATCAAACACCACGGGCTCATTCTTAATACTTCTTGTTCTTGTGGAAAGCACCGAAAGATTGAAACGGTTGATGCCCCTGTTATTCCACACTCCACAAGACAACGATATCCCCACAATAGCTAATGGTAACATATATTAGTGGACATCAAGTTTAGTATCAACATCTTTTGCCAATTGCTTCCCGACAGCGGCGCCGGAGATGCTTGTTGACATTTATTTACTTAGCGTTGTCACTAGAAATAGATATAGGACCTATCCTAGCAACAGCGCTAGAAATGATTGTTGGTATTTCTAATGCTCATGTAAGATATTCATAGCGCATACAGAATTACCGTTGTAGCATTTCACCGGGAGTATTCAAGGTATCGTTATTTGTATTTAGCCCATGGGAAGCGATGGCGTAGAATGTGATAACTAACAATCATGTATCCACCAACTAATATACCTTCTAGACTAAGGTGGGGGTAAATGATGTATATGATATAGGCATTGACACACACGAGGGAATAGTCTAGACACACAAATAAGAGAGTAGTCTAGCTAGCGGGGAGGACAACGAGTGAGCAAAGGATTCCTATGATTCTTACTTTACTTCTATGATACTAATCTAGGCACAAAAGGGCGATACAACTAGTTGTGGTTCATAGGACAAGTATGCTAGGCAGTAGGTGAATAGTGGTGGATAAACCACCACTAAACAAGCTACTATTTTTTGGAGCCTTACCTTTTAAGAACTTGCCTAACATGTGGTGATCTATACGAGAGACCGAAGGGCTGTCACCACCTTACTGGCTATCACAATCCATCCGTGCAGCAAGCGATAACCACAGGCAAGATCGAGTCTAAGCACCATGCTTATACTTCCTCTCACTACTCTAGATGCTATAGCACAGGCCAACTAGAGCACCTCTTACGAGGCGATGATCGCATACAGGCATGGGTTCAAAGTGAACCATGGCTTGAACCATAACTAAGTGTGAAACGTCTATATGCTAGATAATATCATAACAACTATATTCTAGAGAACTAGAATAAAGTTGTACTAAGTAAATACTCAATAGAGTAAATACTAGAGTAAAGTAAACAAATGAATTATAAATGTAAAGATCTTACTACAAAAGGAATGATAAAAGAACAATACCAGACCTCCTAGAAGACCAGCTCTGGAAACCCAAGTGAAGCTCACTACTCACTCTAACTCCCAACTATACTAACACTACTACATCTTGATAGAGTGGAGAGCTCCTTCCTTATGGTCTGTCTTGGAAGTGAGGGGTAGGGGGTATTTATAGCCCCAAGGTGGAGTAGGGGCTACTCCAGCGCCACGTCATCGATCCGTGTGACCTCTATTGCCCACCATTGGATCTAACCGCCATGCAACCGCCTTAGGATCAACGTGTGAGGTAATTTCAGCATGTGGACAATGTGATGGGCGTGGGAGGACATCTTTGGCTAAGTGGGCCATGGTCGGCCGACCATGGTCCATGACCTGTGGGCCATCCCCTAGTCTTTGGGAATGTTGGCCCCTTTGTCGGTTTACGTGTCTTGAGTCCGGAACTTGCCGTGGCGTTTATTTTGTACCAACACGATCCATGTGACGTATTGATGGACCAATCGGGTGCCTTCTCTTGTTCTCCCACGGATTAGTGACGTGCGGTCGCATTGGAAGAGTTTGGGCCAAAGGTCATGGGTCGGCCGATCTTTGGTCCATTGGGCCCTGGCCTTTTCCAACTCTTCTAGAAGGCGTCCCCCACATGTCGGTTTGTCTCGGGATCAAATGGCCCTTGGTCGGCCGATCTGGTCTTGTGGCCAAATGACTTCAAATTTTGTGTGGATGCATCCTAGAACATGGAGATCATGATGGTGATGATATTTTGTCCATTGGCCATACTTGGGTCACCGACCGGATGGCCACTATTCACGTCGTTTCGGCCGATTTCCTTGAATTCTTATACGCATAAAAATAATGACATCTACATGTGGAACTAGGTTATTGGGTAAAATATGTTCATGAAATGTTATTCTTCCTTTCAAAACAGGGATGTTGACGGTGTTTTTATGATGTAAAATAAGGGTGTTTTCACCGTCAACAAGATCCCCCAAGCTTAACCTTTGTTCGTCCCGAAGCGAAGAATCAAAACTTAGTCTTGGTGGATTAGGAGTTACTACTATGCTTCATATTTCCATAGTACTATGTGCACAACAAAAAGACTTCTCTTTGAATGGAAAACTTTTAGCAATGTTGAAAAACTCACCCTTATTACCTTAGTCCTTCATGGGGCATATGGCTTCTTCCTTGTCTTTAGTAATAAGGGATAGACCACCTTTGATTTGAGCTCTAATTTTCTCATTCCTCACAAGTTTCATGTTGGAGTGTTTTGCAATGTTTTCAAAAAAGAAAAACTTAATGTTCCTCAAATGGTGCTCTCTTGGTCACTCAAGTGGTGGTTGGTTTCCTCACTGAGGCATATGTAATATTGCCTTCTTTTCCTACATCTAAATGGCTTATGTGGATCTTGGGTAGGGATAAAGTATGGCATACTTACCTTGCATATGTTGCAGCGTCAAAACTTGGATCCAAGGAGAGAAGTATCATGCTCTAAGATCAAGATGTGCATGTGTGTGGAAAACTGATGAACAATACTCCTTTATTTGATCTCTCACTCTCTCTTTCTATTTAGCATTGTGAGACATGGCTATCTTCTTCTTTTTTTTTTTTTTTTTTTTTTGGAGAGGTGGGCTCTACTCACCCTCGGACTTGTGTCCATTATTTCCTCTCTTTTTCTTGGAGATGTGGGCTCTACTAGCCCTTGGACACATGTCCATTTTCATCTCTTTTTTTCTATTTTTTTATATATATATAGCCAACGTCTCTTCTACTAGAAACATAACTAGAGAGAGGTCATAAATATAACTGCATGGAGTATATTTATTCAGTGAAAAGGATGGATGTCATGTTATTGCGTACTTCTAGTGTAGAAGCAGCATGTGTATGGTGGCGTGTACGTGCACTTGATTTAATGAGCATGACAAATCTCTCTACAAGGGTCAACAAGACTTGACAAAGCTCAACACAAAGCAAGCAAAGCATATGTAAAAGCTTATATCATGAAATAATGAGTATGGCTTTGGTAGGAATTTTCACCATAGAGGAAACATCAAGTGTTTTATTGATTTTTAAAATAAAGACTCCAACAACCATACTTATTTGGAACAATAGTATAACAGACTCATCTTAGGATGAATCATATCTCAAAAATTACTTTAGACTTAGTTGAAAGCACTTGCAACCCATAGAAGTTTTAGGTTCATGATGGTTTTCATGTGAGCTAAGTAATCCATACTTAGAGAAATATTGGGTTGTATACTACTAAAGAAACATTTAGCGAGCAACTATTCATCATTTCCAATGGAAGATAAACATTCATGAAGCATACGAAAGGAGGATTGTTTATTCTTTCATTCATATTTTATTAAGATGCAAAAAGGATTTGAAATAACAAGAGTTAAGAATACTTACCTTAGTGAGGGAGGGAACCTCCCCAAGCTTAGCTCTTGCTCTTTGCTCACGGTGGTGGATATGGTGTCGGGTAGACTCCTATCTACGCCCACCATTGTACCCATTGATGGTTGTTCTCTACTTGGGATTGCTTGAGCAATCGGAATGGGAGTGTTCTGAGTGATAAGAGGTGGGTCAGGAGTCCAAGGTGGTGGTCGGCCGACCACTCTTTTGGAGCTCGACCATTTGGCCTCTGTGGTGCTCTTCTTCTCATCGATAGACCAATCCTTGCAGACCGACCGTTTTTGAATTTCTGAAATTTTCTTGGTCGGCCGACCAACCTTTTGTGGCCATTTAGGCTCAAATTTTTACTGATGTGTTCTTGATGTGAAGGTGATCAATATGGCAAGGTCCAAACATTGAGATCCTTCACTTGTGTGGTCGGCCGATGTGCCTTTTGGGGCCATTCGGGCTCAAATTTTTGCAGAGTGTTCTTGATGCAAAGGTGATCAACGTTGTAGGGTCCAAGCGTTGGGATCCTTCACTTGGGAGATTGGCCGACCTCCCCACATTGGCTTTTGGCATGGTCCGAGTCACATCGACAGACAAACAATCAAGTGCGAGGCATCCTGTTGGTGGAGAAACACCCATAGTATGCACATCTAAACCCTTTATAGCTTTCTTTTATTCCTGCAAGCAAAGAGAGAACACAAACCACAACTAGGCGACAAAGGATTAGCGTTAGTGTTAGTCATGCGGGGTTAGTCGTCCTTGTGGGGCTTGGTTGCCTTTGTGAAACCATTCTTTGTGGGTAAAGATATACCATAACAAGAGAGCAAGAGGCAAAGCTTGCCTAAACACTACATTTTTTTTTTATTATTTATTTATTATTATTATTATTTTATTATTTTATTTATTTATATATATATATTTTTATTTTTATTTTTTCTTTATATATATATATATATATTTTTGACTATCTAGAACTATCCTACACTTGAGAAGCACTACTCATGAAGTTCGAGAAGAGAAGAAACTCTAAGCTCGGTATTATTTTTGAATGAGTTGTGTGTGAATTTGAGCTAGAGATGGAGGGGTATTGATAGCAATAGTGTGCAAGCCTCGGGTGCCACAATGGTAGGTCGGCCGACCTACCTTGTGCCCCAAATGATGGAGGTGCCCCATTGTTGTTGATGACGATGCCTTGCACAAGTGCTCTAGAAAATATGAATGTGAGGTGACACCAAAGGTAGGTCGGCCGACCTACCAATGTGATTACCACACAAAATTGGCTAGTGGAGAATGCATCTTGTGCTTGGTAGAAGTGAAGGGTGATGGAATTAGTGGCGAGAGGCATCTAAAAGCACGGGTCGGCCGACCTAGGGTTGGATGCCCTTGGAGAAATGGTTTCTGGATTCATGTTGTGGATGTCTTGGTGATGTGAATGGAGGAATTTGGAAAGTGAAATGGCTAAAGAGGGTGGTCAGCCGACCTCCCCCAAGCTAGGGTTTTATCCAGGTTTTTGCATGAACATGTTTCCAGTGTGTAATGGTGATGAGAAGAGATGGTGGATGTGTGAGATGGGGTGATAGAGGGGTCAGGCAACCTCTCCATAGACCCCATGAGAGATCAACAGTTCATGAAATAATGTTCTCAAGTTTTTATTATGCAAGAGAAATTTGTTTGTTGAAAATTAAAACATGCAAAGATGTAAAAACAAAAACTAGCCTAAATGCATTGAAAAAGGGAAATATGAGATAACTACCAATTTACCTTTTTGGCGTGGGCTCCATGTTTTAAGTCCGAAGAGCGGGACTTCTCCTCCTTGTTCATTTTTTTTTTAGGTGCATCGGTTGGTCACGGAGGAGTGGATGTATGGTTGCACCTCCTTCTTCTACCAGTCTTGTTCAAACCTTGATGGTGATGGTGGGTTGGAAGACTTATTTGAATTGTGGGGTCTCCTCTAGTTGATTTGGCGGATCATCACTTGGGTGAGTCGGTCAACCCCCTAATGGGCCGTAGCCCATCTCCATTCCTTCTAGAAGGTGGTCCCACATATCATAGAGTGTCTTGAATGGTGGCAAGGTGGAAAGGTGGGATCGGCCGACCAAGGTTGGGGTCGACCGACCATCCAATGGATGGTTTTCCACCTTCAATTCTTCTACAAAGCTTCTCCCACATGTCAAGATGACTCAAGGATGTGTTATGATGAAATAGTCATGGTCGGCCGACCACCATTTTGTGGCCGTCTGGGGCTCAAATTTACGGGGTTTGTTCATGATGGGAAGGTGATCAAGGTGGTAGGTTCAAAATGTTGAGATCCCACACTTGGTAGTTCGGCCGACCTCACTTTATGTCATGTGAGTCTTCTCCTAGGTCCTAGATGTCATCCCCACTAGTTATTGACTTCATCTTTAGGGTGGAACTCATCGAGTGCCACATCATCGATCCATGTGACTCCATCTCGTGGCCACATGACCCGAACCGCCTCGAGAACCGACTTTCCGTGAAGGGACGAGATTTTTTTAGCATGTGCACAATGTATAGTCGGTGGGGAAGTTGGTGGACCAAAGTGGGAAATCCTTTCCTTAATGACATGCTCTAGGATTATCCATTCTATTAGGGAAGCAACTTCCAAGTCATGCATCATTGTTTCATCCTCTTAGATTTGAAAGGTTTCCTACGAGGGGGTTAGTCAAATTGCAACCAAATTCTTGATTGATGAATTGACTAGACAACTCATTCCCCACAATCGAGATGGAATTGTGAGTGCTTTTGTTCCGTCACATATGATGATTTTTCTCCATTTTGGCGGTGACCTTTTCTTCATTTACGCACGGGGTTAGAATGTATACATATACTCACCGTGGAGCAGCAAGGTTGAAGTTTTGATGGTTCGTGAATAATCAAACACCACGGGCTCATTCTTAATACTTCTTGTTCTTGTGGAAAGCACCGAAAGATTGAAACGGTTGATGCCCTGTTATTCCACACTCCACAAGACAACGATATCCCCACAATAGCTAATGGTAACATATATTAGTGGACATCAAGTTTAGTATCAACATCTTTTGCCAATTGCTTCCCCGGCAACGGCGCCAGAGATGCTTGTTGACATTTACTTAGCGTTGTCACTAGAAATAGATATAGGACCTATCCTAGCAATGGCGCTAGAAATGATTGTTGGTATTTCTAATGCTCATGTAAGATATTCAAAGCGTTTACTGAAATTACCGTTGTAGCATTTCACCGGGAGTATTCAAGGTATCGTTATTTGTATTTAGCCCATGGGAAGCGATGGCGTAGAATGTGATAACTAACAATCATGTATCCACCAACTAATATACCTTCTAGACTAAGGTGGGGGTAAATGATGTATATGATATAGGCATTGACACACACAGGAATAGTCTAGACACACAAATAAGAGAGTAGTCTAGCTAGCAGGGAGGACAACGAGTGAGCAAAGGATTCCTATGATTCTTACTTTACTTCTATGATACTAATCTAGGCACAAAGGGCGATACAACTAGTTGTGGTTCATAGGACAAGTATGCTAGGCAGTAGGTGAATAGTGGTGGATAAACCACCACTAAACAAGCTACTATTTTCTTTGGAGCCTTACCTTTTAAGAACTTGCCTAACACGTGGTGATCTATACGAGAGACCGGAAGGGCTGTCACCCACCTTGGCTATCACAATCCATCCGTGCGACAGCGATAACCACAGGCAAGATCGAGTCTAAGCACCATGCTTATACTTCCTCTCACTACTCTAGATGCTATAGCACAGGCCAACTAGAGCACCTCTTACGAGACGATGATCGCATACGGGCATGGGTTCAAAGTGAACCATGGCTTGAACCATAACTAAGTGTGAAACGTCTATATGCTAGATAATATCATAACAACTATATTCTAGAGAACTAGAATAAAGTTGTACTAAGTAAATACTCAATAGAGTAAATACTAGAGTAAAGTAAACAAATGAATTATAAATGTAAAGATCTTACTACAAAAGGAATGATAAAAGAACAATACCGGACCTCCTAGAAGACCGACTCTGAAACCCAAGTGAAGCTCACTACTCACTCTAACTCCCAACTATACTAACACTACTACATCTTGATAGAGTGGAGAGCTCCTTCCTTATGGTCTGTCTTGGAAGTGAGGGGGTAGGGGGTATTTATAGCCCCAAGGTGGAGTAGGGGGCACTCGGCGCCACGTCATCGATCCGTGTGACCTCTATTGCCCACCATTGGATCTAACCGCCATGCAACCGCCTTAGGATCAACGTGTGAGGTAATTTCAGCATGTGGACAATGTGATGGGCGTGGGAGGACATCTTTGGCTAAGTGGGCCATGGTCGGCCGACCATGGTCCATGACCCGTGGGCCATCCCTAGTCTTTGGGAATGTTGGCCCCACTTTGTCGGTTTTACGTGTCTTGAGTCGGAACTTGCCGTGGCGTTTATTTTGTACCAACACGATCCATGTGACGTATTGATGGACCA
The DNA here is from genome assembly GCA_015847255.1 of Hyparrhenia diplandra. Classification (NCBI taxonomy): domain Eukaryota; kingdom Viridiplantae; phylum Streptophyta; class Magnoliopsida; order Poales; family Poaceae; genus Hyparrhenia; species Hyparrhenia diplandra. Next base: position 43,824 of record JADLZK010007231.1, read on the forward strand.
ATCAGGTGCCTTCTCTTGTTCTCCCACGGATTAGTGGCGTGGCGGTAAATATTGGAAGAGTTTGGGCCAAAAGGTCATGGGTCGGCCGATCTTTGGTCCATTGGGCCTGGCCTTTTCCAACTCTTCTAGAAGGCGTCCCCACATGTCGGCCGTCTCGAGGATCAAATGGCCCTTGGTCGGCCGATGCTGGTCTTGTGGCCAAATGACTTCAAATTTTGTGTGGATGCATCCTAGAACATGGAGATCATGATGGTGATGATATTTTGTCCATTGGCCATACTTGGGTCACCATTTGGATGGCCACTATTCACGTCGTTTCGGCCGGATTTCCTTCGAATTCTTATCGCATAAAAATAATGACATCTACATGTGGAACTAGGTTATTGGGTAAAATATGTTCATGAAATGTTATTCTTCCTTTCAAAACAGGGATGTTGACGGTGTTTTTATGATGTAAAATAAGGGTGTTTTCACCGTCAACAAGATCCCCCAAGCTTAACCTTTGTTCGTCCCGAACGAAGAATCAAAACTTAGTCTTGGTGGATTAGGAGTTACTACTATGCTTCATATTTCCATAGTACTATGTGCACAACAAAAGACTTCTCTTTGAATGGAAAACTTTTAGCAATGTTGAAAAACTCACCCTTATTACCTTAGTCCTTCATGGGGCATATGGCTTCTTCCTTGTCTTTAGTAATAAGGGATAGACCACCTTTGATTTGAGCTCTAATTTTCTCATTCCTCACAAGTTTCATGTTGGAGTGTTTTGCAATGTTTTCAAAAGAAAAACTTAATGTTCCTCAAATGGTGCTCTCTTGGTCACTCAAGTGGTGGTTGGTTTCCTCCACGAGGCATATGTAATATTGCCTTCTTTTCCTACATCTAAATGGCTTATGTGGATCTTGGGTAGGGATAAAGTATGGCATACTTACCTTGCATATGTTGCGGCGTCAAAACTTGGATCAAGGAGAGAAGTATCATGCTCTAAGATCAAGATGTGCATGTGTGTGGAAAACCGATGAACAATACTCCTTTATTTGATCTCTCACTCTCTCTTTCTATTTAGCATTGTGAGACATGGCTATCTTCTTTTTTTTTTTTTTTTTTTTTTTTTTTTTGGAGAGGTGGGCTCTACTCACCCTCGGACTTGTGTCCATTATTTCCTCTCTTTTTCTTGGAGATGTGGGCTCTACTAGCCCTTGGACACATGTCCATTTTCATCTCTTTTTTTTCTATTTTTTTTTATATATATATAGCCAACGTCTCTTCTACTAGAAACATAACTAGAGAGAGGTCATAAATATAACTGCATGGAGTATATTTATTCAGTGAAAAGGATGGATGTCATGTTATTGCGTACTTCTAGTGTAGAAGCAGCATGTGTATGGTGGCGTGTACGTGCACTTGATTTAATGAGCATGACAAATCTCTCTACAAGGGTCAACAAGACTTGACAAAGCTCAACACAAAGCAAGCAGCATATGTAAAAGCTTATATCATGAAATAATGAGTATGGCTTTGGTAGGAATTTTCACCATAGAGGAAACATCAAGTGTTTTATTGATTTTTTAAAATAAAGACTCCAACAACCATACTTATTTGGAACAATAGTATAACGACTCATCTTAGGATGAATCATATCTCAAAAATTACTTTAGACTTAGTTGAAAGCACTTGCAACCCATAGAAGTTTTAGGTTCATGATGGTTTTCATGTGAGCTAAGTAATCCATACTTAGAGAAATATTGGGTTGTATACTACTAAAGAAACATTTAGCGAGCAACTATTCATCATTTCCAATGGAAGATAAACATTCATGAAGCATACGAAAGGAGGATTGTTTATTCTTTCATTCATATTTTATTAAGATGCAAAAGGATTTGAAATAACAAGAGTTAAGAATACTTACCTTAGTGAGGGAGGGAACCTCCCCAAGCTTAACTCTTGCTCCTTTGCTACGGTGGTGGATATGGTGTCGGGTAGACTCTATCTCGCCCACCATTGTACCCATTGATGGTTGTTCTCTACTTGGGATTGCTTGAGCAATCGAGAATGGGAGTGTTACGAGTGATAAGAGGTGGGTCCAGAGTCCAAGGTGGTGGTCGGCCGACCACTCTTTTGGGAGCTCACGACCATTTGGCACCCTGTGGTGCTCTTCTTCTCATCGATAGACCAATCTGCAGCGACCGTTTTTGAATTTACGAAATTTTCTTGGTCGGCCGACCAACCTTTTGTGGCCATTTAGGCTCAAATTTTTTGATGTGTTCTTGATGTGAAGGTGATCAATATGGCAAGGTCCAAACATTGAGATCCTTCACTTGTGTGGTCGGCCGATGTGCCTTTTGGGGCCATTCGGGCTCAAATTTTTCAGAGTGTTCTTGATGCAAAGGTGATCAACGTTGTAGGGTCCCAAGCGTTGGGATCCTTCACTTGGGAGATTGGCCGACCTCCCCCACATTGGCTTTTGGCATGGTGCGAGTCACATCGAGCGGACAAACAATCAAGTGCGAGGCATCTGTTGGTGGAGAAACACCCATAGTATGCACATCTAAACCCTTTATAGCTTTCTTTTATTCACGCAAGCAAAAGAGAACACAAACCACAACTAGGCGACAAAGGATTAGCGTTAGTGTTAGTCATGCGGGGTTAGTCGTCCTTGTGGGGCTTGGTTGCCTTTTTGTGAAACCATTCTTTGTGGGTAAAGATATACCATAACAAAGAGAGCAAGAGGCAAAAGCTTGCCTAACCACTACATTTTTTTTATTATTTATTTATTATTATTATTATTTTATTATTTTATTTATTTATATATATATATTTTTATTTTTATTTTCTTTTATATATATATATATATATATTTTGACTATCTAGAACTATCCTACACTTGAGAAGCACTACTCATGAAGTTCGAGAAGAGAAGAAACTCTAAGCTCAGTATTTTTTTGAATGAGTTGTGTGTGAATTTGAGCTAGAGATGGAGGGGTATTGATAGCAATAGTGTGCAAGCCTCGGGTGCCACAATGGTAGGTCGGCCGACCTACCTTGTGCCCCTAAATGATGGAGGTGCCCCATTGTTGTTGATGGCGATGCCTTGCACAAGTGCTCTAGAAAATATGAATGTGAGGTGACACCAAAGGTAGGTCGGCCGACCTACCAATGTGATTACCACACAAAATTGGCTAGTGGAGAATGCATCTTGTGCTTGGTAGAAGTGAAGGGTGATGGAATTAGTGGCGGGAGGCATCTAAAGCCTGGTGCCGACCCTAGGGTTGGATGCCCTTGGAGAAATGGTTTCGGATTCATGTTGTGGATGTCTTGGTGATGTGAATGGAGGAATTTGGAAAGTGAAATGGCTAAAAGAGGGTGGGATGCCGGCCTCCCCAGCTAGGGTTTTATCGGGTTTTTTTGCATGAACATGTTTCGGTGTGTAATGGTGATGAGAAGAGATGGTGGATGTGTGAGATGGGGTGATAGAGGGGTCGGGCAACCTCTCCATAGACCCCATGAGAGATCTTGATTCATGAAATAATGTTCTCAAGTTTTTATTATGCAAGAGAAATTTGTTCTTTGAAAAATTAAAACATGCAAAGATGTAAAAACAAAAACTAGCCTAAATGCATTGAAAAGGGAAATATGAGATAACTACCAATTTACCTTTTTGGCGTGGGCTCCATGTTTTAAGTCCGAAGAGCGGGACTTCTCCTCCTTGTTCATTTTTTTTTTTTTTTTAGGTGCATCGGTTGGTCTGGAGGAGTGGATGTATGGTTGCACCTCCTTCTTCTACCCGGTCTTGTTCAAACCTTGATAGTGATGGTGGGTTGGAAGACTTATTTGAATTGTGGTGTCTCCTCTAGTTGATTTTGGCGGATCATCACTTGGGTGAGTCGGTCCAACCCCTAATGGGCCGTAGCCCATCTCCATTCCTTCTAGAAGGTGGTCCCACATATCATAGAGTGTAATCTTGAATGGTGGCAAGGTGGAAAGGTGGGATCGACCCGACCAAGGTTGGGGTCGGCCGACCCATCCAATGGATGGTTTTCCACCTTCAATTCTACAAAAGCTTCTCCCACATGTCAAGATGACTCAAGGATGTGTTATGATGAAATAGTCATGGTCGGCCGACCACCATTTTTGGCCGTCTGGGCTCAAATTTACGGGGTTTGTTCATGATGGGAAGGTGATCAGGTGGTAGGTTCAAAATGTTGAGATCCCACACTTGGTAGTTCGGCCCGACCTCACTTTATGTCATGTGAGTCTTCTCCTAGGTCCTAGATGTCATCCCCACTAGTTATTGACTTCATCTTTAGGGTGGAACTCATCCAGTGCCACATCATCGATCCATGTGACTCCATCTCGTGGCCACATGACCGAACCGCCTCGAGAACCGACTTTTAGGTGAAGGGGCCGAGATTTTTTAGCATGTGCACAATGTATGGTCGGTGGGGAAGTTGGTGGACCAAAGTGGAAATCCTTTCCTTAATGACATGCTCTAGGATTATCCATTCTATTAGGGAAGCAACTTCCAAGTCATGCATCATTGTTTCATCCTCTTAGATTTGAAAGGTTTCCTACGAGGGGGTTAGTCAAATTGCAAGCAAATTCTTGATTGATGAATTGACTAGACAACTCATTCCCCACAATCGAGATGGAATTGTGAGTGCTTTTTGTTCCGTCACATATGATGATTTTTCTCCATTTTGGCGGTGACCTTTTCTTCATTTACGCACGGGGTTAGAATGTATACATATACTCACATTGGAGCGGCAAGGTTGAAGTTTTTGATGGTTAGTGAATAATCAAACACCCAGGCTCATTCTTAATACTTCTTGTTCTTGTGGAAAGCAGAAAGATTGAAGCGGTTGATGCCCTGTTATTCCACACTCCACAAGACAGCGATATCCCCACAATAGCTAATGGTAACATATATTAGTGGACATCAAGTTTAGTATCAACATCTTTTGCCAATTGCTGACAACAGCGCCGAGAAGATGCTTGTTGACATTTACTTAGCGTTGTCACTAGAAATAGATATAGGACCTATCCCTAGCAACAGCGCTAGAAATGATTGTTGATATTTCTAATGCTCATGTAAGATATTCGATATTCAGCGCCACGGAATTACCGTTGTAGCATTTCACGGGAGTATTCAAGGTATCGTTATTTGTATTTAGCCCATGGGAAGCGATGGCGTAGAATGTGATAACTAACAATCATGTATCCACCAACTAATATACCTTCTAGACTAAGGTGGGGGTAAATGATGTATATGATATAGGCATTGACACACACACGGGAATAGTCTAGACACACAAATAAGAGAGTAGTCTAGCTAGCGGGGGAGGTAGCAAGTGAGCAAAGGATTCCTATGATTCTTACTTTACTTCTATGATACTAATCTAGGCACAAACCATCATACAACTAGTTGTGGTTCATAGGACAAAGTATGCTAGGCGTAGGTGAATAGTGGTGGATAAACCACCACTAAAACAAGCTACTATTTCTTTGGAGCCTTACCTTTTAAGAACTTGCCTAACACGTGGTGATCTATACGAGAGACCGGGGAAGGGGCTGTCACCACCTCTTGGCTATCACAATCCATCATTTGCGACAAGCGATAACCCACAGGCAAGATCGGAGTCTAAGCACCATGCTTATACTTCCTCTCACTACTCTAGATGCTATAGCACGAGGCCAACTAGAGCACCTCTTACGAGGCGATGATACGATACGGGCATGGGTTCAATGTGAACCATGGCTTGAACCATAACTAAGTGTGAAACGTCTATATGCTAGATAATATCATAACAACTATATTCTAGAGAACTAGAATAAAGTTGTACTAAGTAAATACTCAATAGAGTAAATACTAGAGTAAAAGTAAACAAATGAATTATAAATGTAAAAGATCTTACTACAAAGGAATGATAAAAGAACAATGCCAAGACCTCCTAGAAGACCCGGCTGCGAAACCCAAGTGAAGCTCACTACTCACTCTAACTCCCCCTATACTAACACTACTACATCTTGATAGAGT
>JADLZK010007232.1:0-58191 GCA_015847255.1 Hyparrhenia diplandra
TCATCAAAGATAGGATTAATCTAGGACTTTTTGGTGTGTAAGGGATATTCCAACTCTATAAGGAAGTCCCTTATTAGAAAATAAATAGAATTGCTTGTAAAGGGTATTCCAACCGTATAAGGAAACCTTTAGTGATATTGCTTGGATTACAAGTCCCACTAGGAGCGCTATATAAGTAAGGGGTCCGTAATATCTTAGGGTAACAAGCAATAAAGAATAATCTCGTGCCTCTCTCTCTCTCTCTCTCAACCTCTTCGTCATCAAAGATAGGCTAGGACTTTTTGGTGTGTAAGGGATATTCCAACTCTATAAGGAAGTCCCTTATTAGGAAATAAATAGAATTGCTTGTAAAGGGTATTCCAACCGTGATAAAGGAAACCTTTACTGATATTGCTTGGATTACAAGTCCCACTAGGAGCGCTATATAAGTAAAGGGCTGTAATATCTTAGGGTAACAAGCAATAAAGAATAATCCGCCTCTCTCTCCCTCAACCGCCGCCCCTACCCTTTCCTTCTCTTCCCTGCCGCCCCTACCCTTTCCTTCTCTTCCCCCCCAAGGCCCCCACCGCCGCCTACACCATCGCCGCCACCGCCAAGCTCATCGTCACTTCGGCCCAATCAATCGAGTGCGCGGCCGGTTGGTATCCGGAGACCAGGATGATTCCCACCACAGATGGCTTTCGTGATTCGTGAGTTCACCAAGGCACTGAAGGAGCTCCTCGATGACAACTGCGCCAAGATCGATCGCCGCCGACGAGATTGAGGCGTGTCTTCGCCGCCTAGAGTACCTCTACACCAGCCCAAAGATTCAGCTACCCCCTCTCCGCTCCACGGCAGACGGCGACGGCGCTAGAGGACAGCCAGCCCGGCAGCCACGGCGGGTCGTCGGTGCCCCCGGCGCTGCCCTAGGCGCCACCCCGCTCCCGCACGATGACGACGAGCTTTCCATCCTCTAGCTGGAGGAGGGTAGCACAGCGTCGTCGGGATGGTCATCATCGGTCATCATCGACAATGCCGCACCACCGACCGCTTATTCCTCTCCACCGACACACGCAACCGCCGTGGGGAGTTCGAGCGACTCGGTGGCGCCACCCTTGATGCCCTGCCTCATGTCGCCGGACCTACCCCCCCTCCCCTCTATGCGTACGCGCTGGTGGTGCCCGCGATGCGGACGATAGTGACAACCCGGGCTCTAGATCAACAAGATGGAGCTCTGTTCAGTGAGGGGGCGACATCAATCGAGTTCCACGCTCGGTATCTTTGCTTTCCATCGACAAGGTCCTGCCGCGAGCCGGTTCCCAGGAGGCGTCCCGGAGGAGGTCATTGGTCAAGTGGGATACGTTCACCCACTACCTCTGGCGACTTGGACCGCCCATCGTCACCGACACCACCGGAGAGTTCGCGCCTCCCGCTCGGGGAGGCGGGGCTGAACGACTACATTATCGCCTTCAAGGGCTATGCGACTCGCATGGACCTCGAGAGTCAGCTCCACCGCGTCAGCCTCTTTGTCGGTGGCTTACGCGACACTCTTCGTATGGTGCTCGAGTGGTTCGAGCCAGGCTCGATGGAGGAGGCCATTGACCTCGACGCCGCTATGACGGAGAGCTGCGGCGCCAGCGATGGCAGGGCGTCGGTGACAACCGCGACAACAACGTCGCCGACATCGACACCGAGATCGACGCGGCTCTCGCCGGGGGCGCTAGGGCGGCAGCGCTGGTCGCCGCCATGGAGGCGATCGACGACAAGGCGGCCGACCTTCTCACCGAGCTACACCTAGGCGCCACGACGAACCAGGAGCTTGGCATCATCGCAAGTGTCATCGAGCTCCAGGCGACTACACTAGAGTGGAACCTCTACAACGGCATCGTGAGGTACTTCCACCGCTACTACATTCCCGCGGCTTCTGAGCTCCTCGAGCATCCTCCTCGAGGGTGGCGTCCCCCCGCATGGCGTTGCGGTGGGCTTCCACCTCCCGACACGCCCCGAGAAGAGCAGGCCTTCCCGGCAATCGTCCTGCTGCTGATGATGCGCCCAAACGTCCGGCTCGACGATGTCACGGTGCTCCTCTTCAACGACAACGACCAAAAGTTCCTCTGCATCGACAACGTCAGCGTCGGCCAGATGGATGCACCGGGCACCAGGTCGGGCCGCCCGTCAAGACGGCCAGCGACCTCCTCTGACGGCCGCTTCCTTCGCCTCACTTCATCTCGGCCGTCTCAACTCGACGCGTGTTTTGCGGGCATATCCACGCTTCGGTACATGTGCCGTGCACCTACTACTTCCAAAGCACCCCGGGCTGCACGCCGGACAATCGGAACTGTCGGGCATCTTGAGTGCCGGTCATGAGGCACGCATGAATGGATCAGCCTTCCGTCACGCCCCCGAGCTATAAGTTCAGCATCTACTTCGGCGGATCGCGCCGACTTCTCCTTTGACGACGAGGAATACGATTTGCAACGACTCCAACGACAAGTCGAGGCTCCCTCATCCTCGGCTCACGGTCCCGGCATCGCCATCATCCACGGTGGGTTGGCCGGCGCGTGGGCCAGCGCGCCGCTCGTCGAACGGTAGGGAGATGTCATTTGCGAATTGGGCCAGCCATGGGTGGGCTAAAGAGGCCCAACCGCCATGGCGGCCGGGGGAAGGGGAGGGCGTGCACGCGGGCAAGGGGGCCGCCCCGGCCGCCGCCGCCGCCCGCCCGCCTCCCCACCTCCGTCTTTCGCCGTCATCAAGATAGGATTAATTTATGACTTTTTGGTGTGCGAGGGATATTCCAACTCTATAAGGAAGTCCCTTATTAGGAAATAAATATGATTGCTTGTAAAGGATATTCCAACCATATAAGGAAACCTTTAGAGAAATTGCTTGGATTACATGTCCCACTAGGAGGGCTATATAAGTAAGGGGTCTGTAATCTCTTAGGGTAACAAGTAATAAAGAATAATCTTTTGTCCCCCTCTCTCTCTCTCAACCGCCGCCTCCGCCCGCCGCCGCGCCACCGCCCTGCCCTTCCGCCGCCCCTACCCTCTCCTCCTCTTCCCCAACCGGCCCCCAAGGCCCCCACTGCCGCTTGCACCATCGTCGCCGCCGCCAAGCTCATCGCCAACGTGTCACTTCCGGTCCAATCGATCCGGTCTCGTGACATACAGCATAGTCCAACAGAAAATAGCTCTGTTGAACATAACAGACGGCACTGTCTCGCCACGGTCAAGTGAACTTGCGGTGATGTCCTGATGTAGTCTCTCACGCATTGAAGCCAACACCATTTCAGATGGATGGCCCTGGTTCATGCAGAAACTTAGATGAGATAAACAAATCTGCAAAAGGAAAAATGTTCGTCAGTAAGTCTATTGAATCTTCTTCTTCAGATAATATTATGCTTAACCAAAAATTATCCAATGACCAATTGAAGTGCTTAATTCCTAGTGAATAACCTTGGAAGGATGTGTCACAAACTTTCAGGTGACAGATTATAAACAAGTGACATGTGTACAAATCAAACAACGGCACTAACCATCTATGCAGCACAGTACTGGAAAGCAGAGTATCGAGTCTAGACTGCTAAGACTGGTGACCACAAAACAGAGTATCGGGTATCGACTGTAGTGACAGATGACCAGTGACTATACCAGAGACAGATCACCTGTGATTGTAGTGACAGATCACCAGTGACAGATCACCAGTGACAAACTTTCAGGTGACAGATTATAAACAAGTGACATGCGATGTATGATGGATTCATTCAACTGACAATGATTACATGCTCAGGGTGGTTTGACAAAAGATTATACAATCACATCTAAAACATTCAACAGTATATAAAATTTAAGTAAATAAAAAACGATGTTTAGATATGGATTCTTTTCAAGCCTAGACAGGATGATTACATGCAGCACATGAATTTTGTCCTAAAATTTTGGGATCTAAACACACCCTAAAATAGGTTTGCAAGTTTCACCATGCTAAAATTCTACTCGGTCTTCCAAAGCAAAAATGTAATTCATACATCAACATAGAGGTCCGCATGCATGCATTTGAATATTGGAAATGTGACGGTGCTGGAGCAGCAATCTCTCTTAGACTATTCTATGTTCTTTGTTTGACATAAATTGGGTTAACAGATTCTCGAAGTCTGTAAATGGCACGCACGAGCAGCAACAGTGACACCACCAGCTAGGATGCGACAGAACAGGGTGGAGAGAGTACTTACCTACACTGTCGTAGCCATGCAAATCCAAATTCCTATCTGCTTAAGACTCATTATTGTCTTCCCTCTGAAAATTCAGATTAAACTAATAATTAATAAAGTAAGGACGACCGAGTGCTGCATATATGTCAAAAAGGAGACATAATTGTAACAACAAATAAAAATAGATATAAAGTTTATCGGAACTACAAAAATCTCATCGTACCTGCATACGAAGCGTAGGATTGTTGGGAGGAAAAAGTCTAGATCACCCCCTCACCTATTGCACATGGACTACTTCACACCCTAACCTACAAAACCAGGTATTTAACCCCCTCACCTTTGCAAAACAGTTCACATAACCCCCTATGATGGTTTTTCATGGTGGTTTTGCCATGTTGGTGCTGAGGTGGACTTTGATGCTTAAATGGATGGATGATAAGTGGGCCTGCTTGAAGTGGGCTCGGCTTGTAAGTTGCCCAGACCTATTACTGAGAGAGGGGAAAACGAAGAACGGTACAGGAGGCCGAGGCCCCTCGACGCTTGATGCTCCATGCAGACTGTGCAAGAGCTACGACAACGACGGCGAATGTCTCCGCGAGTCCGCGTCCGCGTGACTGCATTAGGTGATCGCCAGTGGCCACGCGCGAAGGCTGCGCTGTTCGCGTTGGTCGTGGCGCTGCTGCCGTCGGGGCAGGCAGCGCCGCAGCGGCCAGGATCTGCGAACTGCCGCACCTCCTCCCACTCGGCATCATCATCTACGGTTCTTCGGCCAGAAGAATGCTGATGCCACGTACTAAGGCCGTTGACGACGAGGCGGCGCGCGGCTGAGGCCTACGCCTTGCTAGATGCTGCAGGCTGCAGCACCCGGATCGCCGTTGCCGGCGTCCATTTTGCAGAGCACCAGCCTGGCAGCTTCTCCGGCCAGCACCGTACGTGATGCTGCCTCTCCTTGGACGACGGTCCCAAACAGCACCCTTGATGGCGCTCACCAAGAGGCTACCCTGGTCGTACAGGTCACCTTTTTACAGTTTTATACACGAACATCTGAACGTTTGAGTTCAACAGACTCTCCTAGCTAAGCAAGCAAGTGCAGCGCTAGGACGTGCTGGGCATGGCGAGCGTCGAGGTGAGGCGCAGTGCCAGTGTCGTGGCTCGCTAGGCGATGGCGCTGGACGCTAGAGACCTGCTGCCATGCGGACGGCGGTACAGCCGTTAGGCGGCTGGGTAGTTGGCTCTGCGCGCTCGGCAGCGGCGGCCTGGCGATGGCGCGCTAGCCGCGAGCTGGCGCATAGCGTAGGAGCAGGCAGCAGGCAGCTGCGAGGACCTCCGTGCCTAGGCAGTCGTTGTCGTCATTATCCGGCGTACAGAGGAGATCTGACCAGCGGGACCTACTCATCAGTCGTCCACATCAGCATTAAAGTCCATGTCACTATGCCCACATGGCAAAACCACTTAGCAAAACCACCCCAAAGGGTTATTTGAATGGTTTTGTAAAGTTGAGGGGGTTAAATACCTGGTTTTATAGGTTGGGGTGTAAACTAGTCATGTTAGAATAGGTGAGGGGGTGACCTAGACTTTTTCCATTGTTGGGATGGATGTTGCATGCGTTTCTCATTGCAGCGAACGCAGCGTCGCTCTCTGCACTAGGCACATCATGACAGTCCACCTGCCCTCTGAGTTCCCGAAGGGAAGGCAGGTACTCCAAGCCAATATTCCCGCAGTCACCATTCTTATCCTTTAGAGCCCGTAGAGAGATAGAAGTACAAAGCACTCCAAGATTTGGCATCACGCCAGATGGTATAACTTTTCTGGACTCATTGTTTTTTTCTAGAGGCAAAGGGCATAACATCTTCTGCATTCCAGATATGCAATGAAAGACTAGGGTCCTCTTCGTTTGGTTGCTCAAACAGGACCATTCCATTGGTCTGGAAGTACCTCAAATTCTTGAAGAAGCAGCCATAGCCGGCGTTTATATTACTTGCTGTTACTGTGGACTCTGTTGTCAGGTCGAGATTACATAGTGCTGGTAATCTAGCAAGGAGTTTCAGATCCTGCTCAGCTATAGTAGTCAACCGCAGCTTCAAAAGGTACAGGTTGGGAAGAAGTGAGGGATTAATGCAAGACGGACAGCTCAATCTTACTATTACTAATTGGAGGCTCCAACGGAGGCTCCACGTTAATCCTCACCAGACACCCTAGAAAAATAGATAAATGCTATAAAATTTGACATTAATCAGAAAGATCCGGCCATCAACACAAAAGGTTTAGCCATCCATAACTATTGGATCTATTTTACTTTATACAAAATTACCCACCTCTGCCATTATAATAAATAAAATCCATATTTTCTAAAGAAAAAGAAATACTATGAGCGTACACAAAAATCCTGATCCATATCACGTTTGTTTTATGGTTGGTTAATATAAAATACTAGATTGACCTTTGACTTGGTTAAGTATTAATATGAATAGAAAATATCATGACCCAACACGTTTTAAGGATCTTTTTTTTATTAATAAACTTATTTTTTTGTATTGTAGTAAAGAAAAAGTGTAAACGTTTGGTCGTATAGAAAAAAAACTTAATTGGCCTTTCAAATATTATATAAAATATTAGATTGACATACTAATCACGTTCACTTGGTTAAGGATTTATTGCTCCGTTGTTGTAAAAAAAATTTAATGGTCCGTCAGGTTAGTTATCGCCATATCCTCCTGGTTAGTTGGACACGTACACAATGAATCCGATCCATGCCAAGTCCTACGACCTCCTCTCCCCGTTGCCTCAGCCTCCGCGTGGCCGAAAGCAGCAGCGCCGCGGACATGGCAGCGGTGGCGCCGTTGAACGAGGAGCATACAACCATTGTTTTGTTCCCAGATTATCCAGTTGCTACATGCCGTGGGCAATGGTCTCTCGGGAACTCGCCCATTCCATCTCCTCTCGGCAAGCAACATCCTGGTGCATGCTCCCTCTCTCTCACTCTTCACTAGAGAACAATTCTCGGCTGCATGCCAAGGCCACTTCGCCAGTCCGTGACAGAGACTACACTTTATTTATTGAGTAAATTACACTGTGGGTACCTAAACTATTTAGCGTGTAACAGATAGGTACTCCAACTAAAAAACGTAACTTCTGGGTAGTCGAACTATAGTTCAATAACTTCTGGGTACTTCAACTAAAAACCATAACGTCTAGGTACTGGAACTATACTTTCGTAACTTCTGGGTACTAGCTTTTTTGTGAAAACCCCCTTCCCAAATCTTTTTCCCAATCCTGGTCCTGGACGTCGACAATGAGCGCTCATCACCCGGTTGACCGCTGTCCCGATGCCCGTCCCCCGCGTGCAGCCGCAGCGGCAGGTTCTTCGACCGTACATCCAAATCACGGGGCTGAACCCGAGCAAGAACGCGTGGCCATGAACGCCATGGCGCGCCACGCACATCGTGTCCGCCCATGCCGCCGCCGTGGTGGCGCGCATGGACAGGCCGAGACCATCAGCGACGCGGCCATGCCGCCGGCGGTGGAGCACCCGCGCCCGCCGGCGTGGGACCCAGGGCGGCGGAGCAGCTTTGCGCCCGCGCACACACGCCGGCGACCCCTCCCGCTGCACGCGTGAAATCCGGCGCTCCCGCCCATGCACGGCGGAGACCCGCGCCCAATGGTGAGTTGGACCGGGAATGGGAAAAAGATTTGGGAAGGGTTTTTTTCACAAAAAAAAAGTACCAGAAGTTACGAAAGTATAGTTCCAGTACCTAGACGTTACGTTTTTAGTTTAAGTACCCAGAAGTTACTAAAGTATAGTTCGAGTACCCAGAAGTTACGTTTTTTAGTTAGAGTACCTATTTGTTGCACGCTAAATAGTTTAGGTACCCACAGGCAATTTACTCTTATTTGTATTTATTTAATCTTGTGGTTGATTAATCAATTCTCAATCTAGGTTTTGCAATAAAAAAAATCTTTGGTTAGATGTGCTATCGTTTTGAAGTGGATCGAAGATGCTCGATGCAGGTATAGCAGGTGCTATCATGCACACATTGATGCCAAACAGTGTGGGACCCTTATACAGTATGGTAAATCTCACAATTCTAATTTCCTTTCATTGTTAATTGAATTAATAGTTGTAATTAGGTACATTCAGACCCTTGGTGGACGATGTGATTTTTGCTGCATCCGTGGAATCCATACTACATTGGTGTGCTGCTATATCACCTTTTTATCCAGTATTAGTTGACTACTTGGTAGGGTATCCATGGATCAGACAAAATATGTAGCAAATGTGTTTGATATGTAGACCCATTCAGTACAGCATATTAGTTTTCAATTATCAATTTGGTCTCCAACAAAATATTTGAACAAGCTATGCTTATCATCATTGGTGATTCAGTTCTCCAAACGTGATGGTGGCTGTAATTTTCACTGAAAAAATGCATAGAGATTACACCAGTTAAGGAATTATGAAAAATCAAAGCAAGAGTCTCTAGAGTATAGGATGCAATATGCGCTTGCTCAGCAGTGGCAAACAAATGAGCTCGATATGATCTTTATTGTTTGCTAACATCATAATGCCCTTAGATTACTTCCAGTTTAGGTACTAATGATGGTAAAATAGGGGGACCAAGATGCATGGTGTTACATGGAAAAATTCAAAACACTCATTAGAAGGTAAAGTTTACGTTGCTGCAAACATCAAATTCATGACAAGTGCATAGAAATATCGACCAATGGAGAATGATAAGGTACTTTTCTTGCCCACAACTACTGTAAAGAAGATCAAAGATACACAACACATTCCAAACTATAGTTTTCCTTCTTCAGTATAAACATGCTTTCTAATAAAGTAAATATTGACATGTACCTCACATGTAAATTGTCACAAACATTATATTTTTTATTTTATTCCTCTCATTTGATCACTGTGGGACTAATAAAAGAAACCACAACACACTTCGGAGTGATAAAAATTTGTGACATTGTGCTCCTGATCGAGAAAGCTATGTTTTCCTTCACAAAAGAGACCAAACCTTTATTTGTTTATTGTTAGAAGCAAAAATTGAGAGAAAGCGAGTGATGCAAAATGACTATTTTGCATTTTCAATGAACAGTGTGTACATATCGAGAGAGAGTGAAAAGACACCTTTTGAGATTAATCCCTAATAATTCATAATTAATAATAATTCTTAACATTTACATGCATGATACTGCATCACCCTGTTGAGCTCAAAATATTTCCTAATGTTTATGCACATCTTAAATTGCATTATTTTTAAGGTAAAATTTGGGGAACAAAGTTGAGCAAAGCGATGAGAGGATAATATCTCATGTCTTCACAAAAAAATCAACAATTGTGAAAAAAAAAAAATAGAAGTAGGTATTCATTCAATTTCAATAATTCAATAATATTAGCCTTTCAACAAACCTCTAAGCAGAATAAAAAAATGGTATTTTGTAGCATATTCTTTGTCATCAAACAATGAACAAAAACAAATGTCAATTCTGTTTCATGACAAGTATTATTATAAATTAATTTCACTACCTTTGAAATAAATTCACATTTATGAACCCATTTCACTGCCTTCTTAATACATTATTTCATATATGATTTGCATTAAGATTTGTCACATGTATTTATCTATAACCATTTACCATTCAGTCAGCCCCTCTGGCAAGCAGCTCCAACGTAACCATACAGTCTAATGTTATGATTACATAATAATTGCTCAATTAATAATAAAACTAAAATAAAGACCCCATGCAACGTAGAACTACTAATATAAGCTATCACAAAAATATCTATAAAGCAGCTATATATATTTCAAAATTATATATATACTTCTACGTTAAGTTAAATATAAGCATAAGGTAATGCTCCACGTATAGACCAACTAAACATCTATACAATAGAGTAACTATTTAGTTTAACAATTTATCACGTGTGAAAAAATATTCCCTTGATAACTGAGATAGTAATTAAGTTATAATTTTGCAAACTGTTTTTCAAGATAAATATATACATTTTGAATACAGCATCATATAATATATAAACATTTGTAATTTAACTTTAAGCACTATATGTTCTAGAAAATGATCTTATAATATGCCACTACAAAACATAATATATGTAACACATTTATTTTGGTATCAAAATTATCTATATCATATTATTATTTTAATAGCCTATCAAAATACTAAATAACGATACAACACAAATATATTTACAAATTGCTCATTTCTAAACTGAAATACAATAAAACTGATTAAAGTAAACATATATAATGTGCCAACATGCAAATCACACACATAATACTTTTTAATATTTAAACTAAAATGTTTTGACATATGTATATTGATAATATAACCATTACTGCATAAAACTTTCATTGATAAAAAATCAAACATCTTGAGAAAAAGTTTTTTTTTTTTTTTGTGACAAGAGAAAGGAGGTTATTAGTATACACCATATATGGGTGCCTACGTCCTCCCCATGGTAAATCTCACATAAAACTCTATCACTAATCTTAAGTGGCCTATCAGTAATCTTAAGTGGCATAGTGTAGTCTTAAAAGTTAATGATTACTAAAATTATCATGGCACTTAAAAGTAAATATTAATACAAACATTTACTGTTAAGATTCTAACCCGTGCGAGGGCACGGGTTGATGGGCTAGTAGAAGACCAATCCAAATAACGGAGAGGTCGTGGGAGCAAAAGGCCTGCTGCTTCCCACATGGCTGTATCCACGGCCCAAACTGAACCGTACACATGTATATACTGGATCTTTTCAAGATTTCTTAAAGACTCCACAAAATCGCTCTGCATGCTCTGGTCGATCCAATAAATGCCAAACATGAGAGTTCTCAGTTCTCGTAGGCTGCCTAGCTCCTTCAAAAATCTCTTTGGCTTATCACTGCAGCCATTTCTTATTAGTAGCTCCTCTAGGTAAACCAGCTTCCCAATCCCCTCTGGCACCTTGTCTACACATAGCCGGACAAGCTTTGTTAGGTGCACAATGCTTGCTGGCAATAATGGTCCGTCCACATCAATTGTTTGCAGTAACTTCAAATTCCCTATTTGTTTTGGGAGCTCTGGAACATCGATGCCTTGACATGTTATCCCAAGACATCTCAAGTGAAATAAATCAACAAGATGGTCAAGGCGACAACCTTCCTTAAGTTACTGTCTACTATGTCCAACACACGCAAATGTTAAATCTCAAAAACAGACCTCTGCTATCAAAGAGACATTGGAATGCAGTATATGACCTCACTTTTGGCATCACAGTGAGCAGTGCTTCATAATTCAACATACAAGCAGGAATGTTGTTTTTTTGCTATAAACAATTTGCTATTTTGGATTTGGCAAAATGGAAAAAGAAGGCAATATGCAGCATGCAAGCAGGGAGAGGGCTTTCTTTTCGCGGTCACTATGCAACAGACAAGCAGGGAGAGGATTTGCCAAGCCCATTACACGCGGCATATATTTGGTGAGGGGGAGTTTTGCCAAGTTACCATATCTATGTCAAGTCATTAAGTCATTTGTCAAATTGTTAAAGATGCCCTAAAAAGGCAACGGAGAGCTGCCTTTGTGCTGCTGCCTCTGTCTCACCAAGGCCCATGCTCATGTCCGTGCACGCAGAATATTTATTCGCCATGTTTGTGACTCTGTGACCATGTTCATATGCGAGGAGAATCAACGAAAACAATAGGTAATTCAAGACTAAAATAATAGTTTCTATACGTAGTGTCTATGGAAATTAATAGGGATAGAAACTATGTGTAATTTCTAGAGTGTTATTGGGCATAGCAGCAGAAACACAAGGATCTAATGGGGCTCATGGAGGTGTTTTTACTGTTGCTATCATCACAAGCATCAAAGGGAGAGAAAATAGTTTAATTAATTAATTGTAGCAATCGAGTTCATATCTGGCAAGGTCCACTTGGATGGCACTGTTGTGGACACACTAATCGCTCTAGATAAGGCCCAAGGCTTGATTGGTTAGATGAATCTATACCTACTAATAAAGAGAGAATTTCAGTACCACCTTTTCTTTCCACCTTTTTTCTGCCTTCCGTATTCTGCTGGGCTTTTTTCTGCCTTCCGTATTCTGCTAGGCAGCATTCTCAGCTTGGCCCATGGGCTATGGCCGCGGCCCACCCCAATCCACCGCGGCACTTGCCAATTTGCTTGCCATCTCAGTTCCGGTCCGTTCCTCCGATTCCACGATGGACCTGTCTCCCAGCTCGTCGTCGCCTTCGTCATCCGTGCGGGTGCCGGGGCTCGGCGCCGCGGCGTGCGGGCTGGCCGGCAGGGTGCTCTACGCCGTCGCCACCTGCGTCTTCGCGGCCGGTGCGTTGCTTGCCTCGCACGCGCTCGATCAGACAGACAGAGTCGCTTGGCTCGCTGGTGTCTGATGAGCTGCTTTGCCTTTCGCAGTGGGGTCGCTGGTCGGGGCGGTGACGGGGTCCATGGTTGGGCTGGCGACGTTGCATTGCTGCCAGCCTGTCACAACCGAATGCCATACCCCCGGGCCACGCCAATGCAAGCACGCACTTGCGCTTGTGTTCAACGTAAGTCACTTGCTTCCAATCGTGTGCCATCCGTGTTCACCGGCACTTGTGCAGATCCGTACATGAGACAAGGCCAGCCGCTACATGGGTCTGTGCGCAAGGCCTTTGCTGCTAGCCCATCGGCATGTGGGTAGGAAAAAGGCGCAAGCAGCTCAAGGCCTACATCTACGTACATAATTTTTGTTGTATTTTAATATTGGATGCAAATGATTATATTTCATGCAAATAAATCATGTCATATCCAAATGGTATGGATATTTTTAACCGTATTTGAGACGGAATCCGTAGTTTTGTCCATATCTGAGGTAGACTATTCAGCATCTGATACCCTTTCCGTTATCTGAATACTCAATTTGCATATACAATCCGACATAGCTGACACTATTATATTCAAATCCGAATCCAAATCCAAATAGAAACTTGGAAACAAATGGAGTACTAATCAACATCTCTAATCTAATAACGAAAAGGCAAATCCTATCCTATCAATATCCAATCATATCCTATTTAACATAGCTGACACTATCGACAAAATTTTGGTCTGCCCACCCTCGTCGGTACAAGTCTATATCTACTTCCAACACTCTCTTTAAGTGATTGCACAATAATACGCCCTATTGCATACTCCTCGGTATGAGACACATTTACAATTAGCACGAGTATCAGACACATATGCTATTAGCACCGATACCAAACACGTACTCCCCGGTGCAACGCACGGCATGTTTTGCTAGTTAGTATAAAAAAGGCTTGGTCTGCAACATGCACAAGCCGAGAATTTGTTCATTGAGGCCAGTGGGAGTCAAGGAACTAGACAAAACGTGTTTGTAATCTTTCATCCTCCCCCCCACACAGGTCAGGCTCCCAGATATGACTCAACAAAAAGGCACCATAAGTAAAAGCAGCACATGAAGCACCCTCAAACTTTCACACAACAGAAATATAGTGCGTTCTAGGCTTATTAGCATGTACGAACCACACAGAAAGGTCGAGAGACTAATAATACAAGCCAGTAGTTCGATATGAATAAAAGGTTCTAATAGCAGCTGCAGAGTACACTGAAACTTTGATACAGCATATTTATTGGAATAGAAAATAGGTGAGGTGAATATAATGGGCAAAACCATCTTGCTCACAGCCGAGTGAACTTGTGGAGATGAGCTGATGCAGTCTCGCACGCTTTGACGCCAACAGCATTTGGGCTGACCCCCATTGAAGCAGGAACTTGGATCAGAAATGATTAATCTGCGACCAGAAGCATGTTTGTCAATAATTCTACTGAATCTTCTTCAGATATTATGTTTATAACCATAAATTATTCGATGACTAAAGTGCTTATTTCCAAGTGAAGAATCATAGAAGGATGTGTCACCAACTCTCAAGTGACAGATTAAACAAGTGACGTATGTACAAATCAAGATGTTTATCACAAAACAGAGCCTCGACTAGTGGCCTGAGCAGAGTTGGTGCCTACAATTGGTGACAGAATAATCTCGATTGGTGTCTCACGCACTAACAGGTGATAGAATAAACAAGTAACTTACGTATAAATGAAACGACGGAACTAACCATGGAGGCAGCACAGTACACATTATACCAAGATAGGAGACTGGAAAACAGAGTATCTACGGGTGGCCGGAAACAGAGTGGGTGTAGTGAGTACACCAATGTGCGATGTATATTGCATTCAGTGGAAAATCAGCATCTGCTAAAATACGCTTGATAGTCAATGGAAAATCTCGCAGTTTCAGTGTCAAGTTTCGAAAAGCAGACAAATTTAATGTCAAATCATGTGAGGCAGATAAACTGGATCTCAGATATTGAAATTTCTCTCCTTCATCAGCTAAAACAAAAGACAGCACAGAGAGAGTACGTACAGTATATACAGGCATGCTTTGGTTCCAAATTCGGATCTCTTTAAGAATTTGCTATGCTTAGTCTGCCCAAATCAATATCAGCAGTACTGGTTCCCATCTTCTTCGTCATCTGTGGACACCATTTCTTCCTTTTGCATGGAAATCCAGATTAAACAAATCATTAACTGACTAATACAATCAAAATGATGTATATATGCCAAAAAGGAAAGAGAAATAAATACAAAGATATCATCTTGATCGATACTAAGAAATACGCGTTGTACCTCATTTCTTCTATCAATGTCAAGTGTCGGATTATTGGGATGGACCTTGCAAGCGTTTGTCAGGGCAGCCAACACAGCATCCACCTCCTCAGCAGACACACCATCACAGTCGATACACAGGTTGAGTTCCTGAAGGGAAGGCAGGTATTCCAAGCCAATATTACCGCAATCACCATTGTTATCGATCATAGCCCGCAAAGGGAGATGAAACCGAAGAACATTAAGATTTGGCATCACGGCAGAGGGTACAAGTTTTCTAGAGTCGTCATCATTGCCTTTTCGGAAGCCAAAGGGTACATCGTCTTCTCCATTCCATCTATGAAATGAAACCATAGCGTCCTTCTCATTGGGCTGCTCAAACTGGACCATTTTGTTGATCAGGAAGTACCTCAACTTCTGGAAGCAGTTGTCTCGGATGTTAATTATAATATAGTAAGCATCCATAGTCTCATCAAGCAAGTCCAAATGCAGATAGCAGAGTACGGGCAACCTAGCAAGGTTTTCCATGTCCTGCTCATCCACTGTCTTCACCATCAACATCAACTGGGCCAGGTTTGGAAGACTCGAGGGAGCAATGCAGGAGGGCAGCTTAGAGAAGAAAGTTGACAAATACAAATAACAGAGAGACCGCGGGAGCACAAAGCCTGCTGTATCCACTTCAAAACACGGACCGTACACTTCTAGATGCTGGATCTTTTTGAGACTATGCAGGGACCCCACAAAATGCCTTTGCGTGCTCTCGACCATCCTAAAAGTACCAAGTTTGAGCACCCTCAGTTCCTGCAGGCTGCTCAGCTCCTTCATAAACCTTTCACTCTCTTGATTATCATATACATTTATTCTTAGCTCCTCTAGGGATGTCATGTTTCCAATCCCATGGGGCGCTTTCCACTAGTCTAGCATCTAGCCGAACTAACTGTGTTAGTTGGACAATACTTGCTGGCAACTCTCTGGACACTTCAAGTGCCTGCAGTAACCTTAGATTCCCTATTTCTGTTGGGAGCTCAATATTACTGTCTAAATCATATATCCTTAGATATCTCAAGTGGAGTAAATCACCAAGATGCTCAAGATGGTAACCTTCCTTGAGTCTACAACTTATTAGCTCTAGCACGCGCAATAATTTGAATCTGAAGAACTGGTCCCGGTTATCAATACAACAGCTAAATGCAGTATACGATCTCACTTTTGGTATCCCAGCAACCATGCTTTCAGAACTAAGTTCAGCCATTCTATTTTGGTGGGCTAACCGGCGAACAACATTGCTAGGTGCAAGTGTTCCTTGTATATTGTCATCTAATATATCAACAAAGTTTTCTTCACATGAAAGCTTACGCATCAGATCAAGAATCATATCATGAACGCGACAGCCTGATACTATGCCGCGCCATGACTCCCCTACCCGGATCAAGCTTCTATCAATGAGATTGTTGAAGTATCTCTCACCAGTATCGAATAATCTTGTCCCTTGTTCTTGCTCAATAAAACCTTCAGCTATCCACTTCCATATCAAAGGTTCCTTTTTGATCACATAATCTTCTGGATATGTACATAGATATAGTAAGCACGTCCTCAAATGTGGAGGCAGATCATAGTAGCTAAATGAAAGTATTGTCATTGTATCTTCAGATTCCCTATTATCTTTACTGTCAAAACCAATAGAGCTGTAGACCTCAGACCATGTGCACTCTGGTCTACAAGCAAACAAGCTAGCCATTGTGATGATTGCTAATGGGATACCAGCACATTTCTTTAAAATTTTGTCAGAAACATCATTAGGATGGTTATCAAGGTACTTTCTCATGCGCACCAAATATCCCTGTATAGAATAGTTCGATGGAGTCATCAACGGAAAGTGGTTTTAGCTCATAAATCTCCCCAGCTGCTTTGGCAACATCAACTTTACGAGTGGTTGTTACTACTTTACTTCCACAATTATTGTCAACGAGTGCCTGTTCAATTGCTTCCCAAGTGCCTACATCCCATACATCGTCAATAACAATGAAGTACCTATCGACATGAAAGTGCAATAAATATTGTTAGTCACGTTTGGATTTTCTGCAGAAGCAAGAAATTTACAAACATTTTTTAAAAAAAATTTGGCATGACACATCAAACACATGATCACGCTAGTAAAAAATAAACTGTGTGTTGATGTTTCCGAATCTTTGTCACTAGGAATAGCCACTTCATAGAAGAGTCAATTAAAAAAAGGAACATACAACTTTTTGCATACTTATGGGTGGTAACCACCACACAACAAAGGGCCTATTTTTAACAAACTGCATATTTAAGACCACATTATTCTACAGAACACAAGCTGACTTCTTGACACTAAAACTGTGCTTTTTACTGAAATTTATAGTTTCAGAAGTAAAATGTTTTGAAAATATTTTTTTGTCACTAAATATTTTGAATCTAAGTTCAATTAATAAATACATTAGAGTTTTTTGTAGTAAAGTTCATTGTTTTTAAGAAAGAAAATATTTTGAAATATAAGTTCCATTAATTAAATATATTATAGTGTTTTGAACTAAAATTTCTAGTTTCAGATGGAAAGTATTTTGAAATATAAGATCAAGTAATAAATGCATTATAGCGTATTGCCCTTTTATACATCTAGTGAAGTAAATCTTTTGTATTGTAATAGATGAACTAAATATTTGCATTTTCGTTATTTTTGAGGAATGTATAAAAAGCAATCTCAAAGAGCAATTGGGCATAGATGACGTGGACATAGTATATTTTTACTATAAGCTACAGCATAGTGAAAACTAATATTATCGACATAGATTCTGAATTGTTATGAATTTTCTGATTGTTTTCAATTTACAACTCATAATAAGAACATCTTAAAAGGCACTCGGTAATTACAATTTACAATTGGGTGGCTGATGTGTACCTCTTGTTCTTCTTGAAACTCCCGAACTTCATGAACGAGAAGATCAACACCTCTTCTATTGTTATGAATTTTCTCATACTTTTTCCCGTCCGGATAAAAAAGGATGTCCTTAAAAACTGTTACCAACTCAAGATCCCGGCCCAAACTGAAACAAAAGCTGCAATACCATTTGCAATTTTAAGTTGTCATACACCACTCGGCAAGAGTGGTTTTGCCCGATCCCCCAACTCCTACAATAGAAACCTTCTTGGTGATCTCCTTCCCTGGCACAACATCGTCTGCTTGTGATAGATTCAGCTTAGATATGAGCTCTTCCCTTGTCTTGTCCACACCAATAAGTTCTGTCACTTTTTTGTACATAGCTTTGGTGCGAGGATCAACAGTTGACGGTGTTGGAACCGGCTTGTACAGATTGTCACCAAGTTTGTAATCCCGACGCCTTTTAGCTAGCTCCTCAAGATTCTTCTTGATGTCTTCGATGGCACCAAAGCAATACTACGGCGAGCCTTGGCCTTGGTGAAGACTTTACCCATCTTCTTCATGGCACGTTTGAGCCTGCTCGGGTCAGTAGGCTCACCTCCATCGACGCACACGAGGTAGGTGTCGAGGACATCCTCTATGTCATAGGATGCCTCCCTGACCTCGCGTGCCCACACCTTGACTTGCTCATCGAGCAGGTCCCATGGCACATCTGAGACCTTGCAGAGGAAGGCGTAGATACTGTTCAGCTCCCTGGAAAGCCACTCCACCTTCTTCTTCACGCCCTTCTGGAGCTTGTATTCATCGTGGAGCAGCTTCGCAAGCTTGGGAGCGAGGCTTGCCAGCGGCCCCGCCAGCACACTCACACTCATAGTCGTGTTCTTGCTTGGTTCAGATCTGAGTGCAGTGGATTCATAGCAATACTCTCGTTGTTGGTTCAGATCTGAGTGTAGTGTCTAGCTAGTGTTAGAGGCATGCTGTAGCTGAAGTGTTAACACGGAAGCAACCAGGCAGCCGTGGTTCTTTGGCTACGAGGGTAGCACATGGGTTCACGTGAGACCGCGCATGGATCCATACGGCTGCACGCCTCACTGTCATCCTCGACCTCGATGCCATACGCCGCGCAATTTGCCTACTTTTTCACATTCTTTACGAAGACCAAAGACTGGTGGGTCAAGAGTGTAAGATCGAATGCCTGCATCAAATTTTTAAGAAAAATTTCTAAATACTTCCATCAAAATTCAAAGTGTGGGCATAAGATTTACCAAGTGTAATATATATAGACATATAGTACATACAACAAGCGGCTACCACATCTTTATGTGTCACGGTCCAAAATTTTTGACGAGACAAAATTTTATTTAGGGCCTTGCTAAGGTATAACCATTACTCTATATATAGGAGGTGAGATCTCAAATAAATCCTACCCCTTGATTTTTGAAGTGCATACAGTAATTTAAGTAATTACTAATTAGTTAAAATATTTAGAAAGAATAAAACAAAAACAGGCAATAAACTCCGTGATTGCACGAACTAGACGCCTCGGGTACCTACGCTGGATGCTCATGACTGGGATGCAAACGGGAGGTTGTTAGTGTCTAGACGTTTTTTAAGCTTGCAGTACGTAAAGTTGTTTTTTTATTGGACAAATATAAAACGTTAAAGCACATATTGACAGCGTGGGAAATGGGGAGTTAGGCCGGAAGCAACCAGGAAGCCATCAATCGTTGTTCGACCTCGGGTACCTACGCTGGTAGCACATGAGGCCACGTGAGGCCGCGCATGCATCTATGCCGGCTGCACGCTTCACTATCACCTAAGAGCAAGTATAATTGCAAGTGTAAGCTGGTTAAAAGCTGATGTGGAGGAGGGAAAGAAAAAGAGAGAGGAGAAGCATGCTGTAAACTTACAGCTGGCATATTTGCAAGCCGATTTATCAAAATTTAGCTTTTATGGAGTTTTTAGCAATTCAAAGGCCATCACACTGAACCAGGGCACTCACAAGTACAAGAGTCTATCATAGAATCTATACATCGACGACTCTACCACAAGAAACCATGGTTCCCAATGCATAGTTTGTAATAGCAGTTTCCACATATAAAATATATTTATTACTCAACAAAGAAAAGATGATCAGCTGTGGCATATCATCGTGTGATCCACTATGGCAGAACCGCCCAATTTAAACTAATCATACACTTACTCGGCCGTCATCATGTCAATCGTGAATTAACGCGGCTTGAGATAATTAATTGTGAAGTAACATACATGGAAAAAAATAATAGAAAATGGAAAACACATCTTGCATTAGGACCCTTGCACTTTCTCCAAAATGAAACCGGTTCTTCCACCTTTTCTTTGTGTCTTGTACTTTGGCAACTGGACCTAAGAAAAACCTTCTACTTATATTTTTGGTCCCCTTTCTTCCACACGAATAGAACGTTCAGCAGGGCAGGGGCAGGTCCATTGAGGTGGCGGGGTTGCCGGCGGTGGCGGCCTAGGGGCGCCATGGCTCGGTGGTGTCGGGACTCACTCACGCTAGGTCCCCCCCCTGTCAGCAGCACCTAGTGAAAGACTGGCCATGGGAGCAGGCGGCACGGCGACAGGGCACCTTGATGGCAAAGCGAGGTCGGTGTAGGGCTGCAGAGGTGTGGCCTGGTCCTGGGAGGCTGATTGCGGAAACGACGAGCGGGGCGAAAAGCCGCACAGGATCTGCGAGGCGAGACCAAGGGCCTAGGTTCACTCGCAGACGTCGTTTCTATGTTTTTTTCTCTCTCTCCTCTGCCACATCAACAAAATTGCCTACGTGGCAGTGCAATTAATAGGGATAGACTCTACGGTGGTTTCTGCACTATGAGTGTTCTCAATGCATATGCCATTTACCGATCCTTCCACTAAGGATTGGCCAATGCAGCATGTGTTCCTTCCACAAAGAAGGGTGTGACATTCCATTGGGGTGAGGAACAAGAAGTTTCTTTTCGCTCATTTGAAGGAAAAATTTACCCAAGCGCCATTGCTGAACTTGAGTGTGATGCTAGTGGAATTAGCATTGGTGCCGTTTTTGATGCAGGAAGGTAAATCCATTGCTTATTTTAGTGAGAAATTAAGTGGTCCTGTTCTTAATTATTCCACCTATGATAAAGAATTATATGCTCTCATTCAAACTTTAGAGACATAGCAACATTATCTATGGCCTAAAGAGTTTGTTATTCGCTCTGATCATGAGTCACTAAAGCATATTAGAACGCAACACAAACTGAACCATAGGCATGTTAAGTGGGCTGAATTTATTGAATCTTTTCCTTATATTATCAAACACAAGAAAGGAAAGATAATGTTATTGTTGATGCTTTGTCTAGACGATATAATATGTTGTCTCAACTTGATTGTCGTATCTTTGGACTTGAAACAATTAAAGAGCAATATGTGAATGATATTGATTTTAAAGAAGTTTGTGAGAATTTTAAAGAAGTCCACACATGGAACAAATACATAATACATGATGGGTTTTTGTTTAGAGCAAACCACCTATGCATTCCAGCTTGGTTCCGTTCATCTTTTATTGTTGCGGGGAGGCACATGGAGATGGATTGATGGGTCGTTTTGGTGCTAAGAAGACGGCGGAGGTAGTGACCACACACTTCTTTTGGCCACAATTGACACTACAAGAATACCTATATTTTATGACAAAATGACCTTGTGACGGTGCCAAAAATCGTCATATAATGTACCATAATATGACAAAAAGCTCTATGTCGTCACAAAATTACAGGCACCATAACTATTTGTGATGCGGCAAAAATAAGCATCACATTATACTACCCCGTTTCGTCATATACCGTAGGCGTAGGGCACCCATGCGGCAGGGGTGTTTTATGACGCCGACTTTGAGTGTTTTGTGACACGATTTCACTATCACGTAAAATAAATAGCAAAAAAAAGGCGCAAACAGCGCGTGGGAGTCTCGAACCCAGGACAACCGGGATGGAGGTTTCGCGCCTTGACCATTGCGATACGTGGGAACATTCATCCTGAATGTAGTATACGTGGGTAAAATTCCTGATCCATGTATGGTTGACCGTGGGCCCCATCTGTCAGTCACTCTATCTTATTCACCGCGTCACGTTAACGCGTTTTCACCCCACCATCACATTCACTCCCCCTCCTCTCCTCTCGATTCACCTGCTCCCCCTCCTCCTCTCGATTCACCTGCTCCCCTCTCCTAGGGTTTCCGTCACCGCCGCCGCCACCGCAGCCCACTCCCCGGCTCCGCCCACATGGTTCGTACATGTCAAAAAGCTAAGTCACAGTTCCACCCACATGGTGTGTACATGCCACTTTTTGTTCCTTCTATTCCTTGGGCTAATATTTCCATGGATTTTATTTTGGGATTGCCTAGGATGGAAAGGGGCAGGGATAGTATTTTTGTGGTAGTTGTTCGCTTTTCTAAGATGGCACATTTTATTCCTTGTCACAAAAGCGATGATGTTGTGCATATTGCTGACTTGTTCTTTCTAGAAATTGTTTGCTTGCGTGGTATGCCTTCTACTATTGTTTTAGACCGCGATGCAAAATTTTTGAGTCACTTCTGGCGCACTTTGTGGAATAAATTAGGAACCAAGCTGTTGTTTCCTACAACTTGTCATCCTCAAACTGATGGGCAAACTGAATTGAACATTGGGGACCGTGTTGAGAGCAATTTTGAAGCGTAATTTGAAGATGTGGGGAGAGTGTTTGCTACATGTGGAGTTTGCATATAATAGGGCGAGTACTCTACCACCGAGGTAAGTCCCTTCTAGGTAGTGTATGGATTTAACCCTCGTGCCCTTATTGATCTCTTGCCTTTGCCTACATCTGAGCGAACACATAATGATGCTAAGGTACGTGCTGAATTTATTCGTATTCTACATGAAACATCAAAGGCAAATATTGAAAAGATGAATGAAAAGTATAGAATTGATGGTAGTAAAGGTAGAAAAGAACTTAAACTTGAACCGAGTGATTTGGTTTGGGTACATTCGAGGAAAGAGCAATTTCCAGAACTATGTAGGTCTAAATTAATACCAAGAGCTACAGGTCCTTATAAGATACTTGCGAAAATAAATGATAATGCGCACAAAATTGAATGGCCACCTGAGTTCGGGGTTAGTTCTTCTTTTAACATTGCAGATTTGAGCCCTTATTTGGGAGAAGACAATGATATAGAGTTGAGGTGACTCTGTTTCAAGAGGGG
This sequence comes from Hyparrhenia diplandra, assembly GCA_015847255.1. Lineage (NCBI taxonomy): Eukaryota > Viridiplantae > Streptophyta > Magnoliopsida > Poales > Poaceae > Hyparrhenia > Hyparrhenia diplandra. The sequence goes on from JADLZK010007232.1 coordinate 23,008, forward strand.
GAGGATGATGAGAACATCAAATCTTTAGATGTCGTCGCTGATCCTACAATCAATATGCAAGGTCCAATGACCCAAGCATGAATGCGCAAGTTAAACTTAGTGGTGAGCTCGTTTCTAAGCGACCCTTTTCATATTTTGCAGAATAGGTCACTACCTAATGATTTTATCTTGCTTAGGAACATTGGAGAAGTTTAAGAAGTGCTTTGGGACGTTGGAGAAGGAAAAGAGGTGTAACAAGAGCGTGCAACACAAGATGGAGATCAAGCCCATCCGGAGATCGAGTCTGTCCCTACGTCCTGGACCAGTCTGTACTAAACCGGTCTTTTCGAGCTCATCCGGACTCCATTCGCTCAAACACATATGTAAAAATATATAATTTGATAAGGAAGCCAAATCAACCATTGACATCAGTTTTTAGCTCAGTGGGCCGTGGATGGTGTTGGAGCCCATTAGGGGCGCGTCCAGTGGTTAGCGACGACCCTAAACCTTTTATTAGCTATCACGCCACCGTCATCATTAGGTTTGGGGTTTTGCTTAAGATTATTCTGTCCATTGATAGTCGCCGTTCATCGGTTTGTGGAACCCCAACTTGACTGCTTAATCAATTCATCTGCAGTTTGTCCAAAATTTTGAGCTGCATACTTTCCAGTTCTCGCTTGTGTTCTTTGTTTCACAGGCCAGGATTAGCCTTCTTGGTGAGGTCATCCAGTTGGAGAAATGGTTGATAACCAGAGGAGTCATGGTGCTAAGATTGTAGGGTTGGATCTTTTTGATTTGAAGCCCGATCGGTGTATCGTGCTCCACTAAAATGATAGCTACTATCTCAACTTGACGGAAGATCGGGAATCACGTTCCTATCAAAAAGATAAGTAAATAAATGTTGAATTGTGTTCTTGCAAAGAAGCCACATTGATTTCGCAATTGCCTCAAAAGTTTGTGGATACCTTATTATTATACAGTTTCAAAAAATAAAAATAGATTTTTCATGGAGATAATATGCATGCACAAAATGCATGATTTGATTCATAATTTGCAAGACAAGTAAAACATCTTTACCGCTAATTCGCAGTCATGTCAGTTAGTGCTTAATATTTTTGCATTGGTTATCTGCATGCTTTCCTATCAGGCTTGGAATGTGCGTGAACATCCACAAATCCGTGAGCTATTTGATCCATCCATGTTCGAGGAATCTCAGCTGACAGAGATAAAAAGATGCTTGGAGATAGGACTACTATGCGCTCAGTTTGAATGGGCAGAGCGGCCTACCATGGCATCTGTTCTTGAGATGATTCATGGCAAGAAAATTTTAACAACCCCGAGGCAACCTGAATATACTAAAGAAGGCATGGTGGTACTCCCTGAATGACATTATGGAGTCTGCGTGAGCTGTGATCCTGGCGACATACCAGTTTTTTGTATCCAAGTGAATCGACTGTTGGCCCGGTACCGGTACGGCAAGTTTGTAATAGTTAACCTCTGCTCTGGCTAGAGAGAGGGTGCGTTGAGACTCTGAGCTGGAAACTTTTTTGAAGCATGCTCTTTTATTTATATCAATATAAGGCCAGGGCTGGGCCCTTGAACTCTAAAAAAAAATATACCAAAGAAAGGGTCGTAGATGCCAAAAAGGGCAGCCATAAGTCAAAAAATCAGAGGTAGCAACACAACCGTAGTAATGGAGCGATTTGAGCCATATTTCAATGATCAATGGATCCGGGAGAAACCTGAAACTAGTACTCTCAGTTCTACTCAATAACCGGGAGTAATGCTTTTAGTCCACTGTTGGAGACCTTTAGTCCCGGTTGAGTGCCTTGGGGCGCGTCGCCCACGGACCTTTAGTCCCGGTTGTTGGCGTGAACCTGGAGAAATGAATCTTTATCCCCGGTTCTCGTTGAGATTCAGAATCGTAGTGTATTTTGCATCCGAGGATAGACCTTGTTTGTGGAGTAGTGGGATCATATATAATTTACTGTAGTGAATATAATTCACTCGCTTGTACTACGTAATTTGTCAGCGTGTGACTTCACTGGTGTCTGGCAGTTTCTTGCTTCGAATAATTTTGCTAGTATTTTACTTGTACAAGTAACGTATACTGTTTCTGTGGACATGGTGCTACTGCCGGTAGTAAAGTGTGACCCACAGCTTGTTTAATCAGGGCCGTAGTTAATGCGATTTGACACTATCAACTGAAGGTTGGCGTGTACTCAAGACGGTGGCAACTTTTGAACCAGACCAATGTTTGAGGTACGAGAGATGAAATTGTTTGTTTTTTTTAAAACAGCAAGATGAAATCGAATTTAATTCTTTTATATAATAAAAGAAGTGTACTATCTGTCTGTGGACTTCATTTCTTGGAATAAAATTTCACTGGAAGTAGCGGTAAGTAGAGATTACATACATAGGCTAGGAGTAGTAGGAACCAATAGAAGAGGTTCAATATAGTGGTGGAAGTGCACGTATATAGGAACTAATAAAACACAACGTAACAAAAGGCAGAAAACATGAAGTTGCACGTACGTCCGGCGTAACGGGATGCAGTACAAGCAACGCACGCAACACACCACTGCAGTATAACGACTGGTGCAGACGACGACGATCCACCTCGCCCTACCGGTTAATTTATTTTCACCGCTCTACTATAAAACGAAGGATGGACAAACTCTTGTTGCAGAGATCAGCGGGGATGCATGCAGAAGTCCGTCCGCATTGCCGCAGAGATATGGATGCGGCGGCGGTCTTCTGGGCTCGAGAGTCGCAGTGAGTGGCAGCCCTTAGCGTCCTTGAGCTGTTTGCAGGACGCGTGTGCCTTGAACGGCGGCGGCGGCAGCGGCGGCGACTTGGCCGTCGTGGTCGTTGCACCCTTGAGGGCAGCCGAGTTGAGCTCGACAGCCTCGACGCACTGGTGGAACTGGAGCCCCAAACCGATTCCTGGGGCATGCATGGGCACCACCGGCGGCAACGCATAGCAGCATCGCGAGCCATCGATGCAAAGCTGCTGCTTCTATAGATCCAAGGATCCAGTTGCTCAAACCATGTGCATGCGCGTATCACAACAGCCAGTGGCAGGGGCTGGAGGGGGCCAGGCACCCCCCAACATTCTGTTGTTTGCATTATAGCCTATGTTTAGTATAGCCTATGTTTAGTAACTAATCATATAATTAGTGCATGTAGTTTGCCTTTTTAAATTTTATTATAGTCGGCATGGCTGCGTGTGTCCATTTGCATGGAGCGTGCAACTTCACTTTATTCACTAAACCACCACATCAATGCTTGTAAAAATCTATACCTTGGAATTTTTCTGCATTGATAAATGTTTTGGAATGACCACATAGCTAAGTAGCCTTTATTTAACTTGTTATCATACTTTATCATTTTTATAGTTTCTATTTGATGTGAATATGTTATGATTCTTTAGCTAGCAAATAACTAAAGATTATTGGCTATGAGCCACTAAAAATCATTATGAATACATTGGCTCCCATGTTTTGAATTCTAAATTTCGCGGACACCATGGCCCCCCCCTATGTTTGAATTCTGGCTCCGCCCCTGACAACAGCTCTCAATCTCATCGATGAGAAAACTTCCGATTACTTTAAATATAGTCGATGCCACCAAGCGGAAACTAGAAGAGTGGAAGGTATTTAGGCCCTAAGTGGCAGTACACTGTATTAGTGAGGCCCAACCCATGATGGGCTGCGGCGAGCCACTCTTGTATCGTCCTTGTGGAAGGTATTTTGGGCCCTAAGTGGCAGTACACTTTAAATAGTTACACCTCTAACAGTGCCATTTTGCTTTGTTGGGAACGAATAGCACTGGCCTGAACTTGAACGTAATTAGTACTTGTAATTCCTAATCTCGATTATATTACTTTGCTACCCCACTATATATGGTGACCAGCAATAAGAATAAATATGTTGAGATGAACCCAGCGCATCTGACTTGCATGATCATCACCAACACCCTACCTGACCTGACCTCACTTGCATCATCATCAGCAACATCCTACGGAAGACCTCTGATTCTTTTTGTTGAAGATTTCCGCATCTCATAAACAGAGACGTTTTTCACTTACTCCTGTTTTTTTAAAAAATGTTTTGTGAATAATGAGAGGGGCAGAAAAAGAGGATTTATCTGTGTCTGTCAACTTTGTCAACAGTCAAGTAATAACTTAATCAGCGCCACATTTGTTTGTGACCTTTGGCTTTGCACACATGGGCGAAGCCACGTAGTGCTTGCCAAGTGCACGGGCACCAAGGAAAATTTCAAAAAACAATGAAAATTGACAAATTTTCACCTCATGTGCACCAGGTTGGGCTGAAATTGTGCACCAGGCTTGCCCGCGACCCGCCCAACAAGGCCATTGGCACTAGGGTGGGCTGAGCTCTAGCTTCGCCACTGTTTGCACATTAATTGTACTCGTATCGTACCAGAGTTGCATCGATCTGAACATTTACTACATTTTTTGGCCAACAATATATTCTTGAAATATAATATTTCAAACAGATGATATTAAAATGGTACTAGCTGTATGCATGGATTCACAAACACATCTTTATAACATACGCGGTACATTAGAATAAGCAAAATACAACATAATGCAGTGCAAGCTACACATATAGTCCTCAAGCTTGGCACAAAATAAGAAATATGTTCCGTGCTTATTAGGATGTACGTACAAAACAAAATTCCACAAACTAATAACAAGCCAGCAGTCCGGCGTAATAAAATGTTGCTGGATCGAAGCAGCGGTACACTGAAACTGACTGCCTCACGAGGCAGGATGACCAAATATGGTCTCGTGAACAAAGAAGCCAACACCATTTGATCTGTGCCACCGTAAAGTCTTAATCACTAATCTGCAAGAGGAAGTAAGGTCACTAATAATTCTACTTAATCTTCCGCAGATATTAACCTTGCAACCGTAAATTATCTGAAAACCAAAGTTTATTTCCAAGGTAAGAATGACAAAATGGTATGTCCTAGCTGACAGGTTAAACATAGAGAAACCAACGATCAAACCAACACTGCATATCCTGATAGGAAAGTAGAAAACGGAGATTCGATTTGTGGGCAGAAACAGAGTTGATGCAGATGAAAAAAATCAGCTGAAATACGTTGGATAATTTCATAATTGCTATAATAAAGGATAGTTATTGTTCTTGCCATGCATATACGTGCATCAATTTGTTTCATAAAACGCAATGTTGCTGTAGAGGCAGAATTGTTTCATATAACATTGTATATAGCGAGGAATCATAGTGTTATTAGTTTGATGGAAATTGGTTAATAGATGTTCAAAGTCTCAGAAGTTGCCAGAACTGTAAACTAGAATGAGTGGCTTGCACGAGCAGAAACACCATCAGTTGAGACAGAACAGTGTGTGGAGAGTAGGTACCGATGTGTGAAGGAACGGTTCGGATTCAAATTTGAATAATCACTTTAGCAGCATGCTATAGACTTAGTTTGCCCAAATCGATATCAGCCATCGGCGTGGCCACCTCTGCCTCCTCCTGCTGCTTCTCATCTTCGTCTTCATCTTCTGTGGACACCTCCTCTTCCGTGGACGCCTCCTTTGTGTTTTGATTGAAAATTCAGATTAATAAACCAATAATTAATTGAGTGGAGACAAACAAGTGGTGGACATATATAAGCTCGAAACGATACAAAATTGTAACAATGCAGAAATAAATAAATAAAGAGACAACAACTTTATTGGAACTAGTACAAAATATTCGTCATACCTCAATTTTAACCGTGTAAAGCGTCGGGTGGTTGGGATGGGCCTTGCATGTGTTTCCCAGTGCAGCCAATGCAGTGTCCACCTCATCAGAAGACACACCATCCCAGTAAATACTCACATATAGTTCACGAATAGATGGCAGGTATTCTATGCCAATATTGCTACAGTAGTTGTTGTTATCCTTTAGGGCCCACCAAGGGACATCAATGCTAAGCACTTCAAGATTTGGCATCACGGCAGAGGGTACATTTTTACTGCAGTTGCTTTTCCTGGAGACAACGGGCAGAGCACCTTCTTTGTTCCATATATGCAACGAAATGCAAGAGTCCTCTTTGCTGTGCTGCAGAATCTGGACCATTGCATTGATGTAGAAGAACCTCAGCTTTTGGAAGCAGCCATCACTTGCGGCATTAATAATACTTGCTATTACTGTGGACTCTATTGTCAGCTCGAGATAACTGAGCACGGGCAATCTAGCAAGGTGCTTCATGTCCTGCTCATCCATAGTGTCCACCTGCAGTCCCAAGTAGGACAGGTTGGGCAGACATGAATGATTGATGCATGACGGCATATTAGAGAAGCAGAAGCAATACGCCAAATTCAAATAATGGAGAGATCGTGGAAGCACAAAGCCTGCTTCTTCCCACATGGTTGTATCAGCATTAATTAATGAACCCTCCTTATTATGCATATATATCTCCTGGACCTTTTGCAGCTTGCTTAGAGAGAGCACGAAATCTCTATGCATGCTATTGTCCATGCTACTTGTGTTACAAATACTGAGCACCCTCACTTGTCGCAGGCTGCCCAGGTCCTTTACGAACATCTTGGGGTCACCAGATATTCTTAGCTGCTCCAAGGATGTGAGCTTTATAATACCATCGGGTACATCATCTATAGCATCTAGGCATAGCAGCTGTGTTGGTAGGATGATGCTTACCGGCAAGGTTCCATACCAAACAAGTGTCTGGAGTAACTTTAGATTTGATATTTGTTTTGAGAGCTTAGGAATACTACCTTGACAGTCTACCCCAAGATACCTCAAGTGAAGTAAATCACTAAGATGCTCAAGATGGCAACCATCCTTGAATCTGCATTTTATTAAATCAAGCACGCGCAGAAGCCTAAAAGCTGGGAAAGTAAACCCGGTATTTTTTAATATCACTTTCGAATGCAATATATGACCTCACTTTTGGCATCTCATTGACTTTAGCTTTTGAACTAACTTGCTTAGCTGTTCTATTATGGAGAGCAAACCGGCGAACATTGCTTGGTGGGAATATTGCTTCATCATTACCATCCAAGTATAGCAACAAAGTTTTCTTCAAATGAAAACTTGCGCAGCAGGTCAAGAACAATGTCATGAACACGACAAGCTAACACACTGCCATCTGACACTTCCTCCACTGCTTGAATCATGCTTCTGTTAATGAGATCACTGAAGTATCTTTCTCCAAGCTCCAATAATCTTTCTCCTTGATCTCCATTGATAAATCCTTCAGCTATCCACTTCCATATCAACTTATCCTTATATATGTTGCTATCTTCGGGTAGGTACTTAGGTACAATAAGCATGTTTGCAGATGTGAAGGCATATCATAGTAGCTGAATGAAAGTATTGTCATAGTAGCTTCTACATCCTTGTTATCTTTATGCCTGAAACCAATAGAGTTGTACACCTCGGACCATTCTTCGTTTGGTTTACCCGCCAGCAAGCTAGTCACTTTGTGGTTATCGCCAATGGTATACCAGCACATTTCTCTAGAATTTTTTTCAGATACATCATCTGATTTGTAATGAGGATATTGTCCATCGGCACCAAATACTCTTGTATAGAATAACTTCTTGGAGTTATCATAAGAGAGTGGTTTTAGCTTGTAAACCTCACCAGCTTCTTCAGCAACATCAAACTTACGAGTAGTTGTGATTACCTTACTTCCACAACAATTCTCAATAAGTGCCAATTTGATTGTTTTGCATGTGTCTACATCCCATACATCATCAACAACAATAAAATACCTGTCCACATGAATGTGCAAGAAACATTGGTTTGTAATGACTCTGGGAGCTTCTATAGTAGGAAGAAATTTGCATTGCTAACATTGAAAAAAGTCACAATATACACTAAATGCATTATGACACACTAGTAACTATGTAGGGACATGTACATAATTTGCATAGACATGTAGATAATTTGCATTTTTGTTGTATGTGTGAAGCAGATTGACATGTAGAAAATTGACAAATGAGAATTCAATCTCAAGAAATCTTCAACAGGTGAATCAAAATAATATTTTTAGTATATAACCTACTGGATAATGCAAAATAAAATGGGCTAGCTGTGTACAGCTGCATCATCTTAAATCGCACTAGCAAATTAGAATTTACAAAGGGTACCTCTTATTTTCCAAGAATTCTCGTAGTTCAACAATGAGTAGATCAACACCTCTTCCCTTGGTATGAATATTGTCATACTTCTCTTTGTCAAGATGAAAGAGGATGTCTTTGAAAACTGTAACCAAGTCACGATCGCGCCAACTCGATACAAAAGCTCTGCATTCATATTTTGAACTAAGCTTGTCATACACCGCTTTGGCAAGAGTGGTTTTGCCCAATCCCCCAACTCCAACTATAGAAACCTTCTTCATGATCTCCTTGTCCAACACATCATGATCGAGATGTAATGGACTCAGCATGGATATGAGCTCCTCCCTTGAATTGTCGATGCCAATAAGTTGTGTCACTTCTTTGTACATTGCAGTAAGGCGAGGGTCGATAGTAGATGTGGATACTACATGATTGGAAACACTCTCATCAAGCTTGTACCTCTGGCGCCTTTCAGCTACCTCCTCGAGATACTTCTTGATGTCTTCAATGGCAGTAGCAATATTACGGCGAGTCTTGGCCTTGCTGAACACCTTGCTCATCTTCTTGATGGTGCGTTTGAGCCTGCTTGGGTCAACAGGCTGATCCCCTTGGAGACGCACAAGGAAGGTGTCGAGAACATCCTCCATGTCGTAGGATGCCTCTCTGACCTCTCGTGTCCACACCTTGACCTGCTCGTCGAGCCGGTCCCATGGCACATCTGAGACCTTGCGGAGGAAGGCGTAGATACTGTTCAGCTCCCTGGAGAGCCACTCCACCTGCTTCTTCACGCCCTTCTGGAGCTTGTATTCATCGTGGAGCAGCTGAAGAAGCTTTGGGGCGAGGCTTCCGAGCGCCCCCGTCACCACACTCATGCTTCCTCTCTTGCTTCAAGTTTGTACTCAAATCGGAGCGCAGTGGGTTCGTAGAGCTACTGTGGTGGTGGCATTGGAAATGCGTGAAGCTGGAGGCATATGCTGGCTGGGCGTAGAGCGAGGTCACCCTGGACGATTTCCTCTCCAGAGAAAGCTCCAATGGGCAGACAGGAGGACACTGCCGAGTTAATACTCATTGGCGTCACTGAACAATTGATGCAGAGACGACAGCCATCGTTTCAGACATGTCACTAATGCAGGTCAAGGTCTTCTGCAACCATGTGCCACCGTACTCTCCACTGCAGGCCATGGGCCTTCATGTGTCGGCTCATCATATTATTGCCTGAGAGCTTGAAGCGCACAGGCCGTGGCTAATGGTTTGGGTTGGCCATACTAATAATCATCATATGTGAGCTGAAGTCATTAGTACGGTCTGAATTTTCACATTACAGCCAACTACAGTCTGAATGGTCCGAAGCCAGGTCGAGCACTTTTGTTTTTTTGAACGTAAGAGCACTTCATTTCAATTAAGTAGGAACGGATTTATGTACTAGAATGTCTTGGCGGCTTAAGAGGTAATTACACGACCTCATAGTCCACAGGGACGGGGAGTTGTGTGCTAATGCTGCATAGGTGTATGAGCCCTTCTGTATTGCTACATTGTGGGTGTGATGATTTGTGGTCGAAAATCCTACGGTTATGTTCCTTCTACGAATGCCACACTGGTGAGTGGGGGCCGGCGACTTGACTTGGTGGCCGCACGGGTCAAGGTCTCCTCCCAAGTCCCACCAGGACACACCACCACTACGACACTACCGCGTCGTCCTTTACTCCATTCCATTTTCTACTCCCGGTTGTAGACCTACGATGGGAGGCTGAGGAACTAGTAAAGGTAGGACCTTTACTCCGGTTGGGGTACCAACGGGGAGTAAAGGTCCTGCGAGGGCATGTGGCCAGACCATAGGCCTTTATTCCCCGTTGGTGCCACCACCAACCGGGAGTAAAGGGTTTTTTTTTTCCTTTTGATTTTAATTCCTGATTTCATTTTGGTTTTAAAATAGGTTTTTTTCGTGGTGCCAATAATATATGCAAACATGCATGTATATATATGACCCGATATAGACTTGTTTTTCCCTTTTTTTTGTTTCATTTCAGCCAATACTTGTTTTCCCTTTTTGTTTATTTGCAATAAACATGCATGTATATATATGACCCGATATAGACTTGTTTTTTTCCTTTTTTTTTGTTTCATTTCAATTCTTGCTGCCAAACAAATAAATGTCTGCTATAATCAACAATTTTCACAACTCTTGTCACAGACACTTGACACTAATATAAATATTTCATATTTATTCGAACTGATTATGATATATCCACAATAATTTACAACTCCATTCAAAATGGATGCTTACATGAAACCCAGCCATCATACATAACACTAAGTCACTCGTATAGTTTCTAGAGTTATAGGGATATATATCATCAATTCTTGTACTTATAATCTTAGCAATGTCGTTCTCCACCTTCAGGTTGTGAGGTAGCACATGATCAACCAGCGTCCTACAAATGTCCATACACAACTTATAAAGTTAGTAACTAATTGTGTTGGCCCCTAGAGATGTGCAAAAGATAAAAGTAACTAATTGTTATACTCAATTATAGCAAGAAAGAATCTTTAACTTCATGAATTGTACACATATGTTAATCAATAAACGAACTATTAATTTTGGAACAACACTGAACTGACTGATTCTAAGCCATATATACTTAAAATCGTATCTTGTCAATTGCCAATTAGGATTCAAAATTGTTTTATTTGCTCCACCTGAATCGATACTCAGCAGGGACCTTGAATGAAAAGTCAGTTATTTTAATCGGCATTGAATTATACAGAACTGCTGAAAGAATAAATTATACCATATTACATACTCCTTTAAAAGGCTGACAAATCCAAATGAATTGACCAAACATTATTCAGGTCCGTGAATCACATACAGAGGCCGCATTTCTAATCCCAGGATGAACAAAAAGGACATAGCTCTAAATAATCCCCTATATCCCACAACAGAGTGCATCGACCATATGGGGAAACCGTCATGTTTCACGCGGACTCGCATTGGTAATAATTGGGATGTACAGCAGCAGATTCACTATGTTAAGAGATTACCTGGTTCGATGATAAGCGCACAGGGTGCAAGTGAACTGCGAAGGGAGAAGAAGAGAAGCCATCAATCGAGGGGAGTAGCAGCGATTGTGCGGCTCGTGATGGGAGGCCGCCAGAGACCGCTGCTGCGCGAACTGTTCCACCGCTGCTGGCTTGCTACCCGCGCGTGCGCCGCTCCTCCTCACAGGGATGGGATACTGCGGCGCTGTTGACCGCTGCCCCGCGCGTGCGCTGCTCCTCCTCGCGGGGATGGGATGCGCCGCTCCTGGAGAGGAGGGCCGGTGCTGCTCGTCGGGGTGGGCCACGCCGGGAGGGAGGGCGGCGCGTCGCGGTGGGCCGGCGCCGGGCGTCGCGGAGGGCGGCGCGTGCTCAGGCGTAGGGGAGGGAGTGGCGTGATTTCTGGATCTAGAGGAAGACGGAGCGGCGGCCGACGTTTTATTTGGAAGAGTGGAACCGGGAGTAGACATATTTCCTCCCGGGCGGAGAAGGGACTCGGGAGTAAAGGTTCGACCTTCGCTCCCGGTTATAACGTGGCCCGGAATAAATATTCTATTTCTCCCTGATTGGACCCGGGAGTAAAGATTAAATTTTCGCCATCACTTTTCACTTCCCGCCATTGTTGTGTCTAACTTTCTTTTAAAATTTACAAAAATCTATTTCATATGTAAAGTCTAGTTACTGCAGTAAATTACATAGCAGTCAAATTTTTTCAAAAACAATTATAGTTGCTTTTGCTATATTTAACCTAAAATTGTTTATGTTTTTCTATAAATTGGTGAACATAATGTAATTAAACTATTTCATTAATGCAAAAATGTTGCCTTCAACTAAAATAATTAATTGGACGGGAAAATTGTTTTCACATCATTTCTACGTAAAACGTTTCGTGGGTGCACTCCGCTTCAACGCACAATTCAAAAGATAAAGCCGCCGCAGGATTTCAATTAAATTAAAAAAAATAGTACCAAACCAATTTGGAGCTATACTTTCCAAACACTTTCTCAAATTCAAAAATGACCTAAATGAACTTTGTAGATCTCGATGAGTTATGAATTTTGTGTATTCATGACTTTTTATTTTAAAAACATTTAGGGTTCAAAAAACTAAAAATTCCTTTTTTTTTGGAAATTCAAAGTTTTGATGGTTCAAAATCTGTCCAAATCCAAAAATGTCCATATATCGATTGTAGATCTTGAAGAGCTAAACAAACGTGGTATTCAAGACTTTTCGATTTGAAGCCACCTAATGGTCCGAAAAGTGTCTCGAAGCTCTCTTCACTTTAAAATTCAAAAATTTGACTTGGTCAAACCCGGTCAAACGGAGCAGGAAATGACCTCGTTCGAAAAACTTTTGAATACAAACATGTTAGCACTCATCAAGATCTAAAATGTTTATATATGACATTTTTGTGTTTGAGAAAGTGTTTGGAAACACTAGTCACAAAATCGGGAATCTAAGAGAGTTTATGGAACTACTACGGACAATCGTCAATTTACAACTATACTTTCCAAATACTTTCTCAAATTCAAAAATTACCTAAATGAACTTTGTAGATCTAGATGAGTTATGAATTTTTTCGTATTCGTAACTTTTATTTTAAAAACATTTAGGGTTCAAAAAATTGAAAATTCTTTAATTTTTTGAAAATTCAAAATTTCGATGGTTCAAAATCGGAAAACTCAAAAATGTCCAATATACGAGTGCAGATCTTGAAGAGTTAAACAAACGTGGTATTCAAGACTTTTCGATTTGAAGCCACCTAGGGAATTTGGATTGAGAACGTTTAAAACCATCGAGGTGGTTTCTACAAAAATGAAGATTGAAGGGTGTGAATGGAAAATGCCCATAAAACATCTATTCGGTTTGGGTGAAGAACCGGGGAGTAAATGTCTAGCTTTATTCGGTTTGGATTAATAACGGGGAGTAAAGCTTTATTCCCGGTTTGGGCAAAGAATGGGAGTAAAGGTCTACCTTTACTCCCGGTTAGAGTCCCCAACCGGGAATAATGGTCTTTGGCGGGCGAGCGCTCGCCGCGATGGTTTTCCCCGTTGGGGATTCAAACGGAGTAAAAATTTTACTCCCACTTCAATTTCGAACCGGGAGTAACCGCGTTTTTGGGCTCGAGAGTAAAAGTCGGTTGTGTAGTAGTAGTGCCGTCGCCCTCTCCATTGTTGTCTACTATTGAGACCTACGATGAGAGGCTGAGGCTATCCGCACTGTATCCCCTGTTTGCATTAGGTATGGGCGTGTTTGGTTCACTTCCCAGCCTAGCCCGGCTCCTCCCGGGGTGCATACAAGGGGTGGTTGTTTGGTTGTTTGGTCCCCGGGACGTTTGGTGTTTGGTTGTTTATGCATGCGAGAAAAACTCGCATGAGATAAAAATATATAAAAAAATCATGATTATAATTTTTATTTCCCATAAATACACTTTTAAAAGTCTTATTTTATCTAATTATGTCTTAATTATCTTTAAAATACATTAATACCACTAAATATATACTAATTATATTCTAATAAAGTAATTAACAGAGAAACGTTCGCACCCGCCCAGCCAGGCTTGCCGAACGCCGATCGGTCGGGCGTTCAGCGTGAGCCTAGCTTCGCTGCATGAGTGCCAGCCCTGCGCATGACCAGGCAACCAAAGCGCCGGCGGGTTGCATGCGGCGAGCGGGCAGGCGATGGTGCGAGCAACCAAAGCGGCTCCTATACATCTTGATCGTGAAGATACTATCATCTAAACTCATTTTTCCCGCATGGGTCTATACTCTATACCAACTACCAGCTAGTGGGGTCCACACGTCGTACTCTTATTTTCTCTCCCTTCCCCTCTCTCTCCTCCCTCTTCCCTCTCATCTTCTTTTCTGGCTGTTTCCTCAAGCCGCCTGGCGTAGCCCGCCCGCCACCTCGCAGCCCCGATCCCTGCGGTCCCTCCTCCCCTGCGTCCACGCCCAGGCGCGTGCACCCCCCAGGCCCGGAGGTGGGCCGTGATCCGCTGGCCTGCCACCGCCCCTGGCCTAGCCCACCGCCGCAATCCCTGCGTGGTCCGTTCGCTCGCGCCAGGCAATCCCCTCGTGGTCCGTTCAGCCACGCCCGCCACCGCCGGCGGCCATACCTCCCTCCCGGGGCGAGCTCCTCCCTAGGCACGAGGTCACAGCGAGGTCCATGCGCCCGGCGAAAATCCCCGCTTCCTATAGGCCCAGAGGGCTAGCGGCGCCGATTCAGCTTGTCTCGCCACCGAGGACCCCTCCCGGAACAAGGACGCTCGCAGCGGCGTCCCCTTGGGCCGTGGCGCATGCACCGCCCCGCCCTCCGGCGGCGGCTCTCCTCGTTCACGCTGCCTCCGCCAGGCGGCAGCGGGATGGTCTGCGCAAGAGCCCGGGGCCGCCCCCCCGGGCATCGTACGGGCGGCAGCGGAACGGATGGGGCCCCGGGCGTGTACCGGACGAACGGTACACCCGCTGGGAATACCGGAACGAGCAGGCGAGCCGCATGTAGCGTACCGGCTGCGATTCTTTTCTCTGATATGTGCGTTTACTGGATGTGTTTACTAGACCCAGTGCAGGTAGTCTGAGACGCAGGGCGTGGTCGATGGCTTTGCCTTTTGCGTTAGTCCCTGCTGAAGTGCTACTAATGGATTGAAATCCTAACTGAAGCAGCCAAAACCCATCTCAATCATGCACAGCACAAGTGACACAAACCAAGCCATTATTCATGATTTGACGCACCTAAATTCCACAGTATTTTTTTCGATGGGGTTGTGTTATCTTTAACCGCCGTGTCTTGAGGTTTAAGCCATATCGAATAAAAAATTAGTGGCAGAGCTTTTTCCGTTCCTTAAAAAAAACAAAAATGATATGTTTTCGACCTCTACCACAGCACATAAACGTACCATACAAGGTCTACTGGCACCATGGCTGCATTCCATGGCAGGATCCAGCATCCCAGCGGGCAGATGCATGCGTCTGGATACCAAGCAGAGGCAATGCAAAAAGGCACTATGATGCCATGTTCAGTTACCCTGGATTGACTCCCTGGAACCATTTCCTGTTGGAATGGCGTAAAAAATTGGAATGGTTAAATGAACTAGGCCTCAGGCAATGCAAGCAATACATAAAAGCCTCCTCAAACTTTTGCACAACATAATACGTTCCAAGCCTATGATTAGAATGTAGGAACCACAGAAAGGTCGAGAAACTTATAATACAAGCCACGAGTTCAGCAAGAAGAAAAATGTTGCACGTTCTGGTTGCAAGCAGAGTACACTGAAACTTTAATGAAGCACATTGGAATGGAAAAATAGCTGGGTTCAACATACAACATAAGAGCCGACACAGTCCGGATCACGGTCGAGTGAACTCGTGGTGATGGCCGCATTGAAGCCACCACCATTTGAGGTGCCCCACGTTTGAAGCAGAAAAACAAATTTGCAAGCGGAAGCAAGCTTGTCAATAATTCTACTTTTTTTTAGATAATAAAGGTACACAACTTCATCAATAATTCTACTTAATCTTCTCGATAAATTATCCTTACAACTATAAATTATCTGATGGTTGAAGTGCTTATTTCCTATTGAATAATCATTGAAGGATGTGCCAAAGACTCACTGCTGACAGATCAAACAAGTGACTTGTGTACACATCATATGACCGAACCCACCAGAAACAGAGTATTGGTCTGTGGCCAGAAACAGAGTTGGGTGCAGCCACTCTGTCTTCAAGAGTAACACACATGGTTTAGTGACTATATCTACGCCCAATGTATAATGGATTCAACGGAAAATAAGTATCATTGCTAAAGTGCTACTCGTCCTCGCGAAGCAAAAATATAATTAGTTTAACCCTTTAGTGCCAAACACCCCCTCTAAAGATTAGCGGGCACTAAAGTTTAGGGGCATTTAGTCACGAAGGGTAGCTAAAAGTGACTAAAATGTACATGAGATAAGTACTTTACTAGTCTTTAATGAATACACCCAAACATAGCTTACTAAACTTTTTTTTTTTTTTTTTTTTTTTTGCGATAGGGGATACATCCCTTTTTTATTAAGCGAAGAGAATGGTCAATAGACCTACACATAGAAGATACTACCCGGTTAGGAGGTAATCCATAGATTACGAACGAAGACATGAAACAAAATCGAAAAGCAAGAAAAACGAGGGGCGGGGGACCCTCCACCTAACAACTCTAGCAAGCTACGCCTAATACAAAAGATAACTCAACATCTAGGTAGCTAGTAGTGATCGGAGTCGTAGATGATACACCTCGGCAGCAAAGCATCTGCCGGAAAGGCGACCACCTCGGTGGCAAAGCATCCACCGCAACACCTTCTTGGCAGCCAAGCATGCGCTAGAAAGACGGCGACCTCGGTGGCAAAGCATCCAAAGACAACACCTCCTCGGCGGCCAAGCCTCCGCTGGAAGCACAACCTCGACCAACACCTTAGTGGTCCTTGGGCTAGGCGGTGCACTCGCTAGCTGGCCCCTAGTGCTCTCAAGGCACCACTCACAAGTGAGGTAGCTCAATGACACGAGCAATCCACTAGAGCTGGAATTTAGCTCTCCGCTGGGGAACCACAACACCCCCTCACAATATCATCTTGATTAGAGGAGGACATAATCACCAAATCGCCTCACCAATCAATCCAACTCCAACCGTCTAGGTGACGATAATCACCAAGAGTAATAAGAAAACCACAATTGCAATCACCACCTCATGCCACTAATTGAATCACAAATACAATGCACATTAGGTTTTTCCAATCTCCTCCGAATATCAATGAGATGGTTGAAATATCTTTCACCTATATCGAATAATCTTGTCCCTTGTTCCCGCTCAATAAATCCTTCAGCTATCCACTTCCATATCTGAGTTTTTTTTTTCGATCAAATAATCTTCAGGATATGTACATAGATATAGTAAGCATGTCCTCAAATGTGGAGGCAGATCATAGTAGCTAAATGAAAGTATTTTCATTGTATCTTCAGATTCCCTATTATCTTTTCTTGTCAAAACCAATAGAGTTGTAGACCTCGGACCATATGCACTCGGGTTTACAAGCAAACATGCTAGCCATTGTGGTGATTGCTAATGGTATACCAGCGCATTTTTTGATAATTTTATCGAAGTGTCATCTATTTGGCTATGAAGCCACTTCCCACTTGCACCAAATATCCTTGTATAGAATAATTTCAGGGAGTCATCATTGGGAAGTGGTTTTAGCGCAAAAAACCTCACCAGCTTCTTTGGCAACTTCAGTTAAGTAGTAGTTGTGATTACCTTACTTCCACAGTTATTCTCAGCAAGTGCCATTTTGATTGTTTCCCATGTCTCTACCTTCCATACATCGTCAATAACAACAAAGTACCTATAATGAAAGTGCAATGACCCTTAGTGAGTAATGATGTTTGAAGCTTCTACAAAAGCAAAGAAATTTTCTAACATCAAAATTAGTTGGCATTACCCATAAAACACAAGTTCACTCAAGTAAAAATAAATTTTGTGCTCATGTTTCAGAATCCTTTTATTACCAATTGGCATGAAAAGTACTGAAGAGGAAATAAATTAAAAAAAAAGTAACCTACAACTTTTAGGATATAAATGGAAATGGCCACACAAAAGTGCATATTTGGGAAAAAAAACTCCATATCTGAGGCCATGTTTTACATAACTCGCACATCTAATGGCATGCGGAAAATCAAGGTGACCATGAAACTATACGTTTTCTTAAATATACCCTTTGTCGGTATTAAGAAGTGTACGTTTTCTTATACTATAACTTTATCGGTATTAAGAAGTGTACGTTTTCGGTATCAAGGTGAAAAAACTGTACGTTTTCCTAAACTACGCATGACCTTTTATCTATACACAATAATTAAGAAGTTGTCGGTATTCTTATATTATAACTTGGAAGTTTAAAGTTTTAGAAGTAAAAAAAAGACATAAGCTCAATTATGAATTAGAATTGTTTGAGTCTATCAAAGATGATGAAACCATATATTTAGTATAACCTACAGCACAGTGAAAACTAAGTAACAGTGGAGCAAGAGCATATTAAAAGGCACTCTTTAATTACATTTTACAATTGTGCGGCTGATGTGTACCTCTTGTTCTCGAGGAATTCTCGGACTTCACGAATTAGGAGCTCCAGACCTCTTCTAGTGTCATGAATATCCTTATACTTCACCTTATCAAGATCAAAGAGGATGTCCTTGAAAACTTTTTCCAGGTTATAATTGCGACCAATTGAAACGAATGCCCCGCAGTCAAATTGCGACTTCAGCATGTCATACACCACTTTGGCAAGAGTGGTTTTACCCAATCCTCCAAGTCCCACAATTGAAACCTTCTTCATCTTCTTATCGGACATATTGGATGGACTCAGCATGGATATGAGTTTGTCCTTTGACTTGTCGACACCAATAAATTGGGTCACTTCTTTGTGCATAGCTTTCAGGCGAGGATCAATACTTGACGTGGACGTACCCTGCTTGTACATAATCTCATCAAGTTTGTACCGCTGACGCCTTCCGGCTACCTCCTCGAGACGCTTGGTCATGTCTTCAATCTTTCCTGCAATATCACGGCGAGCCTTGGCCTTCTTGAACAGATCACCCATCTTGTTCATTAAGCTGCTTGTGTCTCCATGCTTGCCGCTGTCTACACGAACAAGGAAGGTGTTGAGGATATCCTCCATGTCGTAGGATGCCTCCCTGACCTCGCGTGCCCACACCTTGACCTGCTCATCCAGCTGGTTCCATGGCACATCGGAGACCTTGTGGAGGAAAGGGCTGATGCTCTCCAGCTCGCTGTGGAGCCACTGAACTTGCTTTCTCACGCCCTTCTGGAGCTTGTACTCACCATGGAGTAGCTGGAGAAGCTTGGGGGCGAGGCTTCCCAGCGCCCCCATCACCACACTCATGCTATGCTTGGATTGCTTGGTAGTTGCTACTGCGTTGGCATGGTATCCAGTGGGAGAAGATTTGTTGTGGTTGCAACGCACAGCCTCACTTGTTAACGACGCACTCTGCACGCCCGTTGACCGGTGGTGCACGACGCACTGCACACTCACATCGATAATTTACCTTTAATCATGCGGCGCCATGACATGCTTTACCATTTTTTCTATTTCACACGAGAGAAGTCCATAATAACTCTCGCTAATTATGACCTCTGCCAAACACAAAGAATAAGAGTCCTAAAAAAGCAAGATGCCAGATAAGTGGGTTTTTAGCTTTGCAGGATTCTGCACCTCCAGCAAGATGCTTTGGTGATAATGCCGGGTGGGTGCTTTAATTTATCGTTCAAATAATAGGATGCTTTTCTGGCATTTGCTGTTGTTCGAACGCGCCCTGCGCAAATATGAATTGTGTAACAACGTCCCTTAGCTTCTTCAAAAGGGAGATGCTAAGGAAATTTGTGCCTGTTGTTAGATGAACTCGGCATATAATGTAACGTGTCATGTAACATGTCAAGCCACATCTTGTACCAAGGCATAGCCGACATATAACAGCATGACCTGGATTGGTGGCGCATGGTTGATCCTTGTGGATCACGGTAGAGTTGAGATAGCCTTTGGTTGTTAGATCTATTGTTAGGACAGATATCCTCTCAACTAACTACCTTGTAAGCCAAGCTATGTACTATCTATATAAACATGAACACGCACACGTGATGAGCCAAGATAGGCAGTCCACGGTTGCCATAGATTTTACATGGTACCGGAGCTACTCTTCCACAAAAACATCTAGCCATGTCGTCTTCCTCCTCCTCCAGCAATGATCCCCATCGCCGCCTTTGCCCCCCCCCCCCCGTCTCCGGAGAAATTGACGAGGAGAACTTCCACCTATGGAGCGCCCAAATCTTGCTGGGCATCCAGGCGGCGGGTACGAAGGCTACCTTGAGGGAACCACCGTTCCACCCGAGAAGAAGATGGAGGTTGTGAAGGATGACAAGACCAAGATTACCGTCGTCAACCCCCGAAAGTACACCGGATGGCTCAAGGAGGACCAGCAGCTGCTTGGACATCTCAACAACTCCCCATCCAGGGAGGTGCTGGCGCAGGTCGCTACCAAGCGAACCTCAGCGTCGGTGTGGACCATGCTCGTCAACATGTACTCGGCGCAATCTCAAGCCCGGGTAAGAAATCTTCGTATGCAGCTGGCAAACTGCAAGAAAGGGAGCCAGACTGCCGTGGCCTACTACGCCAAGGTCAAAGCTCTTGGCGATGAACTTGCTGCTGCCGGAAAACCGGTGGTCGACGACGAGCTGGTCACCTTCATCCTTGCGGGCCTCTCGACCGACTACAACCCTCTCGTCTCGCTGTCTTTGGGTCATATAGAACCATCTCCCTAGGAGATCTGTATGCTCAGCTCCTTGCCTATGACGCCCGCCTTCAGCTGCTGCAAGACAACCACAACGCCGGCCACAACTCCTCCGTAAACGCCACTTCACGTGGTCATGGGGGTCCCCGTGGCCGGGGCCGTAGCCGTGGTGGCTTTGGTCGTGGTTCTGGAGGACGTGGAGGATCCTCACCGCCGCAGCGCTCAGGAGGACAGGGGGTGGAGAGACCAACCTGTAAAGTTTGCAAGAAGAAAGGCCATGAAGCCGATGTGTGCTGGCATCGCTTCGAAGAAAATTATCAGCCCTACATCAAGTCGGCTGGGGCGGTGCAAGGGAGCTATGCTACGACACCAACCACACTGACAAGCCGGATTAGCTAGCTTTACTCGACCGCCCGAGTGTCTTGTGCCGGTGCGTGCTAGTCAATTTGACCTGTAAATTGACAAGGAGGTAAACGTGAGATCTGGAACATGCCTGGTGTGACCAAGACAGTTCCGCATGTACGGCTCTAAGGCCAGTTGTAATGACATATAGCTATGGGAGCTATCTGTCAACAGATGATGAATGCATTCGGTAAGCATGTATAGAGATTTAAAATAATAACAGTTGCCGAATGATCATAGAAGACATGTTTGAACAAGTAAAGTCGATCATCGAGATATGATATCATAAAGCTCTATTGCATAGATCGAATCAGATGACAACATGGTACATAAAGCAGGTAACATATAAATATAAACCTAATCTAAATGACACATGCATAGGTTTCATCCAACTAGTCTGCCGCACGTCTAGCCTTCCTAAACCCGTCAAGCTTAAACCCTTGCAAGCTAATCCACCGCATGATACGACTTGCTACAGATCTAAACCACTTACCACGACTAGATTAATCCACCGCATGATACAATCTAACCATGACAAGCTAAAAGCACGCATACATCTAAATAGATCTATAAATACTCATTACTCGTTGAGGCGTATATGCATAGACAAGTAAAGTACACATGCAAGCCTAATCTAAAGTAAAGACAGGGATCTATTCCTATTAGTCCGCCGCACGACTAACCATCCTAAACCCTTTTCGTCCTAACAGCAATCCACCGCATGATACACTACAACAAGCTAATCCACCGCATGATACGGCTTGCTAGACTAGACTAAAACGATAGGTAAACTTACACATGCAAGCTACAAGTAGATACATAACTGTATTCGGCAAGCTTGCCGAATCAGGGTCCATGAAGAAGGAACTCACACGCAAAACCTTAGCCTGCCGCACGACTCATGACTAAACGTGTACGAACCCACAACATGTAACAACTTAGATTGAACTAAGCTCGGCTACGATAAGCAAATAGATCTAATGACAAGCTAAGATAAACATTGAAAGCATTGATGACAATTAGATCTAACAAAAGATAAAGCCGAGCCGTATCAATCTAAATTGGGCAAAAATGTGTGCAATTATAATAAAATAAATAAGCAAGAAGTATGCACACTTGGTAACTTAATGAATTCACTAGATTGCCAAATCTAATGAAGCCGATAACTAGCTCCAAGCTAGACCTTAGCCTGCCGCACGACTCATGATCTAACAAAGAACCCTCTTGCTCCATAGCCTAAATCTGCCGCACGATACTAAGCATGGTAACAAGACAACTTGCAACATAATCTAAATCCGCCGCACGATACTAGACATGGTACAAGGTTGCCGGTACTTACGGAGGTCAACGGGTCGATGTATCCTCTCATAGTAGATCGACGACACGACTGGACTCGAAAGGGGTGGCGCGGAGCCGGTTTGTTGTTGTATTGATTTGGTAGATCGTTTTACAGTTGCCACGAGTCTTATATTTATACCCTGGTCTTGACAAGAGTCCTAACCGACTATGATTACAATAACGAAAATATCTAGCTAAGATACATTGTCTTCCAAGTCTTCTCGGAGTCTTGAGGTCATACGTGACACGGATCTTCTCCAAGACATTTCGCCTTGAAGCCTTTACGCTTGCCGAATCACCATGTGCTCAAATCTTCCTCGGACTCAGGCCTTTTAGCCGAACAGCAGCGGCTTTCCCGAATGCTACAGCGTTACCGATAACAAACTGCTTAGCCGAATGGTCCCCTACTGAACCGTCCACATGCTGGCCCATTCGCCATTCAGGCTTTACCAATTTTTGGTGTTAACAGTGCCACAGATCACATCACCGCCGAGCTAGATAAGCTCACCGTCAGGGACAAGTACAAGGGCAATGACCAGGTCCACACGGCAAGCGGTTCAGGTATGGAGATTAGTAACATTGGTCATACAATCTTACATACCCCAAACAAAAATTTTCATCTACAAAACATCCTTCATGTCTCAAGTGCAAACAAGAACCTAGTTTCTGTTCATCGTTTTACATCTGACAATGATATCTATATTGAATTCCATCCTCATTATTTTCTCATAAAGGATCGGGCCACAAAGAGGGTCCTCCGTCGAGGCAGGTGTGAGGGAGGTCTCTACCCCCTGAAGCCTCAAGAAACAGGAGCACCAAGTTCTAAGCAAGCTTGTCAAGTCGGTCGCCCATCCACTTGGAGATGGCATAGTCGCCTAGGTCATGCATCTTTTCCTATTGTTGAGAGAGTAGTTAGAAACAATTTGCTTCTTTGTTCGGTTGATCAGCGTGTTGAGTCGGTTTGTGACTCCTGTCAAAAGGCAAAGAGTCATCAATTCCCTTATTCCAGGTCAGAAAATAAAAGTGGTGCTCCTCTTGATTTGATTCATTCAGATGTTTGGGGTCCAGCTCCTATGTCTGCTGGAAACCATTGCTATTATGTCTCGTTCATTGATGATTACAAGAGGTATTCATGGATTTACCTGCTAAAGCACAAGTTTGAGGTCTTTGAGATCTTTAAAAATTTACAAAATTTTGTTGAGAGAAAATTCACAAGAAGATTGTGAGCATGCAAACCGATTGGGGGGTGGGGGGAGAGTATAAGAGATTGAATTCTTTCTTCCAACAACTCGGTGTCACACATCGAGTATCCTTCCCACACACGCACCAACAAAATGGACGTGCCGAGAGAAAACATCGCCATATAGTTGAGATGGGTTTGTCTTTATTAGCCCACACGTCCATGCCTCTCAAATATTGGGACCAAGCCTTCCTAGCCGCGGCCTACATCATTAATATCCTTCCTACATGAGTTGTTCAAAATAAAACTTCTGTCGAGCTTCTTCTTAGAGAGAAACCACATTATGCATCACTTCGTGTATTCGGGTGTGCGTGCTGGCCTAACTTGAGACCATATAATGCTCACAAGCTCTCATTTAGGTCCAGTCAGTGCGTCTTTCTTGGATACAGCTCCTCCCATAAAGGCTTCAAATGCCTTGATCCTAGTACAGGCCGCATCTATCTATCCCGTGATGTGGTCTTCGATGAAGAGGTCTTCCCTTTCTCTAAGTTACACGAAAATGCGGGTCCTCGTATTCGGCAGGAGATCTCTCTTTTACCTGACCATCTTGCTCCTTCGTTTGGGGATGTAGATTGGTATGGTCCATTTGCTACTAACCCTACTACTAATAGTGATTTGCAAGAACTGCAGGAAGGTAATGAGATACAGGAGGTACATGAAATAACAGATGATAGTGCTACGGATCCTATAGCCACAGACGATCCTAGCGCGGGATCTAGTGTTGATGCGGGCATGGCATCCGGTGCTGATTCCACTGACGACGGCAGTGCATCCACAATCGCACCGAGCGGCGACGTGGGGGTTGCAGAATCAACGCCGGGATCGGCGCCAGTCTCCACCTCGATGCTCGACGTTGGATCTTCTGCGGCCGAGTCCGGATCTGGTGTGAATACTTCCAGCGAGCAGGTGCTACCAGCAGAGATGACGGCGGTTGCTCCTTCAGGTTCAAGACCGCACACACGTCTTTAGAGTGGGATTACTAAGCCCAAGGTGTATACTGACGGTACTGTGCGGTATGCAAACATTTGTGCCACTGATGAGCCGAATTCAGTTGATGAGGCGTTGAAATCAACCAAGTGGAAGCTAGCAATGCAAGATGAATATGATGCTTTGCAAAAGAATGGTGCGTGGGTTCCCGTACCTCCTTCTCATGGGAAGAATGTAATTGATTGCAAGTGGGTGTATAAGGTAAAAAGGAGAGCTAATGGCACAGTTGATCGGTACAAAGCTCGATTAGTGGCCAAAGGATTTAAACAAAGATATGGTATTGACTATGAGGATACTTCCAGTCCTGTGGTGAAAATTGCAACCGTACGGCTGGTGTTGGCCTTGGCAATAACTAGAGGATGGAAGCTGCATCAGCTAGATGTTCATAATGTGTTTCTTCATGGTATTCTGGAAGAGGAAGTTTATATGAGGCAACCTCTAGGCTTTGAGAACATTAAGAATCCATCTTTTGTGTGCAAACTCAAGAAAGCTATATATGGTCTTGAACAGGCTCCTAGAGCTTGGTATTCCCGACTCAGTTCCAAGCTCATTGCTCTTGGGTTGGGTTGTTCCTTCTAAGTCAGATACATCATTGTTCTTCTACAGGAGGAATGGTGTTGAGATATACATGCTTATTTATGTTGATGACATTATTGTCACTAGCTCCTCGGAAGATGCAATTAAAGTCTTGTTGCAAGCGTTGAGAAGTGATTTTGCATTGAAAGATCTTGGTGATCTACACTTTTTCCTGGGAATAGAAGTTGAGAGGAAAGCAAATGGTGACTTACTCTCGACTCAACAGAAATATGGCAAGGAAATTCTAGCAAGGGTGCGGATGGAGAACTGCAAGACAGTCACCACGCCGATGTCCTCAGTGGAAAAGATGTCTCAGACCGATGGTCATCTACTCGGACCAGAAGACAGCACCAGATATAGAAGTATAGTGGGGGCATTGCAATACATCACCTTGACTAGACCAGATTTGGCTTTCGCTGTGAATCGAGTATGTCAGTATCTTCACTCTCCAACAACCGTTCACTGGACGACAGTTAAGAGGATCATCAGATACCTGAAGCTCACGAGTAACACAGGACTGTCGACCAGAAAAAATTCTCCCTTAGTGGTAAGTGCCTTTTCTGATGCCGATTGGGCAGTTGATAGAGATGATAGAAGATCAACTGGTGGATTTGTGGTTTACTTGGGCTCTAATGTGATTTCATGGAGTGCTCGTAAACAACCCATGGTGTCTCGCTCATCCACAGAAGCGGAGTATAAATCCATGGCTAATGTGTCTTCAGAGTTGATTTGGGTGGAGCAACTACTCAGAGAATTGGGAGTAAAGTTGAAGACGAAGCCTCGGCTCTGGGGTGATAACCTTGGTGCAACCTACTTGGCTGGAAATCCAGTATTTCACGCTAGAGCCAAACATATCGAAATCGATTGTCATTTTGTAAGAGAAAGAGTTGCTAGAAGACAGCTAGAAGTGAGGTTTGTGTCGACTGATGATCAAGTAGCGGATGGTTTCACCAAGGCCACAAAGGAAGTTTGAGGAGTTCAAAGACAATCTAAACCTTGTAGAGAAAACAAGTATAGATTGAGTGGGGGTGTTAGATGAACTCGGCATATAATGTAACGTGTCATGTAACATGTCAAGCCACATCTTGTACCAAGGCATAGCCGACATATAACGGCATGACCTGGATTGGTGGCGCATGGTTGGTTGGATCACGGTAGAGTTGAGATAGCCTTTGGTTGTTAGATCTATTGTTAGGATAGATATCCTCTCAACTAACTACCTTGTAAGCCAAGCTATTTACTATCTATATATACATGAACACGTACACGTGATGAGCCAAGATAGGCAGTCACGGTTGCCATAGATTTTACACCTGTATGTTTCCAGAAAACGATATAGATGCAGAAAAAAAAAAGATAGACAGGAGAGGTGAAGTAGAACAAAAGGCAATAGAGAGCTCTGCCTTTGTGCTGCGCCTGCTTTATTCTCCCTGTCTCACCAATGCAAGGCTTAGGCACATGTTCGTGCAAGCAGAATCTTCTTCAAAACGCAAATAATTTGATGATTTCAAATAAACAAGTTGTCAACTACAAATTTCTATAACTTCCCAAGATCTACAACTTTTATTCTAGTCATTTGGTCATTTGTTCATCTGACATAGTCATAATAACATTATTCCTAAATTTTACATATCCCTGTTATAGTTTAAGTACATTATAAGAGAGATATGTAAATTTTATGAACAATCTTACTACTACTTTGTCGAACAAACATGTAGATCTCATTATCTTTTATGTTAATGTCTTTTTCAGCCGAAATCAATTAATGTTTCAAATTGACGTTTAGGGCTGTTATTTTCTGAAATTTAAAATTTAAATGGATAAAAACAGTCACCTAAAAGATGGATAAAATAACAGCTGCAAGACGTCTGGTACCTAAAAATTTACACTGCATCGTTTCTATGTTTTATGCTATCTCTCTCTTCGTTAAATCGATGGCCACATTAGCAAAATGGGTTCCAAGGCGCGGCCTGGGAATAAGAAGACGAAACAGGGGAGCCGTGTCCATTTTACACAAGTACTCCTCGGACTTGCTCAGTTCATCTGCAATAAATATTTGTTCCGACGAAGAGCCCACCAAATATGAAATTTCCACAACTTTCCCCACTTCACCAGTCACCAAGGAAATATCTGCGTGCATGTTGGCAGAAAAGTGTAGAGGTGAATTAGTACAAAAAAAGAAAATGAAGAGCAATGCCTTTGTTCTGACGCTTGCTTTTATTCTCCCTGTCTCACCAAGGCGCATGCTAGATCAAAATCTTTATTCAGGGTGTCTATGCTGGGATAATCAATGGCAACAACAGATAACTCAAGGATAAATTCACTCGTTGCCACTGGAATTTTATACACGCGGACCTCAGTATACCAAAAATGACAAAAAGGACGCTGTGCATGAGAGACACAGAAAGTAAAGGTATCACTGATACTAAATTAGTGACCCTAGTTCCACGCCCATCTTACTAACAAGACTGCATGCTCAGAGATCACTGAGAGACATTTTTTTCCTCTAAAATTAATGTAGGGCCTCTCCACTGCTTAGACGCTACTTCCTTCCTTTTGATTTTGATGATGAATTTTTTCATATTAAAAGATTTGATTAATACCGTTATATGGAAAGTTTGGAGATTCAGATCATAACATTAAAACCAACATGTATAGGCTCCATTGTTCAATGTATAGGCTCCATTGTTCAAACTATATATGAATACATGCTCTGTGTTTCAAGTTCTGTAATTGAGACGGAGCAAACCCTTCGTTTAATTTGTGACTTTGGAACAAACACTCTGACACTTGGAAAAGTAGTACTTGTAAATTTTCAGCTTGATTCCTTCTCCAATCCACTTCAATCTTGTACGTTGTATAGAGGATCTGTAGATGATTAGCAGCAACCCACCCACTTATTGTATATTGTGTATATGGCGCAGGATATACCGGCCTCAGTCGTCTAAACCGAATCGGAGAAAATACCGTTTTAAATAATAATGATATGTTTCCGACCTCTGACATCACATGAACGATACCAGATCTACCGGCTCCTTGGTGCTTCATTCTCTTGGTCCATGCGTGCATCCAGCACCCCAGCCGGCAAATGCGTCTTGTGGGTACCAGCCAGAAACAGAGTGGAAAATAGAGTATCGGCTGTTCGCCAGAATCAGAGTGGGAGCAGCCGCTGGGAAGCAGAGTGGCCACTGGCCAGAAATGCTAAAAATACGTTCGGTAGATGCACCATTGCTAAAATACATCCGCAAACAACGTGTGACCTGAGATCATAGATGCTTTTACCTCCATGCGCCACTCCAGCTTGTTTCCCTTCGTCATGCGCGCACGACAGCACCAGAAATTGACATGTGCACTACACTTGTACTTTAAATTTCCACTCATACTAGGGTACATCTAAAATGGCACTTCAAATATCCGAGGTAACAAAATACAACTGCAAATAATCAATGTTCCAAGCAAATTATCAACCAGCTGAATGTGTGAGTTCAGAACGACACAACATCCTTACATACACCAGCATAAGAAAAATTGACCATAAGGTAATGCAAGCAACAAATAGGCCTCCACAAACTTCGCACAAACATTCTATGTTGGGACCATGGGAAATTGAAGGAACTAATAACAAGCTAAATGTTCATCAAGAAGAAACAAGAAAAAAAAAATGTTGCATGTTCTAAGAGGTACTGCAATGGAACTTCAATACAACATATTCAAATAGAGTATCTTGGGTGTACACAAGCCAACACCGACTGGCTTACTGATGTAATCATGCGGGCAATGAAGCCGACACCAATGGAGTCGTGCCACCGTTGAAGCAAAAACTTGGATGAAACACTAATCTGTGAGAGGTAAGAAGTTCGTCAATGATTAAATTAATATTTTGTTAATATTACTAATTTTACAGACATGAAGAAACTGGTGACTAAAGGCTTAATAACTTCGTATTGAAGAATCACAAATGGATATGTAGTAGTAGGAGGCAGATGAAACAAGTGACTCTTATACACATCAAATGGAGGCCAAAGAGCCATGCAGCATAGGAAAGATATATCAACAAACTAGAAAACAGAGTATCGACTGGTGCCCACAAACAGAGTTTATGCAGCACAGACGATTTATAATGGATTCCACTGAATACAAAGCAATATCGGTTAAAATACGTTCGATAATTTGATCATTGCTAAAGAAAAGGAGGACATTTACTAGTCGCCTAGCAAAGCAAAAATACTGCAATTGATACTACATAGATTTACACACAAATGTATTTGCTAAATGGAAATCTATAGGCTGCTGTAGAAGCAGCCATCATGTTTATCAGATCACTCTACACGGCCCAGAAGTTATCAGTTTGCTTCAGATTCAGTCAATTAACACTAACATGTTTTGAAATTCTCTGAAGTCAGGAAAACCCAAACGTACTAGATTCGTTGCCTGACAACAAGCATGAGCAGAGACAAAACAGTTATATATGAAAGATCGGATGGTGTGGAGAGAGTACGTACGTGGTATGGTTCTCATTCATATCCTGATCTCTTTTAAGGGCTTGCGGGGCTTACTTTGCCCAACGAACTTCCTACCTGTTGAGGTGCCATCTCAGCGTCCTCCAACTGTTTCTCCTCTCCTTTGTCTTGTATGGACACCATCATTTCATTGACTTGTGTGGCCACCATCTTTGCCTTCAGTTGAAAAATTGAATTAAACCAATAATTAATTAGGAGACAGAATTGTAATAAGCCAGAAATAAATAAAGGGATAATTTTGACTGGAATTCGTCATACCTCATTAAATGTATTCGTCACAAGCGTGGGGTGGTTGGGATGGACCTTGCATGCGTGTCTCAGCGTAGTCAATGCAGCATCCACCTCCTCAAAAGACACGCCAGCACAGTCGATCCACACTTTTAGTTCACGAATAGATTGCAGGTATTCTATGCCAATATAGCTGCAGTCATCGTTGTTGTCCTTTAGGGTCCGCAATGGGACACCGTAACGAAGCACTTCAAGATTTGGCATCATGGCTGAGGGTACAGTTTTGCTGCAGTTGCTTTTTCCGGAGACAAAGGGCAGATCACCTTCTCCCTTCCATATATGCAACGAAACACAAGAGTCCTCTTTGTTGTGTTGCTGAATCTGGACCATTGCATTGATGTCGAAGTACCTCAGCTTCTGGAAACAGCCATCGCTGCAGGCATTAATAATACTTGCTATTAATGTGGACTGTATAGTTAGATCGAGATAACTGAGCGCGGGCAATCTAGCAAGGTGGTTCATGTCCTGCTCGTCCATACCGTCCACCCACAGTACCAAGTAGGACAGGTTGGGTAGACACGAGGGATTGACGCATGACGGCATCTTAGAGAAGCAGATACAAAACTGCAATTTCAAATGACGGAGAGATCGTGGAAGCACAAAGCCTGTTTCTTCCAACATGGCTGGGTCGGCAATTGATATATCTGGGGCCATATTGATCACATCTATCTTCTGGATCTTTTGCAGCTTGCTTAGAGATAGCACGAAATCTCTTTGGAAGATATTGTCCATGCTACCTAAGTTTACACTACAGGAAATCTGGTTTCTGCGGATCGGCGATCGAGTGCGGTCGTCACCGGAAGTGGGCCAATCCTGCCGGCCACTTCCTCCCGGCCACTCCCTGCCGGCCAATCACGACGGCGCGACGTCCAGTGTGGTTGGCGAGGCTGTGCGGCGACGCTTCCACTCGGTCACCGGTTGTCGGCTTTCAAAGCAGATCGGTACGGGCAGTCAGGTGGCTGACACCTTGGGATCGCCGGAGATCCTTCTCGTGACAGGCGCCTGCTCCCCCGTCGGTGACACATGCGATGACGGCGATTCTCTTCGCCGCAAGATCGTCTTTTTTCTCGGCTTACTGAAGGAAGGTGTTCCGGCGTCGGGTGCCCTCGTCGGTCACGTCGGAGGTACCTTGCTTCGGGTCTTGGCGAGGCTGGGATCGTGATGTGTTAGCGCCGGCTCTGGTGGCGTGATCACCGACTAATGCAAGACGGTGGTCGGCATGGTGTAGAGGTTGACTACTCGTCGCCGATTCATTCCGTTCGTCAAGCTGTGGTCCTGTTTGATGGGGCAAATAGTGAGGATCAGAAGCCATTGCAAGCAAAGGTGGAGGATGAGCGTGAGGCTGCCTCAGGTGTTTTGGTGCTCCCGGTGGTCTCCGACACGCCGGAGAACGTCGACAATGACAAGAAGAAGGCAGGTGCAGTGAGGGGGTGCTGCATTTCTCGCCGACGTTTCACCTTAGCGCCTTCAACGCGAGAGGCGTTACGTCCGGTTTCGGAGGTGGTCTCTACCGTCGTTGAAGATGATGAGCGAAGATGCGAGGAAGGGCGGCGTCTGGCGAGGCAAGTCGGCTACTTGGCGGCCGAATTCAGTAATAGGCCAAAACCTATTCATGCGGTCCAGCCTCAAGTTGATCGCATCACGTATAAGTTCTGGGCATCGCCGGATGATGAAGAGTCTTCGGAGGATGAAGAGATTTCGACACCGGAGTTCATTGCCGAAGCAAATCGTGCGGGCTTCTCCTTCGACCAGCTTCTCAAAGTCGAAAAAGCTTTGCAAGGTAATGATCTAAACTCAGAGGGTATCGCGCTTTCTAATTCGATTGTGCAAACGATGGTTCGTAAGAAGACCGAGACTGTGATCCCATGGCAAGGTCCACTGCCATCGCATCGTGTTTCTCCTTCGAGAACATTGGGTGATTGCATAGAAGCGGCGTCCGGGGGTAGCTCACGGCAAAGTCGACGGCGATCTTTTCACCGGCCGCCGGTGTCAATCAGTACCTCATCAGCGATGCTGGAAAATATGATTGGTAGTCCGGATAGGCAGGGCACTTTGAAGTTTTTTGAAATTTTGAAAGAGGAAAATAGAGATTCTATTTTTCCAAGATCGCCGTCTCACGCCGAATACGATCTCCAAGATGGATTTTTGCCGTGACAATGACACGATGGGGAAAGTAATCTCACATTCGTTGGGCTCAACAAAATTTGAGTTTGGGCCAGGCAAGTATTACCGGCCCACCAAGGGTCTTTGTGCACTCTTTAGTCGTACCGGCACTAGGCGGCGCCATATCACGAAAAAACCCTACCCTCTACAGCCGCCACTTTCACCTTCACGCATAGCTCGTAGATCCTTTGCATCAGTCGTTCGTGAAGGGAAGGCGATGGCGGCGCAAGGGGGTGGCAATGGAGGGGGTTTGGTGCTCGCAACGGAGGAAGAGGGGGCCAAGGTCGGGGTTTCAATCCCCGCTACGCGCCCGGTTTGAACCGAGCTTTGATCCGGGTTACGTGGTCAAGGTCGGGGATTTGGCTTTCCTGGTGGTCGTGGTCGGCTTCCTTATTTGGAGGCCACGGAGCTTTCGGTGGTTACGGCAACATGAACTACCATGGTGCGATCGAGGTCGTCGGACAAATGGTGGATTCGGCGGAGGCAGCTATGGGGGTTACGGTGGAGGACGTGGTCGTGGTGGGGGGGTACGGTGGTCCTCATTACAACCGTGTTCCTCCACCGCTCACCTCCATGCCGGCCAGCCCGCACGTGGTGGCGGCGCCGCAGAAGCCGCGGCAGCGGCGGTGGCGGGGCGCAAGCAACCACAAGCGGCGGTGGTGCCCCCAACGGAACCGGCGGGGGCGCCTCATGCGTCGCAGCCGGCGCCGCAAAGAACCACAACATGTGGTGGTGGCATCGCAGGCGGGATGCGCAGCAAAAGAGCCCGCCCGGCGGCGGCGGCGTTGCATGGTGATCACGGCACGGCTACATCTCATGCGGTGGCGATGGCGGCAAGGGTGGTCAAGGCGTGCATGATCAAGGACGGTCGTGAGGCGCCGGGATTGGCGACAAGGTGGTCAGTTCCACGCCGACCGTGGCCAAAACTTGGTCGCCGTGGAGCTACGCAACCAGCCCGGGCATCGTCCGCAGCCACGCCGCTGGCCTTGGCTCGCCGCTACTTGAGACTTCATCACATGTGGCCGGTAATCGACAGCAACATATGCACATGGCGACCTCAAGTCAAGCCGGGGACAAGGGGAAGGTTGATCTCAACTCTGATGTTGGTAAGCAGCATGTTGTCATTGTCCCACCAGAGAATGCATTTTCTTTTGATATTCCTGAGTCATCAAAAGGTTTAAAGAAAAAAGGCAAACCCTTCTGTTATAGATGTCTAACTAAAGGTCATACCATACATGATTGCAAGTCAATTCTTTTTTGCGATTTATGTTGTGGTGATCATGTTACAAAAAAGTGTGCCCGAATATGAAGAAAACGAAAGTTTCTGCTCTCCCGTATGGCTACGCCGTGGAAGGGTTGGGATTTTACTATATTCCTGTGTCTTCTGAGAATGTAAAAGACAAGCTAGATGAAACATCAGCGGTGGTGCGTGTCTTACAAGGTTCTATTACTGCTCAGATTTTGGCAGTGGAACTAGATATGCTACTACCAGGGAAGGTTACTTGGGATATTGAGGTGAAGGATAATACCTTTGTCACTAATTTCCCTTCACGAGTGGTTACAAACAAAGTGGTCAACGGGGTGAAATGAAAACAAAACTACTCCAGGATTGATAAAATTTAAGAAGGCCAAAGACAATGAAGTGTATAAATATGAGATAGATAAGAAGTGGGTGCAGTTTGTGGGACTACCTAGGGAATTAAAGGAATTTCCCATCATTTGGGCAGTTGCTTCAATTCTAGGTGTCCCCAAATGTGTTGACACTAAATTTTTAAAGAAATATGGAAGAGCAAGAATGAAGGTGGCTGTGCTTGATCCGAACCTCATTCCACCTTTTGTGGATGTGGTCATTGGGGATTTTGTATACAGTCTACAGTTTGGAGTGGAACAAAGGGGGCTCGATGGTGAACCAACTTTGTTAGATTTGGATCCTACCATGGATGAGGACCCTAAAGATGGAGAGAAGGAAAAAGAGAAGGAAAATCCAAAGGATGGAGAGGTAGAGAAGGAGAAGGAGAAAGATGTTAACCCAAGTTCTGAACCGAAAGGAAACACAGAGGGCGAACAGCAGATGGATATTGATCCTAAGAGTGTGCAGAGCAATTTAGTTGAGGTGGGGTCAGCCATACAGGCCGCCAAAAGGCCTGTGGTTGAGCTGGTGCCCGGTGGCAATGGTCGGTGGACTCCTCGCTTTAAAGGGCCCTATAAATGACTCGGGAATGATTAATAAATTAAAAGATCAACGGTGGGATAGTGACATTTGAGAAGACTAGCAAGAGGGCTGCTGCAAGCATTGATCGTAACTCCCCGGAGAAGGCGGCTAAGCTTAAAATGCGCCGAATCCGGAGGACACGACATTGAAAGGTAATAATTTACGACAAATGTCTTTTATTTCTAGAGATGATATTTCTTTATTTAATTCAGCAAAGGATTTGGGTATTGTTCTAGGGGATACTAGTGTTGATATTCATAATTCTTTAGAATTATTAAGAAGTGTGGAATTTAATCGGTTAGCTCAACGTCAAATTTCAGTCTCTTCTAAAAATCTAGACAATGATGATGCTAATACAGCATGCTCAGAGGAGGATGTTTTGGATTTAGAGGCTTTAAATTTAATTTGTTCTGAGCTTACCGAGGGTTTAGGTGATGGGGGTTGCGATCCTAAGTGTTTACAAACTCCTGTATCATCTCTTTCTGACAAAGGTAGAGGGAAAAGGAAAAAGAAATTATATAAAAAAACAATTTGAACAAATGAAAGGAATATTCTAGAATTGCAATGGGTTCGCAGATTTTAAAAAGTATAGATTTCTGTCAGATTTAACAAAAGAAAAGAACCTAGATTTCATTGCCTTATCGGAAACTGGTAGAGCTGATTTTCCACAATCCACTTTGAATAATATCTGTGCTGGCAGAGATTTTCTGTGGCATTGTAAAGCTCCAAGGGGTAGATCTGGTGGTATGGTTCTAGGTGTTCATTTGTTGATTTTTGATGTTGGTGAGATTGAGGAAGGAGATTTTTTGTTCGTTTCAAGTTAAGACATAAAGAAGATGACTTCAAATTTAATCTAATTTCAGTTTATGGCCCTGCCCAAGTTGAACATAAAGCTCAATTTTTTTATCAGAGCTTGTTCGAGTATGTTCTAAAGAGCGTACCTATGATTATAGGTGGTAACTTTAATATTATTCGAAGACCGGATGAAAAACAATGATAAT
>JADLZK010007233.1:0-274641 GCA_015847255.1 Hyparrhenia diplandra
AATTATGTGAATACCTTTTGTACATAAAAATATGTTTCATAATGTTTCATAATTTATGTGAGTACATAAAAATAAGAAATAAAAAATTACTAAATGAAGTAATTAAAAAGGAAATCAAAAGAAAAAAAAAAAAAAAAAAAAATAGAAAAGAGAAAGGAAAAATAGAAGAAAGAACATAAAAAATAAAAAAAATTCTTGTATGGGCCTAAAATATGCGAGATTGGATCTTTTTTTTTTTTGTATCTGTATGAGTTTGGGCTAGGAACCAATTGATGGGCCGAAAAATAGCAGAGAGAAAAAGGTGGACCTGAGACCTGACTGGTCGGTGCCGGCTTCCGTCCTGACCCCAAAAAAAAAAGAAAAAAAGGAAAGGTAAAGGAAATTCCTCTCTATCTTTCAAAAAAAAAAAAAAAATGGGGGCAAGGGAAACTTTTTCTTCCTCTGTTTTTGGAATGAAGAAAGGCAAAGAAAAACTGGCTTGTTCTAATGTGCAGTCTGCACTCTCCAGTATTTGCTAATTTATTTATCATCGTCAGTTCATTCTATTCATTCAGTTCATTCATTTGATATCCAGCGTTTCATACGACGTTGATTTCATGGTTACTCAGCATCTGTATCCTCAGTCCAGAATCCACAGTGACCACGGGACAACGTAACTGACAAACATCGGCACACGATCTTTCCCCCAAAATGGAAATGCTGCCGAGGCAATTTTATCACCAAAATATGCAATTCCTTATTCCCCTTTGACGGAATATTTACACAAACAGAATCATGATCGGGATGATGACGAAGCTGTTAGCTACATAAGGTAGCTGTCATCGTCTCCACAAAAGTATGTATGTTCATATACATGTAGAACTATTTATACTCTAAGCTTAATTCTTCAGCTACCTACATCTAGAGACGACGAGCAAGAGAGCCTTACAGATACATCGACCACACACCATTTGAGATAGAAAAAAAAAACAAAGAAGATGACAGTCCAGTGACTCCAATCCCTGTCGTCGGAGGCAAGACAGGAAGCTGCCGCCACCGGCGACCGGCATTCAGCAGCTGGTGCTCTTCCCCAGCCCGCAACCGGTGAAAACGACCATGGGACAGGCCGGGCGTCGTCTCGGACAAACCCTGCGGATCAGTCTACATCTTCTGGCTCTCTGCTGACCGTCACCACCACCACCACCACCACCACCACCACCATGCTTGCCATGCCGCACTGCAAGCAACCGCCGCCCTCGTTTCATCAATCCGGGAGAAAAAGTCACGCGATTATCTCATCTGGCAGCGCCACGAACCGCGTTCGCTTCTGCAACACCACAGGGATAAAAATTCAGAAACCGTCAGCAAAAGCGACGAGGGATAAATGCTAAAACCGCTCGGCTTGCGGATCTGCACACGCATTAAGGGGATAATGATAATGATGTGTGCAAAATTATGCCGGCGAAACAAGCAAAGTAAAAGGCATGACAGAAGCTACCAATAAATAATGTGGTTTAGAAATGGGGGTTTTCACTCAGCGAAAATGTCTTTTTATCTTGAGACTGAAAAAAGATGAGCAAAGGCGGAAAATGATTGGTGATGATAATGATAAGGTTAATTGCTGTGAGATCATGAGATAGTGTCATGTAGTGGTTTAGAAATGGGGGTTTTCACTCTGCGAAAATGTCTTTTTATCTTGAGACTGAAAAAAGATGAGCAAAGGCGGAAAAGGATTGGTGATGATAATGATAAGGTTAATTGCGGTGAGATCATGAGATAGTGTCATGTACCGGTCGACCGTGCCGCTTATTAATCTCTGTTTAATTGCCTAAGTTGTTATCAATTTGACTTTGAGCTTCCAGAATGACCGCTACACTGCATCAGTGACGGTGACTGAATAAAAACCGCCCCCAAGATGAAGTTATGGATGCAAGATGAGCAACTTGTAAGACTGTGATCCGTGAAACATTCTCAGCTCGGTTTGGTTTGGTTTCTAACTGAAGGAGGGGACTCCCACTGCGTGTTTTATGTTGCCACCACAGATGGATTGAAGGGGAAGGCCCACTTATGAATGCCTTTGGTTCAGTAACACAAATTGACCTCCCACCAATCTGACTTTGGGTCTTTGAGATGCTCTTCATGCTAGCTTATGAGCCTCTACTCTCTACCGCTACTGTGAAATAACTGCTGACAACATCGAATACCCAGAGAGAGCGAAACTTGTTTTGAAACTTCAGCAGCAAGACCAAATCTTCTTGGCTGTAAATTCAAGCCTGCGACTACGACCCAGAACCAGAACCCGCAAAGACAACTAAAACCGAGAATTCAACTTCCAATACACATACGCATACTCGAGTACGAGAGTGACAAAGCAACCGTATTTCGCTTAGTCACTGGACCTGTCAAAATCTTGAAAATTTCTCCCATCATACAACCCGTCTGCAGCAGCAGCCGCCGCCGCCGCCTGTGCTGGCTGCAGTGCCACAATCGCAACCAACAATGCGGCGCCTGACCTGACGGCAGATGAGTCCCTGCCGTGCCAGAAACGGCATCAAACTGCCTGCTCGATCAAGTGCTCGCCGCCTCTCGCTTTTTTTTTTTCACCTTCACGCGACGATGGCAAGAATATCCATGGTGGCCGTCCTCACTTTTTTTTTTTCACTTTTTTCCGTGATGTTTCCTCGGAAAGCTGTTTAGTGAGGTGACCACCTCCGCTGGTACTGGCGGGATATGTTTTTTGTTCTGTTTACAGCTTGTGTTGCCCAGAACACAATGAAAAAGGTACATCCCAGTGACCCAATTTTTTGAATTCTAGTGGTTTTCTAATGTTATCCATCACGAGCACTACAAGGAGTCGAATTGGAGATCATAGATCAATCAAGACAAGGATTAGCTAGCTAACCTTGATTATTTAAAACTCTAAACCTAACTCGGCGAAAGACAAGTTGGATCTGAGCATCAAATGGAGTTGAAATGGTGTTTTCGTTTCTTGTGACAAGTTATTGGCGATTTCTAGTGTAAGCAAGATTATCCAGTGGTTGATCAAGCAGCAGTGACATGGAATGGGCCCCTTGCTTAGCAGTAAGCCTACGTGGGTTACACTAGCGTATTGGACGCACACCTGAAAAACATTAGTAAGCCGGTGCCCGGAACGACACGTAAGGTATCCGAGTGGTTTCAGACAGGTTATCCCAAGATTTCACTCGGTTTCATTTCAGTTTTTGCACAATTTTGCACAGTACAAACGGTACCGTTTGACTGTTTCTGAGTAAACTGAATACTATTAATTTTCAACGAGTGCAGTCTGCAGTGTTCTGTTTAAATGGATTCGTGGTTCATGCATCTAGTCGCTTTCGAGTTTCCGTAGTTTTCTATATGCCCTTAGGCATTAACATCATTTTTTTTATGTTTAAATTTTTGACAAAATAACGTCGTAAATATTTTTATTTTTATATAAGAAAATGCACTTCCCGATTGCTGGTCAAAAAAAGAAAATGACCACGTGCTTCTCACCACAATCTATTGATTTTTGCACCCAAAAAAAAATCAGTCGATTTAATTTTAGTTTTATGCGAACAGCTATAACCTAGACTGATATTTTGACGGTGTGAATCTAGGAATTCTACGTGTTCCGCAATAAGTAAAAAAATATTGGGAGAGATGAGAGATGGAGGCCGTGCATTACCTCTTTCCGGCTGGCCTTGACGTCCGGCGACGCGTACTCCGGAGTGCGTGGCAGCGCGGGCCACCTCTCCGGCGTCCTTGGCGCCGTCGCAGCGCCGCCGGAGGGCAACATGAACCCGGTGCCCCAGTCAGGCGTGGCCGCGAACCTCGGGCTCCGCTCGGGCGTCTGCGGGAACGCGGCGCCACCGCCAACGACGCCCCAGTCCGGGGTTGGCACGAACCGCGGGCTCCGCTCGGGCGTCCGCAGGATGCCCCTCTCGGGCGTGGCGGCGCCGCTACCAGCGGCGCAGAGCTGCATGATCCTGGCGGCAGCCTCGGCGCCGTCCCGGCTCTCGGCCATGAGCTTCTCGACCTGCGCCTTGGGCAGGCGCATCCGGAGCCGGACAGGCCCGCCCTCGGAGGCCGTGGAGAGCGGGGACGGCGGCGCCGTAGTAGCAGTACCACCAGGGGAGGGAGAGGTCGGAGGTGGATCGGCGCGTGAGCATGAGCGACTCGAGGCGCTCCCTGGCGCCGACGTGGAGCGCGCCGGACCAGGCGCGGCGCGGCGGGACGGCCGGCCGGGGCAGCGCGACGAGGAAGTAGAGGCGGCCCGGGCGGAGCTGCGCGTCGTGCGCGAGCGGGCGGGCGCGCACGCCCAGCAGCTTCACCTCCTCCGACTCGAGGAGCTGGAACCCCGGGTGGTCGCGCAGCACCGCGCCCGCGGACGCCGGCGGCTTCACGCGGAACGCCGTGCCGTCCAGCTGCATCACCTTGGCGCCCTTGCGCCGCCCGCCGATGCTGTTGCCCATTGCCCCCGCGCGCGGCTTCTGCTGCCTCGCCGGCCCTTGGCTCCGGGTGGGTGGGTGGCGCGCGGGCGCGGCTGTGTTTCTCTTGGCCGCTTTGGCGACCCTTTCCCTGCTCTTGTTTCGGCAGCGCAGCTCGCTTCCGGAGGTGTTGTTTGTGCGTAGCCGCGTAGGGGGGGTGTGAAGGAATTTAAAAGGGGAGGGAAAAAAGGCTAGTGAGGGAAGAGCTTGGCCTTGGCCGCTTGGGGCTGGGGTCAAAGGTGATGCTGAGTATTGGGCTCAAGGACAAGCAAGGATGTATTTTGCTAGTATAAATCCTTTTTGTAAGGTAGTAGTAGTACTTTTTCTTCTTTTATTTATTTGCAACAAACAAGAGGACAATTTGTTAGGCCACACCTCCTACCTCTAGTTCTCCAGTCAATAATGTGTGAAACGTTTCGTTTATACTATATGCCTAATTTCCGGGCGACATTCCTTCCTCATCATCGTCGGGCTTAAATGGAGGAGGCCGCTGGAATAAAGCTGTATAGCAATGGCGGTGGTAGGACGTAGGTGTAGGGTGATGGACGTGATATTAAAATTATTGACAAAAATTCATGTTTAAGGCATTCTTCTCTCCTGTGCTACTATATCATTTAAAATAAAACATGGATAACACATTCACCCTTAATAATGCATAGTTTCATTGTATTGTTTCATATACTACGTGTTTGGATTGCATCTTGGGTTGGCTCTAGAGCCATCCAATTCTAAGCCGGAATCTATCAACTTGTTTGCATCGAGGTGTAGAAACATGTCATCTGACACTTTGTAAATTTTTGACAACAAAACATATTGTATATTACTTAACGGCCTTCTGCCAAAATAAGGGTATATAGTTCAACCGATACATCAAACATAGCATGCATGAAAGCACAGTTTCCAGCATGACTAGCATTTTTACATGATACAGAGAACATGTTGGAGCGATCACACGTCTGATTGAAAGCCTGAATCGCTAGCAAGCGTGCGATTGCATTTGTT
Organism: Hyparrhenia diplandra; assembly: GCA_015847255.1. Classification (NCBI taxonomy): domain Eukaryota; kingdom Viridiplantae; phylum Streptophyta; class Magnoliopsida; order Poales; family Poaceae; genus Hyparrhenia; species Hyparrhenia diplandra. The sequence continues at coordinate 5,469 of JADLZK010007233.1, forward strand.
TTCCTATCAATATTGATCACTTGCCCATTCCTATAGCCCAAAGAGTTGAAGAACCTTTGTGTGAAAAGTTTAATCCTCCAATGCGGGGAGAGTCATGGTTGTTGCCAGCAAAGGAAATTGGCAAGAACTTGACAATCGATGAGGAAGGAGATTTGGCTCATCCGGAGACGCTGAGTAATGCTTTGGCAGCTAGCATTAAAGCAGCCGCTTCCACCATGAGCACAAAAGTGCAATCATTGACCTGTGCCTTAATGAGGATTTTGAGGTTTCTTGCAGGGTCAAGAATGAATATACCAAGACCAGCTTTTTTGAGTATTTGTATGAGTCCATCCGGGAGAAGTGAAGCATCTGTGAAACACCTAATGCCGGGGAATATGGGTGGCGATTTGCATGCCAACTGCCTTGTACATTCCTGCGCTGGACCTGTAAGATTAGAATTTATAACTTTGTGAAGGGATTTGGTCATTCTTTGCTGCTCGTCGTGATAGGTGTGGCATCCTTCATCGATGAAGCAGCCACCTTCATATCTGCCTGTGACGCCATGTGAACCTGCAAAACAGACCATTGCTTTTGATTGAAGCGTTTATCATTTCTAGCTCTCCATATGTACCATAAGCTTGTCGCAATTCTGTGAATGTCATTGTCAGAGGTTGAGTGAGTAAAAATAAGCTCCAAGGCTTCCTGTACTCCATCCTGTTTGAAGGGTAGCAAGGATGATTTGAATGGGGGTTGGCTGAAAACCAAACCGCCCTTGAAAAAATCACTATGGAAAAATAAGTGAGAGTCATTTTCTTTAATTCCACAGTAAGCACAGCGCCCATCAATTTTTGATGACAGAGATCTTGCTCTCTATCCTATGGCAAGGGCATTCCCGATCAACCTCCAAATGAAAGTTTTAATGTTTGGAGGAATGGTTTTGTGCTTCCAAACCTTTTGGAGGATAGACATTGTGCCTGGTGAAATTCTCCTTGGTCCCTGAGTAGGGAGTTGAACCTGCAATTGTCTGTTAAGATATCTAAAAGCTTCTTTTGTAGAGCACTCACCTTTAGTTGATGAGATCCATTTGACAGAATCATTTGAAGTCGAAGGGACTACAACAACTTCATGAATAGATTTAGCTGCTTCTTGGTCAAAGATTTGGTTAACTAAATCTGAGTTCCAATTAATAGTATCTGAGTTTCAGAGATAAGAGATTGTACTGGGTACACTCTGAACAGTAGTGGGAAGTCTAAGATGACTATGAATCTCTTTCCAAATGCTACACCAAGGGGTAGACCAGATGCTGGAGTTACCTCTTTGAACTTGAATAGTGCAATTGGAAATTAAGGTTTCTTTGACACTCAAGATGGAGGCCCAAAAAGCGGATTTAGTGGGGCTATTTCCCGCTCTCCAGAAATTGGAATGAGGGTGATATTTGGATTTTAGGATATCAGAAAGAAAAGAATTCTTACCTGTGGCAATCTTCCATGCTGCATTTAGTAGTAAGCTCCTGTTCACAGTGAGTAAATCTCTTATCCCTAGACCACCTTCTTTTTTTAGCTTGCAAATATCCTTCCAGGACCTAAAATGGAAAGATGCTGAAGAGTTTTCCTCCTGTACTCCTGACCACCAAAACTTACTTATGATTGAGGTTATCCTGGAGATGAAATCTTTAGAGAACAAGATAGTGGTCATATAGTAGATTGACACTTTGTAATTGACTCTACTTAAGCACGTGCTAATGCTATGGCACATTTTCTAAAAAAGAAATTTATAGGTCGATGTGAAGTTCATTTTTTCTAGAATCAACTCATCTGCTAGAAAAAATAGGAGCTGAGGTGTGTGAAACGGAGCCTTACACTTTTGTGCATGTTAAAATCCAACAAGACATGCAAACATACCATACCTTATGCTACATGGGCTAAATGCGCAGTGTCTGGTCATCATCCAAACATGCCTTAGAAATTAACGGATATGTCAGCAATGTATCAAAGGCACTAATAGTGCCGCACTATAGTGCTGACTGAAGGGAAAGAACTGATGATCAAAATGTTAAGCTCTTGTAGAGTGCGCAGTAAGGAAACCCATGTGAGAGTCACGATAATTTAGTTATTTATTTTGGGACTAAGAGAGTTTTTGTTTAAAAAAATGTTTAGTAGTACAATGTTTGGACGACAGACGAGGTTCTACTAGCTCCATCCTTAAAAATAAAAATTATCGCCAAACAATTTTTAATTTAACTAAATATACATATTAAAAAGCTAATAACATTTATAGTACTAAATAAAATGTCACTAGATTAATAATGCAATGTACTTGTCAGAGTAATTTATCTATGCAATTAATTCAATCTACTAATTCTAAAAAAAAAATTAATTCAATCTACTTGGTCCTTTTCTGGTCCCGTTGTGCCGATGGCTAACCGTATGTACAAATATCACTCACGGCTCTCTCAGAATCCTAGTCACACATATTGAGGTATACCTATTGGAGTTTCAGACTACAGGTGCTGCCGGCCGGCCGTCCTGCCACGGAGGACGCCAGATGGCATCTAGAGAGAGGACTCGTTCCATTTCTCCGCCTGTCACGGCACCGACGAGCGTCCGGCACCGACGAGCGTCAAGGTCAATTTACGCCGTGACGGCCGGCCGGGGTACGGTGCCCGGACTGATCTGAATCTGATGCCCGTGACCCGGGAGATCGACCGACCGAGTTTGCCCGGCTGCTGCCGTGTCGCGTTTTGGGCACGATGGCACGGACGGGACACGCACTAGTACCTAAACACTTATTGGTGGCGGGCAAAATATGTTTTTGGTGGCGGGCAAAATATGTTTTTTTGGTGGCGGGCAAGTGTGCCCGTCACCAAGTAAAGGTCACGAGAAAATAAATTTTTACCGTGGCGGGCAGAGTGCCCGCCACGCTTATTCAAGCTGCGTGGCGGGCGAGATTACCCGTGCCCGCCACGGTTAACAATTTCAAAAAAATAAAAAAAAAACGAAACCCTAGATAGGCCCCCGCCGAGCCCATCTAGGGTTAGGGATCCGCCGAGTGGATCCGGCGGCGCCGCCACTGCTCCGCCGCCTTCGTCACCTCCGGGAGGCCACGCCCGATCCGCCGCCGTCGGGAGGACCCCCGTGCCCGGATCCGCCGCCGGGAGGGAGGCAACGCCCGAATCCATTGTCGGGAGGACCGCCGCGCCGGATCCGCGCCGGGAGGGGGAGGCCACGCCGGATCCGCGCCCGGGAGGGTCGCGCCGCCCGGATGCGCCCTGGGAGGAGCACCGCGGCGAATCCGCCGCGGGAGGAGGGCCACGCCCGGATGCGCCCAGCCGGGAGGAGCACAGCGGCGGATCCGCCGCCGGGAGGACCACGCCACGCCCGGATCCGCCGCCGGGAGGGTCGCGCCGCCGGATGCGCCGCCGGGAGAACACTGCGGCGGATCGCCCGCCGGGAGGACCGCCACGCCCGGATCCGCCGCCGGGAGGGTCGCGCCGCCCGGATGCGCCACCGGGAGGAGCACTGCTGCGGCCACACATCACTGCCGGGAGAGGGGGAGCGGGAGAGAGGAGGGGATGGGTGGGGTTGGTGGGGACCCGAGGGCGCCGCCATGGGAGGGGAGGAGGAAGGACGGGGTGCGAGAGGGAGAGGAGGGGAAGGGGCGCCGTGATCTCGCGAGATGAGAAGGAGAGGGAGCGTCGGGCGGGGGAAAGGTGAGGGCGGGGAAAGAGAGAGTGAGGAGACCGAGAAGGAAACCCTAACTTGTCATATATATAGTCGAAGATTGAAATCGGGCCTTGTTGGGCCTGTTGGGCCTAGGCTTTACCGTGACGGTCGATTTAGGATGCCCGCCACGCAAAAGATTTTATTTTGCGTGGCGTGCGTGTTAAGGTGCCCGCCACGCAAAAAATCTTTTCCGTGACGGGCAAAAAACGTCCGTCACGTAAAAGAAAACGGGCGTGGCGGGGTATTTTCCGTGACGGGCAAAAAATGCCCGCCACGGAAAAGATTTTGCAAGTGCTCGCAAAATCATTTCGTTACCGGTGACGGCCATGGTCTGTATCGTATCTTAGTTTAACCCGTGCTCCGTACGCCGATGCTGAAAAACGCTGGGGGAATGCACGTGTTCCTCGTAGAATTGCGGGCCTGTGTACTGCCTAGCTACTGCGTGTGCACGTCGATCGTTGAACAAGTCGGGCCGTGAAAATGAAGTGTGTACCGTGGTCGTTTTCTTTCGATATACTGTAGTACCTCAGGTCTTAGAGAAAGGACACACGTATCGGTATCATAACAATACACAGTCTTCGTACATAAAACGTGAGGTACGGATACCTACTGTAGAAGAATCGAAGTCTGGTACACGTATACTGTCTGTTCCGACGGCCATAACCATTGCAATTTTTTTACTGTCCATAACTATTGCAATATTACTTCCCCTCAAAAAAAAACATTGCAATATTACTGTAAGTACTACTATTATAGGCAGTGAGCAGTGTTTGTACTTGCTCACCTGAATTTACCTGCACTCCATAGCCACCCACTAGTTGTAAACGGAATCTCTGATTTCGGCAGTAACGGCCGCACGTTCGTTCCTCTACCGAACACCCTGCCGCGCCGCGATCGTCACACCGGCCGGCCCGTATGGCCTACCAGACACGAGGTGACTTTTCTCAGGATCGGTTATGGCCGTTGGGTGCTTGCTTGCTTATCCGATCCGCTCGCTCTCAACAATCCGTTTGCCAGGGAATCTGCAACCGTTTTCACAATGAAAAAAACCTGCAAAGCCATGCCATCGATCGCCTTGCTTGCTGCCCTGATGTTTGCAAGCGTTTGCCTCGTCGTTTTCGCCCGGTTGCACTTGCAGAGACGGCTCCTGTGGTGGACTGGCGGCAGCAGCTTCGCAGTCAGCAGGGGCATCATATGCCATTGTCCGCTTCCTCTTCTTTCCACTCCCGTCAGGCCCCACGCTGTGTGTGTCGTCGATAGAAACCGGCTGCCTCTTCGGGCCCGGCCGCGGCCGGGAGTGTGTGTATTCGTTCGTGTGTATTGCGGCTGCAAATAATCAGACATGCTTAGACACATATATGCTGTTGTTCTTATCCGTGCACAGCTATACGTACGTTCGTTCGTCTCCCAGATAATCGCCTTGTTAGCTTAGCTTCTCGGGGCTCTCAGATCAGCGTCACGAAAACGACTTTTTTTTTTTACAGAGGCCAGCAGAGGAATGCACATGTGAACGTCCGGGACATTGCAGCACGCATGATCGAGACGCCGTGCGGTGCCGGTCAGCCGATCGAGCAGGATGGCGGCGGCGGCAGCAGCCGGACGACCAATCGACTAACGGTTGGTGGAGACTGGGAGAGGCCCCGAAGTCGTACGTCCTCGTACCGTCGCACGGCGGGCACGTGCACGGTACACGGCCGGCCACCGGCACCGTAACGTGGCGCGCGCGAGAGCAAATCGACGGCGGTGAGATCGACCGACCGAGTTTGCATTGATCGCCGTGCCGAGAGGCTGTGCATTGATTTTGCCGGCGGATTCGTGCTGGGCCGGCCGGCTGGCTGGCCGGCGACGGCGAGACGTCTCGGGACGTACCACGTCGCCGCCCGGCGGGGGCTTCTCCTTCTGGCCGGCTGGCAAAGTTGAACCACCTGATCGATGAAGCTTGCATGGATGGTTGGCACGGTTGTTGGGGGGTCAAACTGTGTAGTCCACGTATGACGCGCCTGCTCCAGGTTTCGTAGTGTGCAGTGTGAAGGCCCAGTCTAAACGGTGGATTTTGCTGCGAAGACGGATTGAACATGCCAGTGTCGCCAAACGTGAGAATTGCAGGAGGCACAGTGAGTCAAGGGCTATTTGGTTGGGAGCCGAAAAATGTTGCCTCGAAGAGGCACCAGCGTTACGTCGATCGGTCTCCCCAAACTCGGTGACGACAAGAAAACTACAACATATTTTTTTGAGTTATTAGGGCACTCACAATCTTTAGAAACTATCGTGGTTTTTATAGTCTTTGGGCGTTGTGTCAAGAAACTATCTTCCACAATGCAATTTTTATCATGATGTCGCGTGGCCTACTTGTCACTCTCACAAATTGTCTTGGTTTACGTGAAGACCGGTTTCTTAGTTAGACTTGGTTTCTTGTGTTTTTCCTCTCTCTCTTCAATAAATATAGCGCCACATCAGCAAAAAGCAATAAATAGAGGGGTAATAAATGAGGATAGAAACCATGGTAGAGTCTGCATTGTGAGTGCTCATGGTCCTTTGTAAGTACCATTGTCTGGTGGGCTATTCGACTCGTTGACTATCATGTTATTATCCTAGGAAATAGAAGGGACATAATGAATTCTACATTTTATAAAATATTTTACATCTATTCATGAATGATAAGCATATATATTTTAATAAAAAAAAAAAAAAAATTTTTTATTTCTCTTACAATATGTTGGTAATGTGTAAGAATCGAATGACCTCGCTCAAAAGTGGTGTTTGAATTTAGGCTCAAAAATTTTGAACTAACAAACATTCACCTATTAAAACTGCTTCGCAGTTTGGCAAGAACTATCCCAAACAATTACTATAAAGAGAAAACTACAATAAGTTCATAGGGCCACCAAACTAGCCTTAGCAAGAACACACTATAAGTAGGTCCTTAAGAATTTGCAAGTAAAAATGTAGCTAGCAATCACATTGAGACTAAATCGAAGAGAGAGAAGAATTAAACACATTAACTAGAGTTTTAATATATTTAAACGACATTTAAATGCACCTTTTAAGGAAAATTGGCTGACTGACCATTGAAACAATTCTTTATTTAATTTTCCTTTTTGGACATAAACCACATGTTAGTGTTCACACGCAAATAGTCTAGGGATGAACATCGGTTACAATTTATATCGACTCTTTATTTGGGTATATATATTTGGTTTAACGTGGTTATGCAGATCATTAGACACGGGTTGTTTTCTAAGAATGAATGTAATGGCCTATTTTAGGGTATTATTATGTTATAAAAATGGTTCTTTAACCTTTATGTTATTTACTTCTTGGGAGACACTGACAGATTTGGTACTTTAAAATCTAATTTTTTACCGGGGTGGTAGCTAGGTGGATATTGCTGACAAGCTGCACACATCCAAAAGCAAACAATGAGTAGCTCATAATTCAACAAATATAAAGGTCAGCAAAACTCTTATTTCTTTATCTTTAATTAACAACCGCTGAAGAGTGGTGGTCCATCCCCTCACCGCCTGTACCATCGCGCATCGTGCCGTGGCCTCCCACGGTCCCCACGCACGCCGGTTCAGTTTCTGTTTCCTATGGACGCACGAAACCTCAAGGTGAAGGGCCGTCTAACCACTGCGCTGACATCACCGAACCATTTGATACGTACGCCGTTTGAATCAGCCCTCGCTATGAGCCGGACGCGTGCGTGTGTTCGTATATTCATTCATTAGGCCGCCGCGACGGGGGCCGGAACGCGACCGCGCACCGAAACGAAGAATGTGTGCGCACAAGTAGCGCACCGCGCCAAAACATGGACGGCTTGGGCGGCATCAGAAAAAAACCGCGCAAATCGCCCGGGATTTCTCCAGGTTCCTATGGTGGTCCTTGTCAATTCGTGATCGCGCGGAGCGAATGGCTCCACGGATTGAGCCGGACGGCCGTGGACTACTAGACGTTGTCTTGCCCCCGCCGCCGCCGCCAGGAAAAAACAAACTTGAGGTTGTCAGTATGTACAAATGCGCACAAGACACAGCAAAATGGGTCCGTTCGACTTGTGCTTGCGGGAAATTTGGTCAGGTCCGTTCGAAGACTGGAATCTCTGTTTGTACCGTAAACAAATTAACAATCCCATATATCCCTTTATTTAAGAAAGACGACTAGACGATGTAACCAAGTCTTGTGTGGCTCGTTCACATAGCAGCATCAGCATGACCAACGACCTTTTCTTTCCATGAGAAAGGTTCATGATAAGTACCCCGATTTGGCCCGAGCTTAATCCACTCCGGTTCTTATCATAAAAAAAAAATCAACTCCAGTTATAGGAATCTTCAGTAACGCTTGGAGATTGCAAGCAGATAAACGTGTGTGTGTGTGTGTGTGTGTGTGTGACAGAAATAAAATATTAATAACCAATTGAGCGAATTATTCGGGAATTATGTGTATGTAATAAATAAAATGAGAACCTCATCACTAGATTCCCTTAGCTACACTATATTCTGAATTCTGATCACATTTCCTTCCGTGGGAAAAGTTCGTGCGAAGTGCACATTTCAACACACTAGTAGCTCACATGTTTTCATATGATAAATAAAAGGGTACAGGCGAGCACAGTTTGGCGGACAAAAATCAGCTCAGATCCGGTTGCAGGAATCTTCACTTATATTTTTCGTTTGTGTGTAGAATCACACGCAATTAAAATTTACACATTTTATATTACATCCTTCATTTCGTCGTTATTTTATTCATTCTTGAATAGAGTAATCAAATTTACAAAAAAAAAAAAAAAAAAAAAGGGGAACAACAAACCAAGAAGCTTCGTCATGCAAATTTGCTAGGACCCTCATTAGATTTCTTTTTTTAGCACACCTCAAATCTCCAACATGTGCATCGACTGGGCTGGAATATGTCATCATCTATACTCCCTGCTGCAGGAAAAAGTCTTCAGTCGTGTATATACGGTCAAAACTCATACAAAATCATTTCTCTGTTTCGAATGATACATCTTGCACAAATTTTATTCAGATAAAAAAATATACAAAAAAATGTTATCTAGAAGAATACAGTGTTCTACTTTGATACATTTACACTTCGTTGATGTGGCTCCGCTAATATAACAATTGGGTTACAAGAAACTTCTAGGTATGTTTTGTTATTACAATAGCAATTTCATCAGATAAACATGTCAATTTCTGCATTCTCTTTGTGTGCAGTCTATAGTCTGATCGAGCACAATGAGGTCAAAATTACGCAATGAAAGTTGAACAGGTTGTTTGGTCACTAGAAGGACGAACGAATTGAATTCTTCCAGCTTGAATGTTGTTTTAATATATTAACTTGTAGGACCAACTTACTTGTTCATGCGTAATCGGCTTCTAGCATAAGTGTCGTCTTTTCTATAGAAAAGTGTTGTTGAGTGATTTTTTTTTAAAAGAAAAAGGAGTTTCCTCTGCTTTTCAGAAAGCAACATGTTCGATCCAGGATTGGGGATACCAGTTTTAAAAGAAAGCAAATAGAAATGAAATGAAACCAACCTAATATAGATACCACAACTGATAAACGTCCAAAGTAGTAGAAGGCTGAAACGATTGGAGCCACTCCAGGATTTTCTTCTTCACTCGACCGCTCAGGTCTTTCTCCTTAAGGTTGAAACTCCATTTCTTCATAAGCGAAGTTGCAGTATACAATACATCAGTTGGAAACTTTGGTATGGATTTCTCAATAACCAACTTGTTTCTCGTGACCCATAAGGACCAAGCAGAACCTGAGAATATAAATACAATCACCTTAATTGGTAAAGGCCCTTTGCCCTTAAGCGACTTTAATGAAAGCTCCTCCAGTGAGTTAGGGTATTCATCAAAGTGGAAAACTTCCTTGATCAAAGACCAAATCACTTTAGCCCGTAAGGATTCAAAAAGAACATTCAATATCACCTTTCCAGCTCCTGCTAATGAAGTTCTGAGCCACTTGAAGTTTATTATTAAAGACTTGCCACAAGAAATTTTTGATTTTCAGTGGGATTTAAGATTTCCAAATATGTCTAGCGACCACATTACTGACTCCCCAACCAGTCATGAATCTGTATAAGGATTTAGTGGTGAACTGGTTATTTTTGGTTAGCACCCATAGAATTGTGTCGGCCTTATTATCAGTTAGGGCAGTGTCTTGTAAGTCTTATAAAAGACCTAGCCAACTATCATATTCCTAAGGAGAGAGGCTTCTTTTAAAGTCCATGGTCCAGGAATTACCATCCCAGCACTCGTCTACCACACACATTGGATCCCTAACCCTTTTAATGATGTTATCACGGCAAATTTTCAAAGGGACTTGTTTTATCCAGCATTCCTCCCAAAATCTACATTTCTTGCCATTTCCCACATTAAAGACAAAACCTCATTTAAAAAGGTCTTTTGGTCTAGAGACCATTTCCCATTTGGTCATGTGGTATCTAAACTTATCCTCCGCACCTTGCCAGAAAAATTTAGCTCTAATACCGTCCATTTTATCATGTACCCCATCCTTTAGGAGATACAAACCCATACAATATAAAGGAATACTACTTAGGCAGGCGCTTGTCAAAATCTGTCTTCTGAGTAATTGGATCAAAAGCTCCCATGGCTAAATGCCTATCACTAATTGGAATCGCCAAATATTTCATAGGCAGAGAACCAAAAGAACAATTCAACATGTTAGCTAAAGTCTCTTTTTCACTCTGAGGAACTCCACACACAAAGACCTCACTTTTGTGAAAGTTAATTTTTAGTCCAATTAGCCACTCAAAGCAGTATAAAATTAATATTAAATTCCTGATACTTTGCTCAAAGGTATCTACCATGATTACTGTATCATTAGCTTATTTAATATGTGAAATGCCCTAAGAAATTAGGTCTGTTAAAACTCCTTTGATATGGCCATGCCTGACTGCTTTATCAAGCAGTATCCCTAAAGTGTCAGCCACAAAAGAGGAGAGGGGAGAGGCGGTCATCGTGCCTTAGTCCCCTAACGGTTCTAAAGTAAGGGCTCCTTTCTCCATTGGCATTTATACATACCCTACCCCCCCTTAACAGTGCTCCCAATTGATCCACTTAGTTGGGAAGCCTTTTTCCACCATAACTTGTTCCAGAAAACTCCATCTAACTCTATTGTTGGCTTTTTCAAAACCAATTTTTCAAAATAAGGCCCTTTGCTTTGGATCTTCTTAACTCATGTAGACAAATGCAAGACAAGAACCCCATCTAAAATGTTCCTCCCCTTGATAAATCATGTTTGGTTCTAGCTAGCCAATCACCTTATTGGCAATGGGGACCAGTCACCTTGGTGAAACACTTATAGTCCACATTAAGATGACAAATAAGTCTAAATTGCTTGATAGTGTTAGCATCCTTGTTGAATGAATTATTTGAATCACACATAGTATAGCACAATGCAATGCACAACCAACAAATTCCGTCACGCTAGCATGGGAAGACCCTTCCGTTTATTGAAAGGAGAACAACTGATGAGTGCAAGCCGTTAGTACAAAAGTGGCCTTTTATCTCCAATAAAGAGACAATGGTTTTTAAGACTAAATCAAGCCGTTAGTGCAAGACGAGAACAACTGAAGACCATATAAAGACTTCAAAAGTGGTTTTTATCTCCAATAGAGCTTACCAAGACGAGACCAAAGGCTACTTGATTTAACCTCAGCTAAAATTGCCCAGTCATGAGATAATAATAGATAAAGGTACAGACAAGAAAAATGACAATAGCTCTTAGTTAGAGTTGAAGTCCATACCAAAAGGCGCATCACGATTAAAGGATTATCATCAAATAAATAAACGGATGTATCTGAAAAATATTGTTTAAATAAAAACTCAAATAACGCGTACGAAAAACAAACTAGCTCCTCGCACTATTTGCATGGCCAGCTTGCTAGTTCATTACAGCAAAAAGTTTCATCTTGCCAAATTTCCACAATCAAGTCAATGGTTTTCTGTCACAAACCGGTTAGATTAGGCGAATTTGTGACACGTCGATGATGGGCTCCGAGGTGTTGACGATGGCATATGTGGCGTTGGGGCGGCAGCTCCGGCGTTGGGGGCGGCAACACAAGTAGGAGAGGGCGGCGACGGGCGGCGTTGGGGGCGGTGGTGACGGCGGTGATGACGGCGATCAATGGCGTGATGACGTGGGGCGACGGCGAACGGCGAAGTAGAAGTCGATGGTGATGGCGAATAGCTGCACCCGGCGATGGGGGGGCGACGCGGCGCAGCAAGGCGGGCGCGTGGGCAGCAGGGCGCCGAGGGGCGCTGCGTGCGTCGGGGGCGGCGGCCAAAGTGCTGATGGTGGTGGCGCCGCCGTGCGCTAGGGTTAGGGAGAGGTAGAGAGAGCTGGAGAGACAAGAGCTGTTGGGTGTTACCCCTTTAATTTTTTCTTGATTGATTGCAAGCGATTACAAGTCCCTTGTATTTATAGTCCGGGGAGACTTGCATCTAAAGAAATCCACGATTGATTTCCTATTTTATTCCTATTTTTATTCCCTAAATATCCATTACTTAATGTAGAAGCTGATGACGACGGTGCGGCGGCGACGGTGCTAGGGCGGCCGCCCTCCTGCGTGCGCGTGGGAGCATGGCCCATTGGGCCCTATGATTTGGCGCATGACATTTCTCCCCCCTTTCCCGAACAGCGTGTCCTCGTATTTGTAGTTACTACCTTCTTTATGCCGTTGTTGATGGGGCGATTGAAGCGGCATGGTCCGAAGATTGATGCATCCACTTGTTGAAGGGGAATGAGCTGGGCGAAGATGAGGTTGGTAACCTTTTCCGTCGTTAGTCCGTTGGATGGAAGTCCGTTGCTCTCCTGCCCCATTAGAATGATGTTGATGCTGGCGAGGTAGTGACTGTTGTTGTCGAAGAAGACCGTCACTGATGGAGAGAAGCTATGTGATAGCTTCTCCAATAGCAAGTTGCTTGTCGTGAGGCCTGGCGAAGTCGTGGGAAGGTGAACGCCATCACATTACCCGACGCCCAAATTGGTGCTCCTACCTGGAGCTGGTTGGTTCCGGCTATGCCATGTAGCTCGGGGGCGCTTGGTGTAGTGAGTTGGGGTAGAACGTTGGCCTCCGGGGTAGCGGTGAGGTAGCTGCTGTAGAGGATGAGTGCATGTGCCATGTAACTCTTGTCAGTGTCGGCGGGGCTGGTGAGTTGGAGCTCGTGGAAGACCTCGTAGGAGACGGGAGCCTTCAATTGGTGGTCGAGTTGGACTGTCGTGTCCACCATGCAGGGTGCCTCCTGGTGCATTGCAGCCCAAGGTTCGTTGGCGTAGTCGTACTGGGCGTAGATGTCGTCGATGAATAGGGTAGCTAACTGGTTTGGCCCTCGGGGCGCCGTAGCTGTCATAGCCAAGTCGTCCTTCGTGCGGTGTGCCTCCTGCTGCATAACCTGGGGCATGTTGACGAACTTGAAGGTGCCTATGTAGTCGTACAAGTCCTCGTCGAGTGTTGGCGCGATGTTGCTGTTGAGGTTGTCGTAGAAGGGCAGCTTGAAGCCGTGAGGGAGACATCGTGTGGAGGTGTCCCAACCCTCTAGTGGCGCCTGGTTTGGTACGTGGATGAACCAAATAAGGACCGACATTGTCAGATAGATAGAGGCATACCTCATGTCTTTGACAAGGCCGATGTTCTGCCGTCGTGGTGCTGATGGGGGCGCCCGCTGCGCTGGAGCTTGTGCTGGTGTCATCAGGAAGTCGACTGTTGAGAGTGGGGTTGCCGTCAAGGCATTCGCAGGTGGCGAAGCTATGATGAGATCCACCTTTGCTCGCTTGTTGGCGTTCTCCGCCGTGGTAGAAGTCGAGGGACGTCCGCCGGTGTAGCGGACTGTTGTCGCAATTGATGGTTGGCAAGTGGGCGATTGTCTCGTCGGCAATGCACGGGGAGCGTGGGTGTTCTCATCGTGGCGGCGCCCATGGGGGTGACGTCGTGGTTGCCGATTTCGAGGTTGGGCCTTCGGGGGGGTCGTCGTTGTTCGCGCCCTTGGAGGTGTTGTCGTGGGCGTCGTTGTTGTTGTTGGCGTCGTTGGTGTGCGTGATGTTGAGGTTGAACTCAACGGCGTAGGTGTCGAAAGTCGGGGGTCGTCATCGCTGGCGTCCTTGGCGGCGTCGTTGGCGATCATGGCGCCCATGGTAGCGTCGCCGTCGTCGATAGTAGGCATGGCGATGTCGAGGGGCGTCGTGGTCGATGGTGGTGCCCTTGGGAGGGGCGTCATTGCCGTTGGTGTCCATGGTGCCGGTGTCGTCCGGGATGTCGATGCGAGGCGTCGATGTTGGCGTCGGTGGCGTCGTCTTGTCGCCCATAGTGGCGTTGGCGTTCCGATGTTCGATGTCGAGATGGCGTTCTTTGGTGTTGTCGGAACTTATCTGGACCATTGTTGGAGTTTCATGATGTTGGCCTAGTTGGGTAGGCTTTTCGTCGGCGTGTACTGGTGGGCGTCGGTGGTGGCCTCTTTGATCGATCGTCCCGAACCACAACAACAGGGGCATCCTCGGGGTAGACGCGTTCGTTGCTTATAGCGTCGGCGAGCGTGGAGGGAACGACGTCGACGGCGCCCGTGGGAGCACCGTTGTTGTCGGTGGCGTCCATGGTGGGGGCGGCGTCGAGGGGAGGTCGTTGAGCTCACCGGTGACCTTCATGCGGGAGAGATGGCCTAACAAGATTGAGTAGTGATGGACCACAAGGCTGGAGCCGTACTTATCTTTGATGGAGTTGAGGATCACAACTGTGTCGACGGCGTAGATGGCCTCCATGATCATCTCCGGGTAAAGCGGCAGCGGGACGACCATCGAATCTTGACGGTGGCAGCGTGGTTGGATCGTCCGGTCTCCGGATACCATCGTGTCACAAACCGGTTAGATTGAGCCGGGCGTGACATGTCGGCGATGGGCTCGAGGTGTTGGCGATGGCGTATGTGGCGGTAGGGGCGGCTCGGCGTTGGGGGCGGCGGCGAGAGGTAGGAGAGGTGGCGGTACGACGGCGTTGGGGCGTTAGCGATCGGCTTGGGAGCGGCGTGGCGGCGGTGATGGCGGCGATCAATGGCGTGATGCGTAGGCTAACGGCGATCGGCGAAGTAGAAGGCGATGGTGATGGCGAATAGCTGCACCAGCGGCGATGGGGGGACGGCGGTGGCGCGTGGCGCGCGCATGGCGCGCGGCAGGCGAGGCGCCCGAGGCGCGCATGCATCGAGGGCGGGGGCGGCGGCGGCGGCTGATGGTGGCGGCGCACGTGCGCTAGGGTTAGGGAGAGGTGGAGAGAGCTGGAGAGATAAGAGCTGTTGGGTGTTACCCCTTTAATTTTTTTCTTGATTGATTGCAACTGATTACAGGTCCCTTGTATTTATAGTCCTGGGGAGACTTGCATCTAAAGAAATCCCTAATTGATTTCCTATTTTATTCCTTTTTTTATTCCCTAAATATCCATTACTTAATGTAGAAGCTGATGACGACGGTGCGGCGGCGACGACGCTAGGGCGGCCGCCCTCCTGCGTGCGCGTGGGCGCATGGCCCATTGGGCCCTCTAATTTGGCGCATGACATTTTCTCTAAATTTTATTCATGGTATATAGTATCTCGCATGATCAACAAGCTTCGTCGCCGTGCCAACTTCCTTAGACCTTCATTATTATGTTATAGAAAGATTGCAACATACGAAGCATAATCAAGTACATCTCTGCAGGAATCTTAGGCATGTTAGGTTCCACGAGATAAATGTGGGGAATTTTGAATAATGTTTAATGCGTGATGAAATAGAGGAATCCAAATTTCACCCAAAAAGAGAGGCGTTATAGTGCAAAGGGTATCTATTAGACGCAAACAATTCAAGAAGTTAATATTCACCGTTCTAGCTGACTTGTATACCACATTTTGTCCTCGGTGTGTTCATATAGCTCACATTTTGCCCTGTTTTTTTCTTTTCTTTTTCTTACGAGATTGAGACCTCGGTGTGTTCATATAGCTTACATTTTGTCCTGATGCCTTGCCTACCAATTTCTTTTAAAAGTAGGCGCACGCGAAAGACGTCAAGACAGCGGAATCATGGAGCGAATTCTGGCCGACTTGGGTTGGAGATAGTACAATATTCTTCTTGCATAAGCACACTCATGGTTACCAATATAACTAGCATTGCGTGGCATAAAGCTTAGGCAGCTTAGCTTAAAATAAACCAGGGCCTGGCCTAAAGGGATTTTTTTTTTTTGGTGGCCAATGGCAAGTGTGTACTGGCCTGGGATCCTTGCGGCGCAGCAGCAACAAAGCACATGTTGATCTCCGGCCTACGGTTTTAGGTCGTTGCCTCGTTGGTTGTGTTCAAGGTGAAGAGGCAGTTTTCCTTGAAAGGAGCATGCATGGACAAGTCAAACTAACGCTGGTTCTCAGCTGATGCAGAATCGGTCACTGATCACTGGTCAACCTATTAGGAATTTTCTTAAGAAGAATTAGTTAGGTGATGTGGTAGTAACTTAACATGAGCTCGAAGGACAGGGTTAGGAGCATGGTAGGTGTAGTGTAATGAAATGAGCCTTAATTTCAATGTTCCCTGCAGCCTCTGACCTCAGTGCTGCTGCTGTGCTGGTGGGGATCGGATCTGTGTGTCTGCAAAGGCAAACAGTTACTCAACATGCTGAGGAATTTCAGCAACTCGGCGGCCGGTTTGTCAGTTAGCACATACTATAAGAAAGAAGCTGCAAACTGTTGCTTTCGTTAGAGGTTAGACCACCACCTATATAGCATTAGGCATCCATCTTTTCGGGGTTTGTACGCTTGCCGCTGTGTTCTACGCAGCACGGACAACCGTGTGTTTGTGATGACAATTTTACTCCAAGTCGCTATCAGGAACGGAGACGAGATGGACCCTAGAAATGAGCCTCAGAGGTGTCTTTTCTTTTGGAGAAACATGCATGGACCTTAAACTTCGTTGTGCTTGTGCATAACCAGGATTCAGATAACGATTGCAGTTGCATGTGAGCGTCTAACAGTAAAAAAGTTCAGTACATAATTGTGTAAGAGCTTCTGACACATACTGATAATGAAATACTAGCTGATTGAGCTCTGATACAACGTAAAGAAGCACCGGGAACATTTTCTACCATATTATTCAGAACTGCTGTGGAGTTTAGAGTTACTTTGGACTGAACTTGAACATTTTGTACAGCTGTTCTGAGTTGTGATTCTAGAAGGTAGGCAAATCCGCGAGATCCCATAACTGACGATCAACTGTTCAGTCCTATTTGATGGCACTATTCGGATATCAATAGGCTCATTGGCAGGCTCAACGGTAGATGATTCACCAACCGGGAGTTTAAATGGCTTAACGAGCCTGTCTCCTCTCTAGCTGCCATTGACACCCTTCATTCCCAATTGCGAGCTGCCAAGGGATAAGGGAGGGACCGCTACTAGTGCACTGTACCCTCCTCCCGTGTCCGGCCGTCTCAGTCTGCACAACGGGACATGGAAGATCTCCTGCCTTTGTCGTTCCCTTTCGAGCTTCAACAGTATCAAAATGGCTTTCCAGAAATTTTCCTCAGCTTGTTTTGTCTGGCGTAGTGGCCGGATCTGTCGTGCCATTGTTGCATGTGTAGAAAACACAGCAAGCTACTGTGGTGTGCTTCGTCTGACCTGACCTTTTCCTGCAACTCGCACCATGGTTCAACTAAAAATTTGTGACAAATTAGTTGTGCAGTTTCCTCGTCAGTTTGCACCATGGTTCAACGAAGAAAGGACAGGGCAGACAGAAACGGACATGGAACTAAAATAAAGCTACCACCTCGTGCTCATTATCGTCCTGGTCTCGGGTTACCGAAGTCTGCCAGCAACCATGCGGACGTACGACGGACTGAGGGTCGCTGGAGATCAATTCAACTCGACGAACACGACGGACGGTACGGTGGCAAATACACTATGCTGGACTAGCTGCATCATGGTCACGTCATTACTGGATCAGAAGTTAGGTATATATAAAAGCCGAAAGCTGGGCCACAAATGAAAAAATGGTGACGACGGCGACTTCCTATGATTGAGCATTGGAAAGGCGGCGATGGATCAGTCCACCAATTCGCACGCCGAGAGTACGTAGTTTCTGATTGCAAAAGAGCCGGAAGAAATTGGGAAGTTGCAGGAGAGATGGAAGGATGATTGATTGGCAATCGAGAGCGTTTGGGCCACACAGGATTGCATATATTCGTAGGCCAAATTAAAGTGTTCGAAGTGGGACTGGGAGTTTTTCTTGGTTGCAGTATACGTAGTCAGTCTTCGTGAAGTCGCAGGCTTCCAATCTTCCCACGCTTCTTCATGCTGAACGCACTAGCGCGTGTGTGTTTAGTTTTCTTCCTTTTCTACTGTACTGCAATGGAAAAGTAACACTAACTACTTCCTTGCACTTGCAATTGCAAGTCTACTCTGTCCGGCAACTCGATCTTTGACGACACAACTCGTGCAGCGTCGTTTTTCTTCGCGCGCGGAAATCATACAATACAACAAGAGGGCGATAATTAAGATGTGTGAACACATGATCTAAGCAGTCAAAATGTTGGAACAGATTTCGTCAATGAAGAACAAACACGCACGAATCCTCCCCGTCGATACATATCATATTTTATTCCTCACACACCACCCCTTCCATAAAATATTAGCTAATCCTCCACTTATTGGTAGTTATCATCGATCTTCAGGTATTAGCACGCGCGCCGGCGCACTCATTTTCAGAAGATTTGAAGAATCCGTAATGGGCAAATAAAGAGCATGCAATTAGCACAAAAAGGCACTCAGCATCCTAACTAATGGAGCGTCTGTGACCCGATCGATCATATGAGTCCAGACGAGTGTGGTGGGGTCAAAACATTAGGCAAGTAGGGGCAATGTGACTATAGAAGATTAAAAGCAGCAGTGAAAAGGTCTGCAATTCTTCAAAAAAGGCAGCACGGCACGCTGGTAAAGGGGCTTGACACTTTGATAAAGCGCCGGAATTGAATTGGACCTGCTATGTAGATCAGGTAATCCTGGGTAAGTGAGTCGCACTTGCATGTGAAGTCATTTTTTTTTTTTTTTTTTTGAGCAGTCACCGTAAGGCACTAGTATACTGTAGCAATCTCCAGAGGAGGAAGAAAAATTCTAGTCTGTATCTGGAAAGCAAGAGCCAACATTTGTAGTGTAGCCGAGCTATAGCGGACAATTATATATACATAGATTCATTTAGCGGAAACATATATGCTATAGTGGGGCTATAGCCGGCTATTTAAAACTATGTTCTAGACAGGTGAAGCTACACCAGTGATCTCAAATCGAAGGAGTTCAGAGTTGGGACTGTCCATTGGCGCAATTCATCTTTTTTTTTTTAATCGGGAATTGCAGGTTCATTTGTGGGCTGAAGGGGACGTGTGAAACTCGTCCGGCCCAGCACAGCAGTCAGACTATGAATTCCGTTGTGTCTTATTGTTGTCTACCTTTTATCTTTGAACATGGGCCGTCGTTTTGTGATCTACTAGTTGGTTGTTTTCAAGACCGATATGGAGTTTTGGGCTAGTCCAGCGCACCACCTCCTCCGCTCGTTGGAGTTGGCCCATGTTCACATCTTTACCTGAGTTTGTCCACCTCCAACACCTTGGGTTAGACTGTGTGGCCATTTGTTCAGGGTTTTTTTTTTTTTTTTTTTTGAGGCGATTCTGATAAAATGTTTTGTGGGAACTGAAGAACCGAAGTACACGGATCGTATACCGATTGTCCAGGTTGCGCTGAGTATGGATTAAAAGACGTAGTATTGAGCATTTTCCTTTTATGTTGTAAAGCTATATGTATCCATTAAGAAAAACAACAGCTTTCCTTCGTTACATTTTTTTTTCTTCCTTGTGTGTCACTCATGTCAATTTTACAATCACATTTAACTATTTTTCCTTTGGTTTTTATTTACATATCATATTCGTATCAAACATTACTATCTTTGGCCATCTATTTTAAAAACTCTTCATTTTTTTGGACAAGTTAAAAAAAAACTCGTTGTAGTTTCACAATATATGAGTTCTCTAGATTTTAGAAGTACTTTCTCATAGTGAATCTTAAATATAAATTATATATCATGAATTTATATTATTTTAAAAAAAATCAATGGTTAAAGATACAAATGTTTGTTTTATGACAAAGCCAATACAAAATGTAAATAAAAAAACCGAGTTTGTAAATAAAAGTTGAAAGAACGGTTTTACCTCTAGAGCATATTAAAGCATTTATTTCTTAAAAAATTGTTTTAGCACCACAAAATGAGTTCACTCCGTTGGAAAAGATGCTAATAATGTGTTGAAGACCCAATATAAAAGGTGCGTAGAAGTCGTAGGTAGATCTCGTCTCCTTTCTATCAAGCCACAAGAAGAACACAAAAAGAAAAGACACAGGAGAGACACGCGTATATGAGGCCATCTCTTCATTATTATTCTGTATAGTTGTTTATGTAATCTATTTATATAAAATGCCTTTCGATTATATAGTTTAGCCTCCGTAGCATATATAGTATGAGAACAAACTAGAGTTCTTGGAAAACTGTCATAGAGGTAGACAAAAAGTGATGCTATTCATTTGTGCAGGAGCACTATGGACCTTATGAAAAGTACGCAACGCCCTGGCAATCAACAAGAAGATTTTGGCATCGCCGGGAGTGGTGATCCACAAAACCATCATGCTGCTCAAATCCTGGAGGCCGCTTCTGAAAAAGAAGATGGAGCCGGCTGCATAGGAGATGCTCCAGCTGCTGGTGTCGAACGTTCGTTGAGCAAAGCTAGGGAGAAGGAAAGCTGCAGGATTTGGGGCGATCCATTTTTTTGTGTGTCGATCTAGTATCGTCTTATTTTGCAATGCTTTGATACTCTTAGTGGGGTGATATCTCAGGAAGAGAAATATTTAATGATACCTAGTGGTCTCGTTTGTCGTTTAAATCTCACGTTAAGTAGAGTTATGGTAGAAGTATGTCGATAAAAGGTGCTGCATTAGAGAGTGTTTCGTACTGTAAAACTGGTTGTCACCAGTGTCGGACCATATTGGTGTTCGTTAAGCTTTCTAATAAAGCCGGGTGATCATCTTTGGTCTAAAAATAGTATGAGAACACCAATAATCTAATTGATGAACATCATATCGGGGTGCAAATTAACCAACCTTTCCGTGCAAGACTTCTAGTGCGGACCACATGGTGTTGATCAATGCAAAAGTGTGATTAGAGACCCGCGGTTAAGTGTAAAATTATGTAATCACATACGCCCCTTAGATCAACATCTTGTAGCTCAGAATAGAAGTTTATACGCTTGCACGAAGAGGTTGGTTTCCATTCTTAACTGCGTGCCCCACGTTTAGAAATCAAGATTTACCAGTCTCCGTGCATACTTTTCGGACAGTGGCAGCCGGCCCGGTGACAAGGAAACGGCGCTGGTTGCTGGTTGTGTCGTGAAGTCGTGTAACGTTCGACGGAGGGCCCACGCGGTGGCGTGCATGCAGTGCAAAAGTAATAGTTCAGAACGGCATCGTACGTGCACGGCAAAGCGGTTGCATCACCCGCCGTACCGTGCGTCTCGTCCGTCCCGGGCTGCCGCTGCTGGTGCCTGGTGGTTATGTGTAGCAGCCGCATGGATGCCGGCCGCCGCGTATGCGAGGGGGTGGGTGTACTTCCGTCCGCGCGCGTCCGTGCTGCGCTGGTGCGTGTCTAGCGAGCTAGTGGGGGCGTAGTAACTGCCTAGCGTGTGCTACAGTAGTTGTACGCGCCTGGCCGGCCTTCCCTCGAGCTGCGCGTTCCACGTTCTAGCGCGAGCGACTGTGGACACACGGCAGCACGGCTTCTCCTGTTCCGGTAAACAGTTTACCCTGTGCCCGGTCTCTCTCCCTCTGCTGGGTTTACAGCTGTGCGAACTACTGTGTGGCAGCAGGTTCGACCAGGCGCCCTGTGGTGGTGGACGCGGCCGACACGCGGGTCGTCTAGATCGCTGGCCCTGCCTGTCTACGTGCGTGGGGCGTGGGCAAGATGGGGCCTACTGAAGCCAACCAGGCGACCCATCTAGTGGCCCACCAAGGCCCGCCCCATCGTCTTCTCCTCCTTCTTCCTGGTGGCCGGCGCCCCCGTCCGCCGCCTCTGCCCCGCCCGCCCGCCCTACAGGCTTCGCCCGGAGCTCCGTCGTGAGCCCTAGGGCGCCCGGTGGCGTCGCCTCCCCTCCCCTCCCCTCTTTTCTTCTCCCCGGGAAACCCTAAGCGCCATTTTAGCGCCGCCTCGAGTTTGAACCCGCCCGTCATGGGCGACTTCCAGCTCCCCGCCACCTACCCGTACCCGGCCCGGATGAGGCCGGCCTGGCGCCCGCCGAGCTCACCGCCCGGCGAACCGCCGCCACCGCCCGTGTCGGCGGCGCGGCAAGGCGGCGGGCCGGAATCGGCGGCCGGGGGTCACAATAGAGGAGGAGGGAGGGGGCAACCACGGGACACTAACCGGCGGAACACTGCGCCGGGCGTCGTCGTCTCGAGCTCCGGCGGCGTCCCGTCGTCGTCGAGGGCCGTAGCGAGCCGTGGGCGTGGGCGCGGCCTTTTAAGGGTGGTCCACGACGTCTAGCGCCCGGCGATTCCCACAGGCAAGACAGCCTCGCCTCGATCCAAGTTACACCCTCTTCGTTGCCCTTTGCTAGAATCTAGCACGGCTTGTTTAGGATGTTCTAAGAGGTAATTTTTATACCGGGTGTGTTTAGTTCCCTGAAATATTTCTTGGCACTGAATTTAGCCTTTGTATCAATTTTTTTATTTATGGTAAATATTGTTTTACCATGGCATAACTACGTTCAAAATCTCAAAATATTCCTCTCGCAAAGTACACCCAAAATGTTCAATTAGTTATTTTGTGTATCTATATTTCATACTCCGTGCATGCGTCGGTGGTAAAAATTCGAGAAGATATGATGGGAACTTGAAGGAACTCAACACAACCACCAGTTAAATGCACGTGCGGTCTCTTTTAAGTTGTGTGTTTAGTTGGTGAAATATTTTGGGTTAACTCTTTGTAGCACTTTTTATTTGTATTTGGTAATTATTGTCCTAACATAGACTAATTAGGCTTAAAAGATCAGCTAAAAAGCTGTGTAATTAGTTATTTTATTTAACTACATTTAATACTTCATACATGCCTTAAGAGATTCGATGTCATGAGAATCTGTAACACTTTTTAGGTTATTGCATGGCAACTAAACCACCCCCTGTCTAAAAAATATCGCTGAGGTCTACAAGCTTTGGAAACATGTCCCTACATCCCTAAATTTGGTAAATGGGTGTACCACACCTTTTTTTGGTATGGTGTAGAAATAGAACTGCAGTGTACTCGCTCCGTCCAAGAAAAAAATGTCGTTTTAGGTTTTTCGGGACTTTTTGTTTGACCATTCATCTTATTTAAAATTCTTATATAAATATTATTTATTTTATTATAAATTATTTTTTGTCTCTAAAGGTACTTTAATAATGATAATTTGCATAAATTTTTTGAATAAACTTATTTTGTCTCTAAAGATACTTTTTAATAATGATAACAAGCAAAAGTGCTCGTGCGTTGCCATGGGTCATGGGTCCGGACTCCGTATTTTGGGAAGCCGCCTCACTTAAATTAAAATCATGATTTCAAATAAGCATTTGATTAAAATGGTTTATCAGAGTCGGTGACATAACTATAATACAATCAAATTTTTTAATTTTTTCTCTAACGACGCATTTGGTTCCAATACTCGCGACGGCCGGCAACCCCGATGGCACATTGGCCTTTGCTTTGCTGCGGAGTCGCAATCCCCTTCGTGTGCGCCTCGGCGGATTAGGCTGCTCCATGCCAAATAGCGAATCGGGGACGCCAAGATGGCGAGCCTCCGATCCCAAAGTCAATAGGGCACCACGGGCGTCACCCGTCACGCCATCACCTCAAGGTATGTCTCAGCGGCGTCGTGTTCCGTCCATATCATATCGTATCCTCTGGTCGAGATAATTAGATTAACCAAACCGACGAAAACATCATGTTCGAGCATCTCCAAGAGTTTTCTAAATTTTCATCCTAAAAACACCATGTTTTACAACTCCTAAAAAAATATCACGAGGAAAAAAAAAAGCACATCTTCACTAGTACCTAATATTTCACTCCTAAAACATTAAAATTTGGTCAATTTTTTTCGGCTTTTTTTTTATAAAAGTCTTACGCCCGCCGCCGCCGCCGCCGTGTTCCTCGTTCCATCGTCGTGCCCTAGCGTCCTGCAGTCCCGGATGACGAGATGTTCACCTTCTACGTGTAGCAAAGCGGAGCTAGCATGGGGGAGGGGGGGGGCAACCCGGGCTCCAGTCCCCCCTACAGCTCTAAACTACATGGAGCCCCACCTAAGCCTCACCTTAAATTTTTTGTATAATTACCTATATTAGGAGGGGCTAAGCTTGATTATGTATTTCTTAGCCCATCCTAAAATATATTTCTGGCTTCGTCCCTGTCTCTGTGCACAGTGCGCCGCACGACACATTTAAAGAAGCAAGCAAGCAAGAGATGAGCAATGAAAGGTACGTACGTGTTGGCTTTGAGCATGACGACCTGATGTGCGGCGCGAGTCGATGGCAGCATGCTGGATGGACGTGAAGTTCTTGGCGTTCATCAGTACGACAGTAGATTCGTGGCCACCATGTGAACTGTAGATCGCCTCCACGTACTCTCATCACGTTCATCGGGGACAACAACAACTTCGCGGAGCGCGATCCCCCTGCTTCCCTTGCCCTGTCGCGGCGATCTCCACCTCTGTGGCGTCATTGCCGTGGCCGCCGCAGCAGATGGTGCCAGCCGAGCTCACCTTCATCTTGAAGAGCCTTGCCGCTATGGGAGGTGCGAAGGAAAGAAGGGACTATGGAGGATCGGAGAGGGTGCGAAAGACTTCGCTCGCACGCGACCGGCGATTCGGTGACCGGCGCCCGACAGGAGAGACGGACTTCATGCGTATTTTTGCGCACATGATCCCGTATCACGTGATGGCACCGGCTGACACGTAATATTTTCTTTTCCTTTTATTCTAAGGAAGGCAACCATGTGTATACTTAAAGGAAATTAAGGAGATCAGATCGGATTGGGACACGTAAGGAGATTATTCGTTTGGCTCGGTCAAAGAAAAGAAAGGTGTATTCGTATTGCTCGGTGAAGGAAGATAAAGGTGTATTCTTACCGGACTCCTGATGTGGACAGGGGAAAAGGGTGAAAAAAAATTTTAGGTAGACCAAAATTTTGGTGGACTGAAATTTTTTCGCTTTATTAGTAGGTATAGATTTGCTTAATTTTTTTTTAAATAAGACAAGCGGTCAAAACACGACGTCTAAAAAACTTAAAACCACACTCTTTTTTAGCATCGAGGGAGTACAATTTTACAAATATGGTGTGTGCAACATCTTCGGTATCCGATCGATCAGAGTACATCCATCCTAGCATGACTGAACAAAGTCGTCGCTCGCTTCTAGAATAACTGTACATACAGTATAGTCCTACACTGTACAAGTCAGGTGTTTACGTGTGACAGACGGGATAGTAACATGCTCATTATCACATTTCAATTGAAGTACGGCTAGGACAGTGAACGAATTCATTGAAAAGAACCGTCCGTAAAGGTACCTGTTTTTATTAGCAGCAGTTAGGAATGACAAGTGGCTAGGGCCAAGATCGCAACAGGACGGTGCGCGGGGACATGCATGCGTCCGGGGCTTGCATTTCATTCATTTCCATTTGCATAGATTCAGATCCTCCGGCGGTCCGGCCGGCTGGCATTGCCAATTGGCAAATGGCCGGCAAGCCGCATGCACCATACCATACACAGCCACCGGAAGCACCACCGGCCACCGCACATGCATACGGAGTGGAGTCCATACGCATTCTAGGTGCGACACCCGGGCTCCATAATGGCCGCTGCCGCATGCCCACAGCGCGATCGAGTGCGACACGGGCAAACAAGATTCCGCGGGCATTCATGGCGTCCGTCGCCTAACCTCTGGGCCCTCGCCATGCATGCCTCGTCACATTTAGTAACGGGTTCCTATGCGTGTTGCTTGGGCGTGGCAGAAGTACGCTGGCAGTGGACGCCGGAGTCGACCGAACAGTTGAAGCAGAAGCAGCAGCGCACGGCCGGCACGGCAAGAATTGAAAACGGACGCCGCTGAATCGCTGATAAAAGCTGGGCGGCTGGCGCAGAGGGCGCACGCGGCCAGAGCCCAGAGCCCTGCTTACAGGCCGCAGCGCAGCGACGAGGCAAGTGCAATGTGCAGCAGCAGCAGATTCAGAAAGTCAAGTCATGCATCCATCCATCTTAAAGCCAGTGACTGGCTGAGTCGCTGTAGTAACTTCACTTCATAATAAAGTTATTATTCAGGTAAGAGTACAATGTTACAGTAATAATAATGATGGAACGGATCCAACCCGCAGTACATTTTGCCGTGTTTCTAAATGGAGGATACAAGTAACAATAAATTATTAGCGCGAAAACAAATTTGTGATCTAGAGGAGGACCACGAGTACGTACGTGTGTACTGTAGTAAGTAAATAAATAAATGGCCTTGCCGGATTTAACCCGGTGTACCCTCACTCAACCACCTGTCCGGGCTGGAGCGCACCGCACACATGGACGCGTCAGTCTCGGCATTCAACGCGGCTAGCCGGCCTGGCCAGCACGTTGTCACTAGTGCTTGAGCACCTCGGGGATGTCCACGGGGTAGCGGCTGATGCTCTCCGCCCAGGGTCCTCCCATGGCGGTGCGCGCCGGCGCGATGCACTCCCACGCCGCGCTGTTGCACTTGAACCCGGACCCGAACCCGATCATCCACACGCGGTCGCCCTTGCGCATCCGGCCCTTGGCCTCGATGTAGGCCAGCTCGTACCACACGGAGCTGCTCGACGTGTTGCCGAACCGGTGCAGCGCCATCCGCGACGCCTCCACGTCCTGGTCCGACAGCCCCAGCGAGCGCTGCAGCTCGTCGATCACGGCCCGCCCGCCCGCGTGGATGCAGAAGTGCTCGAACGCCGTGCGGAAGTCGGGCAGGTACGGCTTCACGCGCCGGTTGCTCAGCACGCGCCGCGCGATGAAGGACAGCGCGAACAGCAGCTGCTCCGACGCCGGCAGCACCAGCGGGCCGATGGCCGTGATGTTCGCCTTGAGCGCGTCGCCCGCGATCGTCATCAGGTCCTTGGACAGGTTGATCCCGCGGTGGCCCTCGCCGTCCTCCTCCTGGAACACGCACCGGTACGCGCTGTCCTGGGCGCCCGTCAGCGTGCGCACCACGCGGGCGAGGCGGAACCGGGCCCTCGCGCGCGACGTCGACAGCAGCACGGCGGCGCCGCCCATGCGGAACAGGCAGTTGGGCAGGAGCATGGCGCGCTCCTTGCCCACGTAGTAGTTGGGCGTGATGGTCTCCGTCGACACCACCAGCGCGTGCGCGCCTTTCGGAGCCACCTGCAGGAAGTTCTTTGCCAGCCCGACGGAGACGAGCCCGGCGCTGCACCCCATCCCGGAGAGGTGCACGTTGCGGATGTCCGGCCGCATCCCGTACCGGTGGATGATCATGTCCGTGAACGACGGCACGGGCGCGAACAGGCTGCAGTTCACCACCAGGATGTCGATGGCGCGCGGGCTCATGCCAGTCTTGGCCAGCAGGTCGTCGATGGCCGAGAAGATGACCAGCTCCACCTCCGCGCGGGAGGCCTCCAGGTTCCGGTACGGCGGGATGTAGTGGTGCGCCGGCGGCAGGCACGTCTCCTCCCGAGACCGGACCGCTCCAGCAGCCGCGTCATGAACCGGACGCTGCGCTCGTCGATGGAGGCGCCCTCCACGAACGTCACCAGCTTGGCGTGCTCCAGGAACGTGGCGAAGGGGACGCGGCAGTTGGGCCGCGTGCGGAAGCACGCGTAGTCCACCAGGTACACGGACCGGGGCCGCAGCATCACGTACAGCGCCGCGGCGGCGGCCGCGACGAACACGGCGAGGAATACGTGCAGCGCCCGCAGCGACTGCACCCTGCCGAGCAGCTCGTCGGGACCGACGCGCGCCGCATTGACGGCGGCCGCCACGGCCAGCGGCGCCGCGAGCACGACGACGAAGTTGTTCACCACGTGCTGATACAGCGGCTTGAGCTGCTTCAGCTGATGAGCCGCCGACGAGCCCATGGTGCTAGCTGTCGGACCAGCTGGCCCGTGCTCGATGGCAGCACTGTGGAGTCGAGTGAGCTCACCACTCGATCACCACTCGATCGATCACTCGGCAGCTACTGTGATCTTGGCAGCGGGAGGGAATGGGCCGGATTTAAAGCCGGTGGGATTATCGACGCATGTTGGTGGGCCACGAGGGTCTTTACTCGCCCAGGCTAGCGACCTGCTCCAGCGGCATGGTTCACCGATAAATCTGATGAAAAATCATGCCGCTAATTAAAGCCCTTGCTTGTACGCACTCATGGCTTCTTGGCCTCTCATCTCATCATCAGCCAAAAGCCGTACTACGTGAATTTTACAATTGGAAGGTACATGTACTACCAGCTCTTAATTTTTACACTTTTCCTTGCTGCGCCTGTTTTCTGGTTTTGGTTCAGGCGAACAGCAAACGAATGTTTCTTCCCTTCCTAATCCATATTTTCATCATTGCATCTAAATCTCGACAGTAAGAGCAACTCCAGCAGTTTCCAAAATCCCTTCCCAATCCATTTTTTTTTTTTTGGAAAAAAAAGTGAAAAACTCCTCTCCAACAGTTTTTTCCTTCCCAAAAGCACTTGAAAAAAAAACACCAACACTTTCGCGCAAAAATGCGCGTGTGTGTATTACGGGTATCCATCGGCCAATCTAGAGGTGGAAGGGTGTGGAAAAAATTAAGAGGAGAAAAGGGTTCCTGATGCAATTTTATAAGAGAGACAAAAATAAATATAAAAGTGGTTAGGATAATTTTGAAATAGTATAGGATTCCTGATGTAAAGTTGACTTCTATATTTTAGAAGTTATTGGAAACTGTTGGAGATGATCTTATTTATTGCACCAAGTACCTTTTTTGGAAGTTGAAAAAAACAACATGTTTTTGGGAAGAAATTATTAGGTAGACATGCTCTAAGTATCGCTTAAATTTAAACATAATCAATATTTTAGGCCACCTGAAATTTAGCAAGTCCCAGTTTTTATTGAGACAATTGTTATTATGACTCCAAACAAGTGGCTTCACTGTAATAGGAATCCTAACATTAACAACATCCAAAACATTTGCACTTTGTTTCTAATGACATTTTGACCATTTTAATTTATTTGGTAATACAAAATACATGTATTATTCCATATTGTTCTTATGGTTTTCTGATATAGACGTCATTTCAACTAGGCATCTTGTTCCGTGGTTTCATCTACCTGAGCCGCTCGAGAGACCAACGCTCGACACCTACGAGAACACTGCTGCTGCCCCTCCTTCCCTCCCCCCATGTCTCTGATCTCTCTCCATGGATGGAGACAGCCGCAGAGGATAAATATCCATTGGATGTGGATTATCCAATGAGTAAGAGAACTAGCAAAGCAAAACAGTGACCAACACACAGAGCATAACACCCATCAGACACTTATTTCTTCTCTCTAAACCGCAACAAGCAGAGAACTAGCAAAGCAAAATAAGAGAACTAGCAAAGAAAAAGCCATTTGAAGTAGCGGATATATAATGGGTATAATGAGTATACCCTCCCTATATCAGTGGTATCCTTATGGCCATCCATGCCCAGGCTGCTGCCAGCTAGCCATGGCCAGCGGCAAGCCATCCCAGCCAGCAGCCGGCCAGCCAGGGCAAAAAATGGTCACCCCAAAGCTAAAATACAGATTTAGCAAGTTAATAAAGGAAATGTATAGCAACTTTAAATTTTATTCATCTCCAACACCAGTTATAGCTTTCTATCTTACTAAACCCTAAGAGCATGTCCAAGAGATAAGTCAAAACGACTGTCAAATTTACTGTTTTAGTTACTCTCTAAAAGAAAGTTGATGACAAAATACTAGACTACTTCAACAGACCATGTAAAAGATAAGTAGTGAGCTAGGCTCTCTAAGAATAGAGAGCGAAGGTGAAGGGATAGAGAGCTCCCTAATTAGAGAGTTTATTGAAGATAATAATAGTTTAAGTTTAACTTTATAAAACTATTTGGCTAGTCCCTTGGATATGATCTAACAGTAACCAATTATAGCTTTCTATTTTACTCATTATCTAAAAAAAAGCTTTCTATTTTACTAAAGGAAAGGTATAGCTTTCCATTTTTCAACAGTAACCAATTATACCTTCCAACAGTAGAGCGATCCTGTCTTTCACAGCAACCGCTCCGCTGCGGCCGTTACATCACGTCAGGTGTCCCTTTTTGAGTCTCAGGGTCTCCTTGCTTGGCTGCTTGTTGTTCAGTGGCACCGTGGAGAGACATTGCTGCTCTGATATGCAAGACAAAGGCCTTGTTCGGCTGGCTGGTTGAACCAGCCAGCAACAGTGTTTTCCTCTCACGTAAAACCAGTACCAGCACCAGCCAGCCAACTAGCCAGCAGTACTTTTTTCTCACAACAAATCAGCACCAGCCAACCAGCACCAGCCAGCCGAACAAGGCCAAAGGCCCAGGCGGAGGCAGCCCCATACTAGCGGCGGCCGGACCAAAGGCCGGCGATGAAACAATATAGTACTCGCGGAACATTTTTTTTTTTGAGTAGAAGGGTCGAGACCCCGTCCATTACTGATGCAATAGACCAAAAACGTTTTACAGTTCCCAGTTCAGAGCAGCAATACTATGCGCTCGACAATCCAGAACCACTAATGGCACCCGAGACTACGTTCCCTACGTTATTACCAGCTCCGAAGAGGCTTGCAATGTTTGGAGAGCGATTGAAGGTTAGACCATCTCCAACAGTCCTCAAAACGTTATTTAGTAAATCAACAAAGTTTTAGAGGTGGCTACAAATAGTTGAGAGAATATTTATTGGTTTCCTTCCTCCAACAATTTTTAAAACCTAGCTCCTAAATATAGAAATTGTCATGTGCCGGGAGATAGGACCCGGGATGACAGGCCCACGAGGCCGAGGGGGCGGCAGCGCGTCACCACGCGGGCGCGGGCGCGCCGCCGCCGCCTCCTCCTCCTCCCTTCTGCGGATTACGTGGTAATTAATGAGGAAATAAAGAAAGAGTTTGGTTAGGATTATCTTAGGACTTTTTGGTGTGCAAGGGGATATTCCAATCTATAAGGAAGACCCCTTATTAGGAAAAAAAATATGATTGCTTGTAAAAGGTATTCCAATCTATAAAGAAACATTTTAGAGAGATTGCTTGGTTTACAAGTCCCACTAGCCGGGCTATAAAAGTAAAAAGGGTGCATAATCTTTCGGATCAACAAGCAATAAAGAAATTATTCCCTTCCTCCTCTTCTCCACCACCGCCGCCGCTGCTGCCCCACGTGCCCCGCGTGCCCCCCGCCGCCACTTGCCGCCGCCCGCCGCCGCCCGGCACCGCCGCCGTCGCCCGCGCCACATGTCACCCGGTAACGATCCGGTTTGTGACGGTGGCGCCCGAGGCCACATGATCCACCCACCACCATGGACGCCGGGATGAAGGTTTGTGGCTGGGGGAAGCGGTTGTCCACCTTCCGGAGCCGATCAAGCCACTACGATCCACCCACCACCATGGACGCCGGGATGAAGAAGATCTTGACGGATTTGGGGAAGCAGTTGTCCACCTTCACCACCCGTCTCGACACCCTCGCCGATCAAGTTGCCGTCCTCTCTGGTACCGATCCGGCAGAGGGAAGACGAATCAAGCTGCTGAAGGAGGCTGAGATGTCGCTGAAGACAGTCATGGAGGACTCCGGCCGCGCCTTCATCAAGGCAAGGATGGATGGGGGCAAGCCATCCGCGAATGATCCAGTTCAAGCAGCTGATCTGGAGAAGATGCTGGCCAACTTTCTCAAGCTGGAGCCGTCGCCAGGAGAGGCGCCGACACCGGCGGCACACACGCCGCCCCCTCCCTCTCCGGTCGACACTTCCTTGGCCTCACACCGCGCCTGCACAAGTTGTGTCCTTCCCGATGTACGATGGCAAGGACGATCCTCTACCATGGCTCAACCGTTGCGAACAATTCTTCAGGGGACAAGGTACGCCAGCCACGGAGCAAGTCTGGTATGCTTCATATCATCTCACAGGAGGAGCACAGCAGTGGTACATGAGGCTGTCCCAGGAGAAGCTGTTGACAGATTGGACGGGCTTCGCCCAGTATGTGAACGAACGCTTTGATCCAGCTACCCGACGCAATCCACTGGGTAAACTGGCATCACGAGGAAGACAGGAACCGTGGATGAGTACACGGAGCAGTTCCTGGCGCACGTAGCTCGCGCAGGACATCTCGACGACAAGCAACAGATCAACATCTACACAGCAGGACTGGGGGAACCGTTGAAGACTGACGTCGAGCTGCAGGACCCAAAGGGCATGGAGACGGCCAGGTCCCTTGCCAGAGCATATGAGCGCCGCCTGACCATCCTCTACAACTCCAACAGGCCGGCACAGCAGCGGGGCAAGGCACCTGCGCCATTGCCGCTCACTACGGCATCGACAATAGCACCACCGACATCAGCCTCGACATCGACCCGGTCATTCAAACGGCTGGCACCAGAGGAGATGACGGAGCGATGCAAGGCGGGACTGTGCTTCAACTGTGACGAGCCGTTCACACGCGGTCACAAGTGCAAGCACCTTTTCGACATCACGATCTTCAACGACTACAGCAACGACCAAGAGGGCACCACCGCGGACGACATCGCCACTGACGGCGCCAACCTCAGGGTCCTATTTGGGGACACCAACTCCCCGGTACGTGGTGCACACTCCCTCTATCTCGTCGGCATCATCTCAGGGTCTGGCGTCAGCATCGTCGTCAATTCGGGAGCGACGCACAACTACATCGACCCTCGCGTGGTAAGCACAGCAGGTTTGCAGACTCAGCGAGTGCGTGTGCTCTTCACCGCTAGCACCGGCACAACTTCGACATGTCGAGCGGGCACCTTTGATGTGCCGCTTCGCATCGACGCGGACGTCTTCGACATCGACGCCTATGTCATGCACGTGGGCAACGACGTCGGCGTCATCCTTGGCATGCCCTGGCTGGCAAGCCTGGGAAGGGTGACATGGGACTTCGCCACCAACGAGCTACAATACTACCGCGACGGCAACACCACAACATTCACGTCGGCCCCTCCTCCACGCGCCGACACGGGCGCCCCCAGACCTGGCCTACTCCGAGGGCATCTTCACGGGCACTCGGAGCTTCGCCCCTGGTTGGGGAAACGTCCACGACATGTCACTGCCTTGGATCTCTACGACACGTAGACAGGAATCTTTGTCCAGCTACGACAGGCGACATTGGATGAACTTTCATCGCCCTAGGTGCCTACACGACACCACCGACTACAACAGCTCCAACCGCCATCTTGCTGGGCGGCATCTGGCCTCGGCGCCACCTCGTCGGCCTAGCTAGAATCGTCTTTCTCGACGGCACGGACCGCCTCTTCCTCACCATCGACAATGTCCACATCAGCTACAATGCGGAGCAGGGAACACATCAGCTCTCCCCGTCCATGTTCGACGTCGGCTCCTTCATATACGGTACGATGCTGAATGTGGCGCAACACCCCCCTACTCGCCGTGACATCACTATTTGGCGCCTCCTGCCCCTCTTTGTCACTCCTCCACCAAATGAGCGCTTCTTGTTCCTGGAGAGCCCGCCTCGCGACGTGGTGCATCAACACCTTGAGGCGGGAGTTCCGCGGGAGCTCTTGCTCGAGGCTCGTCGACAGACGGCGTCACAACAGGGGCGCGCTGTCCACCAGTACATCTACCACGGCTACATCGACAACCTCCACTATCTCTTGGAATTCATACCATTGCGAACCTAGGAGAACATGATCCTCAGGAACCCGGTGCATGGGAAGCCGATTCCCCAGGTGTGACCGAATGGACATTCATCCAGCGCGAGGATGCGCCGGTCGGAGAAGGGGGGAGATGTCATGTGCCGGAAATAGGGCCAAGGATGACTGCCCTACAAGGCCCGAGGGGGGCGGGCACCGCGCCACCAGGGCGGCCGCGCGCCCGGCCCGCCGCCGCCTCCGCCTCCCTTCAGCCGGATTCTTCATAAATTAATCAGGGGAATAAAGAAAGAGTTTGCTAAGGATTATCGAGGACTTTTGGTGTGCAAGGGGATATTCCATCAATAAGAGCGGCTCTAGTGTCTTTGCGCAATCAAACCGAGAGGAGAGAGAAGTAGTGGTATGGTTCGCTTTTAACACTGGAGCTACCGAACCGAGTGCGTCGATTTTTCAGAGCGACTCTTCGTTTCGGTTCGCACCGTGGGAATAAACAATGCAAACAAATACGCATGCAGCAGGTATCAAACAGGGGAAAGCAAGGTGGCCACACGCTATCTAAGTGCTGCCGCGAATTATTTATACTACCGTATGGGACCCCCAATCGAACTCCACTTTGGAGCACCGAACCATAACAAAACATCGATCGTTTGCGGGGCCCACACGTTCTTTGTAAATCGAACTTCACTTTGGAGCTGCTCTAAGGAAGACCATTTTAGGAAAATAAATAGGATTGCTTGTAAAAAGGTTTTTTAATCATATAAGAAAACCTTTTATAGAGACTGTTTGGTTTATAAGTCCCACTAGCCAGGCTATAAAAGTAAGAGGTCTGTAATCTTTTCAGGTCAACAAGCAATAAAGAAATTTATCTCCCTTCTTTCTCCTCTACCGCACCACCCCCCCACCCCCACCGCGCGTGCCGCCGGCCGCCACTGCGCCGCCGTCGCCTCCTGCTGCCGCGTCGCCACCAGCCACCACCGCACCGCCGCCGCCGCCACCGCCACCGCCGCCGCCCTCGCCCGGCGGCCCGGCCCGCGTGTCACCCCGGATTTGATCCGTTTCGTGACATACTAGCTCTCCCTAAAGCAGCGACAATTTTTTTTTTTTTGGGTGGGGGGTGTGTGTGGGTGTGGTGTGGGGGGGGGGGGGGGGGGGTGGGGGGGGGGGGGGTGGGGGCTGCAGCTTCCGTCGGCTTTCCTCTATCATGACCCTCACGCATATGCTTCAGTGAGTGCTTCTACGATTTCTCAGATCAGACACCTGATGCCTCTGCAAGGAGTTCTGCACACCTCCGGAAACAATGATAGTGGGCGTTGGTGTGCCCACGAGCAGCCTTGGTGATGACGGCGTATCTAGGAGCGTCTTGGCAACACATTCCCGGAACTTAGCTTCACATCGCGCCTAGAAGTGGCCTCGACATTGGGCCTAGGACGTTTTTGGTTTTTAACCTGTTTTTGCAAACGGTCATTATGACCAGCTCTGAAAATACATTAACAGAGACGTGACTTGGAGGCGGACGTGTTGCCTCATTGCCTGTCTGCGATAACCA
Source organism: Hyparrhenia diplandra (assembly GCA_015847255.1). Lineage (NCBI taxonomy): Eukaryota > Viridiplantae > Streptophyta > Magnoliopsida > Poales > Poaceae > Hyparrhenia > Hyparrhenia diplandra. The sequence goes on from JADLZK010007233.1 coordinate 40,628, forward strand.
AATATGGCTGCCGTATTTTATACTCCCTCTATTCCAAATTATAAGTCACTTTGGAATGCAGGAGTACATGTTAGTACAGTAGTGCGTACTTTAATTGTGCTTAATGTACTATAGTACGTTGTATATTATTTGTGCAGCATTGAACGTAACTTTGCCGTCGTATGTGTTTACAAAATTGACTGATTTGAGATATATATGAACCTATCCACAGTTTGATTTGAAATCCTTATTTTATTTAGTGGATGGCGCCTTTCCATATATATTGTTATCCTGGTTAGTTCAAATTGAACTTGCAAACATTATTGAATACTAGAGGATGAAAGGAGTATTATTACGCCAACCATGTGTGCTGTTAGTACATTTCTTTTTCAACTTTTATCTGATATATTGTTATTGAAATGCCTGTCATCAAATGTGGCGCTTAGAATCTTTATTTATACAGCTTTACAGCAATCCGTAGCAGAGCGGCAAATGCATGTCTCAGCCACAAGTAATTTATGCAACCATACTTACTTCACGGCCACGTACCTGTCCCTCTCCACACAATACAACGTAGAAGCACCGTATCGCTTGTGATACTTACAAGAATAAACAGTACACGTCTATAGCTATATATACACGTACGTATACCACCCAGTTCCAATCATCAAATCAGAGGCCAGCATCAGCAAACAATTCACAGGCCAGATCGATCGAGTGATCGACCATGGCTACCCTCAAGGCATCGGTCTTGGCAATCCTCGGCCTCGCATTCTTCTGCGGTGCTGCCCTTGCTGCTCGCGACCTGAACGACGACTCAGCCATGGTGGCGAGGCATGAACAGTGGATGACACAGTACAGCCGCGTCTACAAAGATGTCACCGAGAAGGCTCAACGGTTCGAGGTGTTCAAGGCTAACGTTAAGTTCATCGAGTCGTTCAACACTGGTGGGAACCGCAAGTTCTGGCTCGGCGTCAACCAGTTCGCCGACCTTACCAACGACGAGTTTAGGGCTACCAAGACCAACAAGGGCTTTAAACCTAGCCCTATGAAGATCCCTACCGGATTTAGGTATGAGAATGTTAGCGTTGATGCGCTTCCGGCAGCCATCGACTGGAGGACCAAGGGTGCCGTCACTCCTATCAAAGATCAAGGCCAATGTGGTAAGTACATTTTGTAGGAAGACTTGTGGGACATTACTTTTAAGTACTCCTGATTTAGAGTGTCTTATGTTTTATGACAAACGTTGAAACAAAACAATAAATTGCAGGCTGTTGCTGGGCGTTCTCAGCCGTGGCTGCCACAGAAGGCATCGTGAAAATCAGCACTGGCAAGCTCACCTCCCTCTCGGAACAAGAGTTGGTGGATTGTGATGTCCATGGAGAGGATCAGGGTTGTGAGGGTGGTTTGATGGACGATGCTTTCAAGTTTATCATCAAGAATGGCGGCCTAACCACCGAGTCTAGCTATCCTTACGCAGCTACAGATGGCAAGTGCAAGAGTGGAACAAATAGTGCTGCAACCATCAAGGGCTTCGAGGATGTGCCAGCAAACAATGAGGCTGCCCTGATGAAGGCTGTGGCGAACCAGCCCGTGTCGGTGGCTGTGGACGGCGGAGACATGACATTCCAGTTCTACTCTGGTGGTGTGATGACCGGCTCATGCGGCACTGACTTAGACCATGGGATTGCAGCCATTGGTTATGGGCAGACCAGTGATGGCACCAAGTTCTGGCTGATGAAGAACTCTTGGGGCACGACTTGGGGCGAGAATGGTTTCCTGAGAATGGAGAAGGATATTTCAGACAAGAGGGGCATGTGTGGCCTGGCCATGGAGCCTTCCTACCCCACCGAGTAGGCAAAACCTTCACAAACCTTTAAGTTCGTACATAAACACGACAAACCAAATGGATGCTTTTCTACCTTTCTATGTATATATGGTGCCTGGTTCAGATGTGTCTCTTAATTGTGTTACAAATTGATATCCAACATGTATTGTTACAATCCTGTTTATCAAGAAAACCATGTAATGTGTTGAATGTGTAATGATTAAGCATAAATACATGCTAGTTGTTTTCTTGGATCAAATATATATTGAGAGATGGCCAAGGCCAACTCAGAGTATCATTGGCTAACATGGTGAATATGAGACTAACTAAAATGTATTCAAGACCACGTAGGAACCAAACCCTGTAATTGTAGTTGAAAAATAACATTAGCCTTCATTCTGATCAAGCTGTCACCCTACATTCTAGGTGTATCATTAAGCTACAGAATGAGCAAGATATTGCACATTGCAAGATGGTAAAGTACTCGGTAGTATATGATGAAAAGTAAAAAAAATCTACAATAGACCGCCAAATTCTTGAAGTATTGAGTTGGTGGAACTCTTTCCCCAATATTTGTTGGACCCCACCTCATGAAATTGAATTGTCCTTCTTTCTAAAACCATGAGTTGCCTTTTTATTTAAGTTATTCTTAAAATTTTATAAAAATGTTACCTTAGCATTGACACAATGCAGATAGTTCATTGCCTATCCTTATCTTTCAACATATGTGTCTAGTTTTAACCCTTCTCCTTTCCTTACCTCAGGCATAAATCCTCCCTGTTGGTGAGCTATTCCAAAGACTCGACGGTAATGGGACATCTGTCACAAATATATCTGGCAAACCACGAATAGAAAAAAAAATCTATCGATGACCATATCTTTTTTTTTTCTTTTTGATTGGCTTTACCTTAGCAGTATGTTTATTGTATTGGATAAATTTCCCAGCCTAGTTAATACCCTGATAACTATTGTAGGCTGAGAGATGCTAAGCTGCGCAGATCATTCTCATAGATCATGTGTTGTACTATCTCAGTAGTAGGATACTTCATGTATACCTATATGCAATTGAGGGACTTGTACTTTCCTAGTTCAACTATGTTGGAGGGACTTGTAATCACTTTCCATATTACTTCATGTATATGTATATTTATTTGACTACTATATATACATGTTGTTCGTACTTTTTTATTTGTGTTATTTGTGTACATTGATCAAATCAAAACTTTTCGAAACACTTGGCGTATGCATAACATTGACAGCGTAGAATCGTATTCGAAAACCTATTTCAAAAATAAAATGAGTCATCAAATGAAAAGAAACTGAAAAAGAAAAAAAAGAGACTTTAGTCCCGGTTGGTCTTACCAACCGGGACTAAATGTGCTGGCCACGTGGCTGGCCTGGGCCTCCTACGTGTCTCGGTTTGTGACAAGAACCATGACTTAGGATAAGCTTTAGTCCCGGTCCACGCATCACAACAGGGCGCGCCATCCACCAGCACATCTACCACGGCTACATCGGCAACCTCCACTATCTCTTGGAATTCGCACCATTGCGAACCCGGGAGAACATGATCCTCAGGAACCCAATGCATGGGAACCTGATTCCCAGGTTGAGATCATCATGCCAAAGTGCTCTGAGATCTTTCCCAGTGTGCGACCGAATGGGCGTTCATCCAGCGAGGACGCCGGTCGAGAAGGGAAGGGGGGGGCGAGATGTCATGTGCCAGGAAATAGGGCCGGGGGATGACAGGCCCACGAGGCACGAGGGGACGGGCACCGGGGGCCGGGCACCGCGCCGCCTCCGCCTCCCTTCCGCGGATTCTTCGGGAACTAATTAGGGAATAAAAAGGAGTTTGACTAAGATTATCTTAGGCTTTTTGGTGTGCAAGAGGATATTCCATTTATAAGGAAGACCCTTATTAGGAAAATAACTAGGATTGCTTGTAAAAGGTATTCCAATCTATACGGAAACCTTTTAGAGATTGCTTGGTTTACAAGTCCCACTAGCCGGGCTATAAAAGTAAAGGGTCTGTAATCTTTCAGGTCAACAAGCAATAAAGAAATTATTCCCTTCCCTCTTTCTCCACCGCCGTCGCCGCTCCCACCCGCGCGCCGCCGTCCACGTTTGACCGCCGCCGCCGCTCCTACACCGCCCGCCGCCGCCCCTAACGCCGGGCGCACCGCCCCGACGGGCGCGCCAAAGCCACGTGTCACGCCCGGTAACGATCCGGTTTGTGGCGGCTAGTATCCGGAGGCCACTACGATCCACCCACCCCCATGGACGCCGAGACGAAGAAGATGCTGATGGAGCTGGGGAAGCAATTCTCCACCTTCACCGCCCGTCTCGACATGCTCGCCGATCAAGTTGCCATCTTCTCCGGTACCGACCTAGCGAGAGGCAAGACGAATCAAGCAGCCAAGGAGGGGCTGAGATGTCGTTGAAGACAGTCATGGAGGACTCGGCCGCGCCTTCATCAAGGCAAGGACGGACGGGGGCAAGCCATCCGCGACTTTCTCCCGCACCCATCTCTCCTTTATATCTCTATTCTATACCAACTATCATCAGTAGGGCCCACTTATAATTTTATCTAAATATATCCATGTGAGATCCAATTTTGAAGGATTTAATGAAAAGAATTCAATGGTGTAATCGGAATTTAATTTGGTCTTATGGTTTGTGAGTTATAACCTTTTTAGTCATTTGAAATGGTGGGGTCCGTAACTGCATGCTGCCACCCCTCTCTCCTCACTCACTTCCGCGCGTGCATGGAGGCGTCCGGTACAGAGTGTTGTCAGCGGGAAATATACAGAGAAATCGCTCGTACTGGGTCATTTCCAGGTCCCCGCTGTAGGGGTTTTGAGCCTGTAAACGCCGACGTGTGAGGTACAGATGAGTTTACCATGTCCCACTGCGGTCAGTCTTATGTTCTTTGAGGCCGACCGCACTGGAGGAGCAGAAACCCCCTGTATGAACTACATCGTCTTTTACAGGCAAAAAAAGGCCTACAGCGGCATGCGCTATTAGCAACCTGGCACACGGGAAGCACGGGAAGCCCGACATATTTGGTGCTTGCTGTATGCACTATACCTGGGTACTATACCGGGGGCTGTCGTCGTTGCGGCGTAAGGGCAGGTATTGCTACACGTAAGCGGTCTCATACGCCGTCTCATGCATCGACACGTAGGATTTTTGATGATGTGGCGGAATGAGAGAGGTGAGACAGAATCAGGTAGTTGCTTCGCGAAACAACGACCTCATGAGCTAAAATTTAGGACTATGAGACAACTATTTTACCATTATATATGAGTTGTTGTCCTCATGCACTCACAATCCTATTTTTACTCTCTCCATAAATTAAGGAAATGTGAGTTGCTATGAGACAACTTAGAAAGACAACAATTATACATATAGTCTATTAAGTCGTCTTAAATTATGTGGCACTATATGAGACTACTTATAAGACAACACCAATGTACTTGCCCTAAGAGACAGGTGGGAGGGAAGAGCATGCACCCATGGGCCCCACCATTTATGTTGTAACTTAAAAAAATGCTATAACTTGCAAATGAAAAAACCAAATTAAACTCCAATTTCACCATTGGATTCGTTTTAATAAATACTTTAAAACTAGATCTCACATGGATATATTTAGATAAAATTATAAGTAGTTCTCACTGATGATAGTTGGTATAGAGTAGAGATATAAAGAAGAGATGAGTGCGGGAGAAAGTATCGTAAAAGAGGGAATTTTGATGATCGGGATGTATAGAGTAAGTAAATAGAGGAACATGAGTGCAGATAGTCTGAGGCCTGAGGGTCGTCCTGGGCTGTTGAAATGACCGAAAAAGGCGGTCTAATGTTGACCTAGGTCGTGCATGATCAACTCTAACAGTTTGACATTTAGAGTTGGCATTCTCAAATTTCGCCAAAAAGCTCCAAAAACTCCCTCCAATAATTTGGCATTTGGAGTTGGCAAATTAGTGAGCGTTGGCAAATCAGGCCCGGTGCGCGCAAAAATGTGCGCTCTATGATGTTTGGCATTCGTGACGATCCGTGCACGTATTAGAAGAGGTGGAAGGGCATAAACATAAATTTGTTTCTGCCAGGGTTCTTGACGTAAGTTTTCAAGAGGTGGAAGGACATAAACATAATTTTATTTCTCTCTCGGGGTTCCTGATGTAAGTTAGATCTAAGTTTGGCAAGTGAATTATGCCAAACTGTTGGAGATAAGCTCTTTTTTGATTTGGTATTTGGATTTGAGAGTTGGCAAACAAGGGCCATAACCAAACAACAAATGGGGAACTGTTAGAGTTGCTCTAAGAAAAAGTTTTATCATACACTAAAGACCCAAGAACACCGGTGCCCAAATTCCACCTCTGATCGGAGCCGCTGAGCGGGGGATGCTAGGCGCCGACCTAGTCACCACGCCGACCAGGCCAGGCCCAGCTAAAGGCCCGCATAAGGGCTTGCGATGACGCCTCCTTCCCCGCGGCTTCTCCTTCCACGCCGCCGCCACCTGCCGTCGACTCCGGCTCCCCGCCCACGGGCGCCCCTTCTTCCCACTTCCCCATATCTTTTCGGCGCCGCGCGCGCCGCCATGGGCGACCTCGGCGCCCCGCCGTCAACCCATACCCGGCCGGATGGGTCCGCCCTGGGCCGGCTTCGGCGGCGCCCCGCCGCCACGCTCACCGCCCGGCCGAACCACCACTGCCGCCGGGCCGGCCCGGGCGCATTCTACAGCCGGCGGCGGGATGGAGGCAATGGGGGACCTCGCCGGAACCCTAAACCTACGCTGGCGCCCTTAGTTTCTCCACCTCGCCGGAACCACGAAGCTACGCCGGCGCCCTCGGTTTCTCCACCTTGCCGTCGTCCTCCGCCTCGCTCACCGTCTCCGGCTCCGGCTCCGGCGTCATCTCCGCGGGTCAAGCAGGCCATGGGCTGGGCGGGCCTTGGGCCAGCCCATCACAGGGTGGTCGGCGCGACCACGCGGCGCCGGCAAGTTAGCGCCGATGATTGCCGCCACCGAAGGCTGTATCGCGCGCGCCGTGTGCCTCTTGAAGACCGACGTGGAGAGGTCGACGGCGCGTGGCGAGCCGACGACAGTGCTACGTACGATTCCAGTTGGGCATTGCACGGTGATTTTTAAGACGAAGCAACTTAATAAATTATATATGTACTGTTTGGCCAGCCATTGGCGTGCGAGTCGTTGGAAGCAAGGTCGTTCGGTGGCGTGTCACGATGTTGGCCCGTTGATGTAACGAGTACGGCCTCGCTAGATTGATTGGAGTGGCATAAACAACATTTCTTTTAGTATCGAAGAAGGTGGTTAGATAGTATTCCAGACAATGAGATGATGACCCAGTTGTTCTCTTCTGTGTCGTCCATTGTATCGAAGAAGGTGTTTAGATAGTATTCCACCGGAATCAATGGGAATCCTTGAAACAAGTTGACATCCATTGTGTTGGAACTCCATAGTGACGTGAGTAGGGGTCTTTGGACGCCCATATACTCTGTGTCCACCGCTCACGTTAGGTTTGGGGTTTGGCTTTAGATTAATCTGTTTTTAAACTGTCACTGTTATCGGTTTCTAAAATTTGCAAGTTGTTAGTTCAATTGAGTCGCATTTTACCTTTTCTTGTTTGTGTTCTTCGATTCTCTGTGGGATTAGACTTCATGGCGAGCTCAACCGGCATGTGACACTGTTAGTAGTTATAGGAGATGTGGTGCTAAGGTTGCATGGTTCGAGTCTTTGGATCTGAAGCCAGATCGGTGTGTGGCTTTCTGTCAAAATTGATAGTTACCATGAACCTGGCGGGGGATCGGTAATCACTCCCCATCAAATTTACCTCGGTGATTTGGTTTAGCATTCCACAATATGCATTTATTTATTTAGAGGTTTATGTTTCTGCCAAGAAAATACTACACTGACAAGAAAATACTACACTATTTTAGACGGTTTTATTTTGACACCCAATAAAATTCTTGGCCCTCGATGGATCTATTACTTTAATAGGGACTATAGGAGTGCTCGATAATCCACTTTATAGCTCGCTGCAAGAAGATGAATAGCCTGATTTATTACTTAGTTTTGGTCTACCCTCTGGAATAATTCTCAGCTATATTGCTTCATTAATTTGCATCAGCTTTTATCATCCGGAATAATTCCTGGAGGAATCCAGACTAATCGAACAGGTTATATATAGTAGCAATGATCAGCCAGATTTCCTATCCTCGATCCACCGACCACCGTAAACGAACGAGGCCATGACCGTACGTTTGAATCATCCAAAAACTCCCTCCAATAATTTGGCATCTGGAGTTGGCAAATTAGTGAGCGTTGGCAAATCAAGGCCGGTGCGAACAAAAATGAGCGCTCTATGACGTTTGGCATTCGTGGCGCATCCGTACGTATTAGAAGAGGTGGAAGGGCATAAAAATAATTTTGTTTCTGCCTCAGGGTTCCTGACGTAAGTTTTCAAGAGGTGGAAGGACATAAACATAATTTTATTTCTCTCTCAGGGTTCCTGATGTAAGTTACATCTAAGTTTGGCAAGTGAATTATGCTAAACTGTTGGAGATGAGTTCTTTTCTCGATTTGGATTTGGGAGTTGGCAAACAAGGGTAATAGCCAAACAACAAACGGTGAACTGTTAGAGTTGCTCTAAGAAAAAGTTTTATCATACACTAAAGACCCAAGAACACCGGTGCCCAAATTCCACCTCTGATCGGAGCCGCCGAGCGGGGGATGCTAGGCGCCGACCAGGGCGAGGCCTAGCTAAAGGCCCGCATAAGGGCTTGCGACGACGCCTCCTTCCCCGCGGCTTCTCCTTCCTCGCCTTTGCCGCCACCGCCGCCGTCGACTCCAGCTCCCCGCCGCGGGCGCCCCCCTTCTTCCCACTTCCCCATATCTTCGCGCTGCCACCGCCGCCGCCGCCGCCGCCGCCATGGGCGACCTCGACGCCCCGCCGCCTACCCATACCCAGCCGGATAGGTCCGGCCCTGGCCATATTTCGGCGGCGCCCCCTGCCTCGCTCACCGCCCGGCCGAACCGCCCACTTTGCTGCCGGGCGGTCGGGCGCATTCTGGCCGGCGGCGAGGATGGAGGCAATGGGGGACCTCACCGGAACCCTAAACCTCGCCTGGCGCCCCTTAGTTTCTCCACCTCGCCGGAACCCTAAAGCTACGCCGGCGCCCTCGGTTTCTACACCTTGTCGTCGTCCTCCGCCTCGCTCACCATCTCTGCCTCCTGCTCCGGCGTCGTCTCCGCGGGTCAAGCAGGCCATGGGCTAGGCGGGCCTTGGGCCAGCCCACCACAGGGTGGTCGGCACGACCATAGGCGCCGACTGGTCAGCGCCGATGATTGCCGCGCGCGCGCGCTGTGTGCCTCTTGAAGACAGACGTGGAGAGGTCGACGGCGCAAGGCGAGCTGACGACAGTGCTACGTACGATTTCAGTAGGGCGTTGCACGGTGATTTTTAAGACGAAGCAACTTAATAAATTATATATGTACTGTTTGGCCAGCCATTGGCGTGCGAGTCGTTGGAAGCAAGGTCGTTCGGTGGCGTGTCACGATGTTGGCCCGTTGACGTAACGAGTACGGCCTCGTAGATTGATTGGAGTGGCATAAACAACATTTCTTTTAGTATCGAAGAAGGTGGTTAGATAGTATTCCAGACAATGAGATGATGACCCAGTTCTGTTCTGTGTCGTCCATTGTATCGAAGAAGGTGTTTAGTATTCCACCGGAATCAATGGGAATCCTTGAAACAAGTTGGCATCCATTGTGTTGGAACTCCATAGCGACGTGAGTAGGGGGTCCTTGGACGCCTATATACTCTGTGTCCACCGCTCACGTTAGGTTTAGGGTTTGGCTTTAGATTAATCTGTTTTTAAACTGTCACTGTTATCGGTTTCTAAAATTTGCAAGTTGTTAGTTCAATTGAGTCGCATTTTACCTTTTCTTGTTTGTGTTCTTCGATTCTCTGTGGGATTAGACTTCTTGGTGAGCTCAACCAGCATGTGACACTGTTGGTAGTTATAGGAGATATGGTGCTAAGGTTGCATGGTTCGAGTCTTTGGATCTGAAGCCGGATCGGTGTGTCGCTTTCTGCTAAAATTGATATTTATCATGAACCTGACGGGAGATCGGTAATCACTCCCCATCAAATTTACCTCGGTGATTTGGTTTAGCATTCCACAATATGCATTTATTTATTTAGAGGTTTATGTTTCTGCCAAGAAAATACTACACTGCCAAGAAAATACTACACTATTTTAGACGGTTTTATTTTGACATTCAATAAAATTCTTAGCCCTCGATGGATCTATTACTTTAATAGGGACTATAGGAGTGCTCGATAATCCACTTTATAGCTCGCTGCAAGAAGATGAATAGCCTGATTTATTACTTAGTTTTGGTCTACCCTCTGGAATAATTCTCAGCTAGATTGCTTCATTAATTTGCATCAGCTTTTATCATCCGGAATAATTCCTGGAGGAATCCAGACTAATCGAACAGGTTATATATAGTAGCAATGATCAGCCAGATTTCCTATCCTCGATCCACCGACGACCGTAAACGAACGAGGCCATGACCGTACGTTTGAATCATCCATGCAAATCGATACCCCTTTTGCCCCACCACCCTCTATAACAGTGAATAGCAAGCGGCGCCTGTAGGACGACTGGGGCACGCCAATGACGTCGATCGAGCGATTTGCCGTGCCGGATAGAGTGTATAGTGCACCGGTCTTGGGTGCGGAGTCGTCGGGCGGGACGACGGCCGGTGGGCGTTGGGACGTTGGCACTTGGCACGATCAGCGAAGCTGGCTCGGCGTACTGCAGCATGGGCATCACACTTCATCATTTATGTAGGTCCACCGTCCACGTCTCCATTTTCAGGTGAGGTGAGCCGCCGGCGGACCGATCGATTGGGACGGAGGCAATGAGTGGATACTGGCCCATCCCCGTCGGCAACGTAAGCTGCTGCAACGACAGCCGGAGTGCCTCAGTGCGTGCTCGTGACACGGAGTACATCGGAAGTGCAGAGCGGGCTTTCATGCCGCGGCTGTTGGGCTTCCTTTGCTTTGTGAGACACTGGGCCTTGATTCCTTACACAGACGACCACATTTCTGCTACTTCGTAATAGACATGGGCTTTCTTTGTCAGCGTCTCCGCACGTTCCCAACGGCCCACTGCCCACACATGTTGTCCACCCGTCCAAAACGTTCAATACTCCTCGTCCCTTGGAATACATTTGTATATCCTACCGGCAGATCTCGTTTCTTGTTCATAGACATTATTAGGCAGACCAAGTATCTATTAAGAATACTTAGTCTCTACCTAATGCCTACAATATAGAGAAAAATAATTTAGTCGAACAACTTAGGTGTCGTTAGTGGTTTTTTTTTACTTGTAGCTGGTATTTTTTTTATATAAGATGAAAGGATTAACACACAAGACATAGATTCATTCTGGTTTGGTTTAGGTATAGAATACCCTACGCCTAGTGTAGACTATGACCTTTATTACCCACGTACACCGTGCCCTCGAGGTCGGTTGCGAGTAGAAGATCACAACATTGTGTGTGTGTTGTGTGTGTGTGTGTTTTCTTTTGTGTGTGTGTGTGTGTGTGTGTGTGTGGGGGGGTACAACGGCCATTTTACATAAAGGTCCTCAAAAGAAGAAAAGAAGACCGAATTATAACTAAGTCATGCTTGAGGACTGCAGCAGCTGCAATAGCGATGGCGAAGACGGAACCGTCGGCGAGGGGTCGCAGGGGTGTCAAGGACGACGCATGCACCCGGGTGGATGACCTCGCGGCGTAGGTTGAAGATGGGTCGGGAGAGCTTGCGATGAACAAGCACACCGGCAGTCGGAAGATTAGGTACAAGACTTCGCCGGTGATAGATCATGGGCTCCTTGAAGCCAACGGCGGTGGAGCCGGGCTCCCAAGTTTGTGGAGCCCCTAACACCGCACCCCTTTGAATTTTTGTGTATAATTACATAGATTAAAAGGGGATAAGTTTGATTAGCCATTGTTGAATCCTTTCTAAAATTATTTCTGGCTTTGTCACTAATATGGAGGATGAGCTTGATTCATGAAGGATGCACTGAGATGATATTGGAATGATGGATCATGGGCTCCGCACCCTCCCTGTATAGTTCAGAGGTAGGATCATAGATAGATTCTTGATTGCTATGCCTTGTTCACTAAGTAGATGAGATATGTTGACCACTTTGAGCCTCTTGGGATGCCTGCTCAGTGCACCATGACCCATTTCTTCCAAGGACACAAAGGAAAAAATATACAACAAAAATATGCGTGCTCACCTTTATGCTTGCTCACCTTCCTGTGTGCAATTTGGAAAAGCATAACTGCATTTGTACATGGGAAGATTGCTTGAAGGATTTGGTGTCAATGTAATTCCCTATGTGGTTAGTATAATAAAACTCTATGTCGCCGTGCTCGAGACTGAGTAGATGCCGGTCATCAAGCTCGGGAAGGTTTGCTTTGTCTCTCTGCGACTCTGCTCACTGTTTTGCTCTCTCGGTTACTTTGGATAATACATTTTTGGCTTGCTGGCTTGCTTACTGATGTAACTATCGTAATATATGTTTATTTTTCTTTTCTTTTCTTTTGAAGCAGGGGATCTACATTTGCACTAGCAAGCAGATAATGGGTCTCAATGGCTCTGCTCTTTTAGCAGCAGGCCTTGCAGGAGGACCTCACTCCGCAGTGAGTTGTGAAGATGTTGAAAAGAGGCTTAACACCCCATGTGAGAAACATGTTGTATTTTGAGCTGATGTTTAGTGGCTAACGCTTTGTAGTTTAGCAGCCGGTGAAGGAGCTGAACTTGTGAGAACTTAAAGAATTGACCATCGTGTTACACAATTTACTTTGTAATAAGTCTTTTTATTGGCCATTTTTGCATGACTTTATGATGCCTTGTTATGCATGATGCATTAATATGTTTCAAATTATATTTATGATCATATACAACTGTGTGAGACAAACTATGGAAAAAAAATCTCGCCGCCTGGTTGTTTTTAAGTGCTTCTTTTAAGTAAAACCGTGGCAACACATGAGCACTATACTAGTAATGATAGTAGCCCTCGAGCTTTCGCGCGATTATTTAAGAGAATCTGGGGAGGCTAAAGTTCGAGTGCAAGCACCTTCTGCATTCGAGTACTTGCTTTCCTGTAGTTGTAATTGGCTAGTTCTCACGAGCTAGGCAGTTTAGAGTTTCTAGAAAATTGAAGGAAACACCTGTGGCAAAGTTTATCAAAGAAAATAAGTCTACGACATAGGACATGGTGCTAATTAAAAAAGTGTGGCGCGACATAGTTGTAGCTGCAAACCAAACAACTGCCAAAAATATTATGATCATGCCACGTTGGGCTACTGGAATGGCAGAAAAAGACGGTCTAATGTTAACCTAGGTCGTGCATGTGACCAATAAATAAGAAAAAGTTCTGTCAGACACTAAAGACCCAAGACAGACGTGGAGAGGTCGACGGCGACGGCGCGTGGCGAGCTGATGACAGTGCTCTCCTACTTGACGATTTCAGTTGGGCGTTGCACGGTGATGTTTAGACGAAGCAACTTTAAATTATATATGTACTGTTTGGCCAGCCATTGGCGTGCGAGTCGTTGGAAGCAAGGTCGTTCGGTGGCGTGTCACGATGTTGGCCCGTCGACGTAACGAGTACGGCCTCGCTAGATTGATTGGAGTGGCATAAAAAACACTTCTTCTTTTAGTGTATCGAAGAAGGTGGTTAGATAGTATTCCAGACAAATGATGACCCAGTCCTGTTCTGTGTGAGTCTTTCATTCTTAATTTCTATGCCCTCGTGTCAAGGTACAGTACAATCTGGTTGGGCGGCAGCAGAGCACAATTCCACCAGTGCGTTTGCACACTGCACCGAGACGATCACCGGTGTGTTTCTCAACTGCCGCGCGCACGACGTGATTAATTGAAACTACTGGAAGTGAAACGATATTATTATTTTTAACAGGGTCAAAGTGAATTCAATGCTACAGGTTATCTTCAGGGAGCGTACTGGACGCAGCTGCAGCGTGATGAGCAGGCTAAGAACACACTCTCTGTCATGAGGAAAATTATTGAGATGATTGCTTTGGAGCTTTTGTAACGGAGGGTGGAGGTATATTTATCGTTTGCTTTAGTTTTTCATTTTAAGTTTTTATAATAATTGATTGTGCACAACTCTAGCCGTAGAGGCAGGATGTTGTTCATCCTTTATTAAAAAACAATAAACCGAGCTAATAATGCTTATATAATTGCAAATTGCCAGAGCTATATGCGTAGCTAGTGTTCACGTGCTGCGCCTAGGTCGATCTAGAGCTAAGCTTGAGTGTTGAGGTTTCGAATGGGTAGGGAAAGCTCGACAGCCATCTGTGTCAGTGTTATTATACTACTATACGGCAATGTCACCGTCGACGTCCACGGAGAGATGTTTCCGGATTATCATTGAGTCTTATCTGTGACGTTTCCGGAGAATTTATCGCAGCGAAAGTGACTAGTCGTCTGACAACGTCTCCACGAAATCATCGCAGCTATAGTGGCTGGCTGTATGGCTTCGCGAGAGTGGTTCAGGAAGGAACGATAAAATCGATAAGATTAGCAAATTATGGTTCAAAATTTAAAATGGTTTATACACGTATGCAATGATCATAAAAAAATAAAGTAAAAACATTTTTAAGATAAATCGAAGATGCAAAGCAAAGTTCAAAAAATACTAGTGACAATGCCTCCGACCCATCTAGATCCTTTCACTCATCAGATCTTGTTTCCTCTGTTGTTCTGCTGACCTCAACTCATCCACAGCTTTGCAAAGTCACGCATTTTCTCCTTCTCCATTAGTCAGTGACGAGGAGGCATCAGGGTCCCACGAGACTATTTATTGGTGTGCCAATGGGAAGAGGGGGCGGAGCAGTGGTGACTGCTGAACGGGGAACGAGAAAAAAAAGAGTGTGTGGTGACTGAGGTCTGATGACGAGGAGATTGAGATCATAAGATAAGGCTAGGCAAAAGTGAAGTTTTTATATATTATTATATTATAGGTTTATTAGGGTGAGGAGATCGATGGATTTACTAGGCATATGCCTCTGTTTCAGAAGCGAGCCTCTTCTGCGTAGTATGGTGATTATATATAGTATATTACTGGGTTGAAAGTTGTAAATTTAAAGCATGATTTTTTCATGAAAATCCTAATCTTCAAGCGAAATATATCAAATTTATGTCGTTGCATATGTTCACATAAATATTTGATGGGAACCGCCTCTCGTTGGATATTTTGCTTTCACATGAGTCTGCCAGCCCCATGATAACTTGGATTGAGGAGTTCCACGATAGGCTTCATTGATTGACTCTTGAAAGTAACATTGTCCAAACGACGTATGCACTTTTCCAACACCAGGATTTCATGGTTGGTATTATTCCCTCTAGTGGGCAAACGGTTTACATTTCACAAAAATAATAATACTCTTGCTTTTCTTCACGATTGACTCTTGAAAGTAACATTTTATAACGACGTATTAACTAATCCAATCCAACACCGGTATTTCGTTGTTGGTATTATTCTCTCTAGTGTGGCAGACGGTTTACATTTCGCAAAAATAATAATACTCTTGCTTTTCTTCACGATTTTTTTAAAAAGAGTTTATAACTCGGCTTTTAAGAAAGCCCACGCGTTTGATACATCATCCAACATTGCTGGGGTTACCAGCTAAAAGAGAACATCCAAAACGAGTGGAAAATGGAACTAAAATTACAAGCTAATGACTACAGTTCCATAATATCTGTGGAAACAAGACTTGTGGGGGATCGATATTTGGGACATCTATACAAGAGCCCCCAACTCGTCATCAGCAAGCAAACACGACTACGGGTCTCGATCGCGCGAGAGGGGTAACGAGACAAGGCAACCGACCGCGGCCCACGAAGTCTTCACTGCGTATGAGCTCCCCGCACCCGTACGAGCTCCCTCCTCGCTCGAGCTCCCACGCGCGAGCTCCCCCGATGAAGATCCACCTTCCCGCTTCGTTCGAGCTCTCCCCAAAACGCGAGCCCCCGTCTTCATCACGCTCGACCTCGCCCGGGGACCTCTTTCCACCTCGCTCGAGCTCCCCCGCGACGAACCCCACGACGACGACCGCCAAGAGCTCGTCCGCCTGCCTTCTCGAAGAAGTCTGCGGGTACGGGAGTTGGTCAACAACTCCCGACAAGTTCAACCACTCTCGGCGTGCACGCGTAGCCACGTAGAGCTACAGCTACGAGGGGAGAGGTCATTCGACCACCTCGCCATACCCCGTCGGCTCCAACGGCTCCGCTACGGTGCAGCGCGGTACATACGGGCACGCCTTCCCATCGACGGTATGGACGCCCCCATACCGAGAAGACATCTTCCAACTACGATTAGAGACAAGGCGACGCGACCACCGCCCAAACCGCAATTCCAGCGTCACGACGGCGACCAATTTCGACGCCAAAGGCTCTCAGGAGCTCGTAGGGAGCTCTCGCCCGCGCCGGGAGCTCGTCTGAGAGCTCTTCCACACATCTACTGCCCTGCACATACGTTCTCATTTCTCCAAGTCCTCAACCCGAAGGGAGCTCATGTTCCCTACCCCCCTTGCGACTATAAAAGGGGAGGTAGGCCTCCGGGTTGAGGCAGGAACAGCAAGTTCACTCTCAGCAGCACAACACCCGCTCGATATTGGCACTAGCCTCAATCACAGAGACTTAGGAGCCCTCTCCCTCTCTCGACCCGCTTGTACTAAGCCCCGGTATGAGCGTTTGAGCTCGGATAGTGATCACACTGGACTAGGGAGCCCGATTCGCCCCGAACCAGTATAAATCTTGTGTCATTGTCTCCAGAGCTAGGCCATCGGAGCACGCATTAGCCAGACATTACTGTGACGGTGGTGTTAGACCCACGGCGGTTGGCGCGCGGGGGGGAGCGCGCGGTGCGACGTTTCTCCACACCGATGGCTTCTTCCGCTTCACCGACGCGCGGCGCTTAGCGCGATGCGCTGCACCATCGACTTCTCCGGCACCGAGCGGAGCAGTCCATCACGGAGCTGTCTTCACCCCGCCCGATGCGGCGTGAGGACATCCCCGATCGCCTCAGCGGCGCCCGCCGACTCGTCCTCACGAGCATGGGGCGGAACTCGACTTCAGCGCCGGTTAGCCCCCATCCACGCCGCCGCGGATCGCTTCTTCGTCCTCATCAAGGACCTGCTCCCGAACATCTGGGACGCGAGCCTACGAGGCTGTTCGCGATGTGACCTTCTCCACCGCCAACGTCGTCCCAACTCGCCCGGCGAAGAGGCTTTGTCGGTCGGCGAGTTCCACGGCGGCCTACGCCCGAGATGTACCCGGACGGGCAGCCGGGCCTCCCACTCTGCGGGGCGATGAGCCGGCAAACCAGCGTCCACGAGCTCGAGCTCGCCCTCGATGGGATGAGCCTCATGGATTGCGACCCCCACACGCCGGTGCTACTTGTGCGACACCCACGAGGGGCGCGGTGGAAGAAGAGGTCCGCTCGGCGGCGCCTCGAACACACGCCTCGGGGCTCCGCCACATGCCGGTAGCGAGCCTCGGGCCGGCCGCGTCAAGGCCGGACGGGACGAGCTCGAGGAGCTCGCGCGCGGCAGCCCAAGAGCGCGAAGCCCTCCTCGCCGAGCAAGGAGGAAGGCAGCAATCACGAGCATGAGCTCGAGCCCGCGATGTCCACGACCGCATCAACCGACGAGGGGCCGGAACAGCTCCCGCCGGTGTTCGGGAGGGCTTCCCGAACCGGCGGCCTTCTGCTGCCTCGCATCGCGTTGCCCGGCCCCCCGAGGAACCCGAGGCACGGAGAACCCATGAACAGCTCAAGAGGCTCCTAGCGGAGGCGGCGATCCAGCGGCGGCGAGCTCAAAGATCGCACCGTCGATTGCCGGAAGAACACGAGGCTTCCTCCCACCCCGAGGTCCATGCACGCCGGCGGGTCGGCGAACCGCGACGCCGGGACACCATCAACGCCGGCGCAAAGCGGAGGCTCGGGCCGAAGAACGCCCCCGGGACGACGACAAGTACCACCGCGACGACCACGAAGCGCCCCTCGCACCTATAGCAAGCGACGCGGTGGGCGCCACGCGGGGCGAAGAAGACAAGAGCCGCGGCCCCACACCGGTCCCGTTGCCGCGAGCCCGTCTCCCAAACGGGATCGCCGGCCTTCGAGCTCGAGCTCAAGAAGGCCAAGGGCGTTCGGCTCACGTATCCACGACACCCCATTTCCTTCTCGCTTCCGAGCTCCGACCTCGGTGCGAGAAGTACAATGGGGAGGCCCGACCCGCCATCGGCTCGAGGATTACCGCCGCCTCGCCGCCGGGGGGGCGCCGACAACGACTACTTCATCATCCGCAACCTCCTTTGTACCTTGCAGATTCCGCACGGCCGCGTGGTGGCTTGAGCACCTCAGAGGGCACCATCCGCAAGCGGGAGGACTGGCGTGGACGTCTTCGTCGGCAACTTCCAAGGCACCTACACCGGGCCGAGCACGACGTGGGATCTCCGAGGGTGCAAGCGGAAGAAGGGGAGGGCTGGCGACTACATCGGCGCTTCTCCAAGCTCGCAACAACCTCTCCGAGGCCTCCGACTCCCGAGGTCATCACCGCCTTCACGTTCGGCACCACCGCGAGACCCTCATCCATGAGCTCGGCGCCCGTAAGCCCGGGGACCGTGAAGAAGGCTCCTCGACCTCGCCACCCACCATGCCGGGGAGAGGGACGCCGCCTCCGCCGTCACGGGCAAGGGCAGGCCCAAGGCCGACGACGACGCCGCCGAGGGATCCGCTCCCGAGCGCACAAGAAGAAGAACAAGAAGAACACGACCCCCCCGCGACAAGCCGCAAGGCCGGCCCCAAGGGTGGTGCGAACTTCGTGCCCAAAGAGCACTTTGACAAGATGCTCGAGGCGCCGTGCCCGCATCACGAGGGCCCGATCAAGCACAAGACGAAGGACTGCCGCCTCATGAAGAAGCACGTGATGGGCACGCGGGGGGTGGAGACATAAAGAATTCTTGAGCTTTGGATAATTTGTCCCGAAGGTTTTAATAATAATTTTGTAGTAGGACTTAATGGCATATTTTTGAGAAGGTCATGAGCAAAGGATAATGCCATGATGTTTATTCCCACTATAGGATTATAAAGAGCATCAAAAGGATCTTTATCAATTTGGCAACGAATAGGTATAGAAGGTGAATCCAAACGGATCACATCAGAGGAAAGCTCTGATTCTTCTGTCCATTCGCTACTTATGATTGAGACAAGCTCTTCTGTAGTTCCTTTTAAATGTGTCAAATCAGAAGAATCTAAAGGATAAGACTGTGATGTTTTATTCTTCCGAGATGTAAATCGATATTTTGAGTTATTTCCATAATCTCAGAAGAGATCATCCTCTATATCAAGTAAGAAATCAGAGATTGAAGTAACCTCTGGTTCTTCTAAAGGTTCCGATTAGCTGGGATTTGTAAAGAATTTGGAATAGAAGTGGATTCAACTAATCTTTCTTCTTACATTTATTTCTTTTTATTTTTAAATATTTCCCTGCAGCTTGGATCATCCTCCTTGTTTTCCACTATTTTGTTTAAGATAGCAATGCATTCAGGAGTTGAAAGATGAATGAAAGATCCATTCGCAGAGGTGTTCAAATATTTTCTAGATTTTCTATTCAGACCAATATAGAAGTGTTGAATTAGAACATGGTCTGGTATGGCGAGATTAGGTCCAGATTTGGAAAGAAGATCATATCGTTCCCAATAGGTACTCAAAGATTCATTATTATTTTGTTTAGAGGATAGGATTGAGAGCCTAAAGTTAACTAGTTTGGACATGGGAAAGAAATCAGCACAAAATTCATTTAAGCAAGTTTCCCAATTGCCACCCATTCTTTCTTTATTTCTATTGTACCATTTGGCGAGCTTTTTCCTTTCAAAGAGAATGGAAAGAGCGCCCAACGGATAGTTTCAGGGGACATGCCTTCAATATGGAGGCATTTACATGTCTCTTCAAAGGTTTGGAGATGAAGGGAAGGATTTTCGTCTAATTCTCCTGAGAAAGTATGGTTTTGGACCATCTCTATCAACCTGGGGCGAAACTCATAAGATCCAGCTTGAATAGGTTTAGATAATAGCACAGGTCTACAAGCTTGCCCATTGGGTGCCAAGTATTTGTAAAGAGGGATAGTATCCATTTGGATAATGATTTTGAAAAAGAAATAAGATAAGATAGAAGAAAACTCTAAACTAATGATATGATACAAGATTTAGTTTAGCTCACGTAATCAACAAACCGTTCTCCAAGAAACGGCGCCTTTAAAATGCTTGTTGGTAAAAGTTATCCTACGAGAATTATTTATGATTTGTATAGTCCGCAAGTTTAACGTAAAACGATGAGCACTTCACCGGGAGAGGGTTTTAAATATCGAATCCACGGGGGAGAATGGTGTGAGAATAATGAGACAAAACTAATCCCCCGAGATAATAGGAAGGAACGGGAGTTCGGATAAAAGGTGAGAAGAATTCTATGGTTGTCTAGTTTATATCCTTGCAAGGCTCGAAGATATTTCTTAATGGGGACGTACTCAAAGGAAAGTAAGGGTGAAACTTACTATTCCCCAAAGACTATGTCCTACGTGTCCTATCCCTACGGGAAGTGGAATCCAAAGGAATCAATGGTACTATCACTACCACGATCTAACACGCCCCGCAGTAGGGTGTATTTATGAGTTATCTAGCCCAAACACCACGTTTGCACTAGGGAAAACAACTTCAATTCAAGAGCGACAAGAATCAAAGTACTCTAATGAGTCATAAACCGAAAAGAAATATAAACAAGTGAACTTACTCAAATATAAGGTTGATCCACCAAAGAAGTCTCAAGATCAAGTGCAATGAAGCCTTTGATCCCAGAGGTACAAGCGTAGAGAGTCACCGACATGATCCGGTACTTCTCCTTACTTCTCCTCAACTCTACTTCTTATCTCTCAAGAACAGATCTAGAACTCTAATCAAGTTCTTTGATCTATCTCTTAACTTTCTACTAATCTCTCTCAACTTGATCTAAGCTCTTCTAATTAGAGAGGTATGGCTCTAGCTATGATCGAAATGAAAGTATGATGAATAATGATTTTTTGTGCACGAGGCCGGAGGTAGGATCATCCTTATATAGTCCTGGCCAATGAATGCGACCCTTGGATCAAACCGACTTCAACAACGGCGTAGATACAACCTCAAAGTCGGTTTGAAACCGACCTAGGAAGATGATGGTCGACATCCCGGCCCCACCGGGCGGCGGCCCGACCGGAAGCCGGCGGCCGCCAAAGCCACGATGGGCCCAGGATGTCAGGTCTCTCCTGGTGTCTTCGGTGTCTTCTAGAATGTTTTAGTTCACTTTTCGGATCGAAATTCATCAGTGGTAAATCTTCTTATTATTTGGGCGGGTTTCTCTAAGTTTTCCGGTATTTACCTGTTAAGTCCCTGAAAAGATATAAATCACCAAAACTCGTGGAACTTTGTCGGTGTAATACCTATTCTATGCATTTATTCTTTTTATGACCTTATTATATGTTTAGTTGACACATAAAAATAGAGCTTAAGAGGTGTCAACAAGCCCCCCACACTTAGGCTTTTACTCATCTCGATAAAAGGATGGTTATAACAAAGTCGCAAGACAAGTATAGCAAAAATAAAATAATCTCATGGTCAAACTTGTATTTTATTAATCTTACCAAGAACTTTAAGTAATTGAGAAACAAGACAGTTAATATCGAGTACCTTATTCCTTCAATCAATTCAAATTTGGAGTTTTTGTAATGATTTTTGAAAAAAAAAATAGCTTACTTTCTTTCTTACGTGGTACTCTCGAATCACTCAATAATTATTATATATATATATATATATATATATATATATATATATATGTAGTATTTTTGGATCCTCACAGAGCATATGTAATTAAAATATTCACTTCTAATAAAGTTGAATCTGAGTTTCGTGTTCACCAAAGACATAGCATATTTACCTTGCATGTATTTGCAATGTCAAAGATGGATCCAAGGAAAGACATCCTCTTAGATCAAGATGTGCATGTGTGTGCTAATTCTATTATGCTCTCTTTTTTTTTGCTCTCTTTTGAAATAAATATTTTTGCAAACAAGATCATGGGCTATCTTTATTTTTTTTTTTAGAGAGGTGGGCTCTGCTCACCCTAGACTTTTGTCTGTTATTTCCTCTCTTTAAAGATGTGGGTTCTATCGACCCTCGGACACATGTCCATTTTTTTCATCTTTATTTCTTAGGGAGGTAGGCTCTACTGCCCGTAGGACACTTGTCCATTTTTCATCTCCTTTTTTTCTCTTTTTCTTAGGGAGGTAGGCTCTTCTCGCCCGTAGGACTTTTGTCCATTTTTCATCTCCCTTTTTTTCTTCCTTTTCTTTTCTCTCTTTTTTTTTTTTTTACATATTATTTTTGCATAGCCCATGCCTTGCTGTACACAAAAAATTATTTATTGAATTTAGAGAGATCAACAACTGGAGCATAAAAATAAAAATAAGTGTACGTGATCTTGATCTTTAGACAAGTCTCTCAACTTGGGTCACAAAATTTGATAAAAGCTCAACACAAAGCAAATAGCTTATCTGCTGGTTTTAATATTCATAGCATGGCTGTAGTAGGATATAACATTTTCCACAGAGATGAAGTAAAGCTATTATTTTTAATATTTTCGAAATAAATTCTCCAAAGAAAAGATATCAAGAATTAAGTTCTCATCAAACTTCTATCTCAAATTTCACAACACTTAAGCAACTTGGTTTTTTTTAACAGCATTATTCTCTCAACAAAAATTAATCTAACCATGAAAAGGTATTATGTAAGTCTATCTTTAGCAAAGCATATCAACATATTTTTATTTTCTTTTATTATTTAGCATATCAACAAGAGGTTCAAAACCCATGAACGTAAGCCAAAATACGAACTAAAGCAAAGTTCGGAGATCAAACCGAGGGTTGAAGAAATCAAGACGAGGCGAGGTGGCAGCCCGGGCGGCCGGCTGGATTTACTCTGGCGGCCGCCAGAGCCCTGCTGCTCCTTGGTCTGAGCTTTGTCGTGTTGGATCATCGTTCTGTATTTATTGTTTTGCTTCGCAAGGTTCAGTTTCGTTGTTCTTGATGTTCGTGACTTGTCTCCCCCACACTATCTTTTTATTATCCTTTATTCAAAAACATGGTGGAGACAAGAAAAACATATACAAAAATATAGAAAATAACAATTGAGAGAGAATAGATCAAAAATTTATTTAAGCAAGAGCACTCTTTATTTATTCAACCAAACTTATTATTGACTCAAACAAACTTGACTTGACGACCGACTCAAAAACGCTAATTTAACTCAAAACAAAATTGACTTTCGATAACTAACTTAATAAGTGCTCTTATAATCTCGAGCGTATTACATATCCTTAGTAAGCCTATTCAGGATACGCTCAAGAACTCGCACCTTCGTAACTAACGCTGCATTGGATTTTTCTAAAGCATCTACACGTTTAGCGGTGTAGCTCGAATTCTCATGCTCAATATTCATAAAGTTCTTCATGTGGAAGTGTTCTGCACGGAGCTCCGCCATAGTCATTCTTCCTGGCTTGGGCATCAGTTCAGCGGCTTCTCTAATTTTGGACAAAGCGAACTTGGTTTGGATTGGCACGAACTCCATCAAGGACAAGACGGGCATCGGTGTAAGTGCTCTTTCTAATATTCCCGAACTTGTCAAACCGACGTTAGTAAGCTTCTCATTTCGTCCCGAGCGCTTAACTTGGTGCCTTCAGGAATCGGAACCTTCTTCTTCATGGCAATGTCACGACGTGCAGCCAACAAACTCTGAGCATACAATTGCCCACGTGTAGGCTTTGGATTTGAAGGTGGTGGAGGGACAACAGCTAAAGGTTTTGGCTCATAGGGGACTATAGCCATGGAGGTAGACGTATTGGATGAGTTAGCTGCTGCCTTAGCTGGGTCATAGACCACCATACGGGTCTCAGTGTTCTTCATGGTGAAAATATATGGTGCTGGTCGTCGGTCTTAATGGAGGATGAATAAGATGAGATTAAATGATCAGATGGGGCTTGTTTATATAGGCAGAGGTGCATGGAATAGGATGGAAAGGCTCGCATTACTTTCCTACGTAAATGACTCCAGAATGTTCGTCATTACAATGGGCAAGTTCTAGAGTATTCTTGGGACAAAAATGGAAAAGAGAGGAGGCACAGGCCTGGCGGCCGCCAGTCCCATTTGGGCCGACCGCCAAGTCTTATTTGTTGTAATCGTGCTCGGCCCTTTTTCTACGGCCTAATATCTCTATTCTAGTTGTAATGCTTTTAGTTTTGGCCCACAAAAACAAGTCCTACGAAAATTAATTCCTTTGGGTTGGATAAATCATAAAGCCTATTTCATCTAATTCATTTAATTTATTTATTTCATCAGGCTTATCGGGCTCATAGAAAATTTTAAGACGTTGGCCATTTACCTTGAATAACTTACCTTCGGAGTCTTGAAGAGTGATTGCTCCATGTGATGATGAATTTACTGCCTTAAAAGGTCCTTCCCACTTGCTCCGAAGTTTTCCATGCCCGAATAATTTTACCCTGGAATTAAAAAGTAATACCTGATCTCCTGGAGTGAAAGTCTTTATCTTTATCTTCTTATCATGCCATCTCTTAGTTCTTTCTTTATAAATCCTGGCATTATGATAAGCTTTCTCTCTCCATTCCTCCAATTCAGATAATTGCATCTTTCTCTGAACTCCTGCAGCATCAAGATTCATATTCCATCTCTTGATTGCCAAGTGAGCTTTGAACTCAAGTTCTACAGGCAAATGACAGGTCTTGCCGTAGACAAGTTGATAAGGTGTCATTCCAATAGGAGTCTTGTATGCTGTCCTGTATGCCCATAGTGCTTCCGGAAGTCTATCCTTCCATTTAGTTCCCATTTCTTCAACTGTTTTCTGTAAAATATTCTTGATTTGTTTATTTGAAGTCTCTGCTTGTCCACTTGTTTGAGGGTGGTAAGCTGTAGCAATGTTGTGACGAACTCCATGCTTCAATAAATACTGTCGGAATCTTCTATCAATGAAGTGGCTTCCTCCGTCACTAATTACCATTCGAGGTACTCCAAATCTTGGGAATATAGTTTCTTCAAACATCTTGATTGAACTTCTACCATCTACTGATTTGCATGGTAAAGCTTCTACCCATTTTGAAACATAATCCTTCGCTACTAGGATATGTTCATAATTTCTAGATTTTGGGAATGGTCCCATGTAATCAATTCCCCGGACATCAAAGAGCTCTATCTAGAGATTGGTTGTTAGAGGCATAGCATCTCTTGCATTTATATTTCCGTGCCTCGACAAGCTCCACATCTTCGGATGAAATCTTTTGTGTCTTGATACATGGTTGGCCGAAAAAATCCCGCTTGCCGGATCTTTGCATGTGTTCTCGAATGCCCCATAATGACCTCCATATGGTGATGAGTGACATCTTTCAATAATCGAAGTCCTTCTTCGTTGGCACACATCTTTCGAGTAACCCGTCGAGCATACTCAAGAGATATGGCTCATCCCATAAGTGGTGACGACTTTCATACATAAGCTTCTTGTTATCAGCCCTTGGTGCTACATATCCTGCAACCATAAAATTCACAAGATCGCATACCGAGGGGATCGATATGGGTTATCCGATAAAACATATCATCCCTGAGTGAGTCATTAATAGGCAATTCATTTGGTTTCTCAAAATGCATTCTCGACAAATGATCAGCAACATAATTTTCTACTCCTTTCTTATCTTTAATTTCTAAATCAAACTTTTGGAGTAACAAAATCCATCTTATCAAACGAGGTTTAGCATCTTTCTTGGTGAGCAAATATTTCAAAGCGGCATGATCGGTGTAAACAATTACTTTAGCTCCTACCAAGTAAGATCTGAACTTATCTATAGCATAAACGATTTGCTAGCAACTCTTTCTCGGTGGTAGCATAATTAAGTTGTGGTCCAGTCAAAGTTTTACTAGCATAAGCAATAGCATGATGTTTCTTGTCTTTAGTTTGCCCTAACACGCCCCCACAAAGATAGTCACGGCATCACACATAATTTCAAAAGGCAAAGACCAATCGGGGGTTGAATAATTGGTACGAAACAAGAGCCTTTTTCAAACTTTCAAAAGCTTTAAGACAAGCATCATCAAAAACAAAAGGAGCATCTTTGGCTAACAAGCTGGTAAGTGGTCTAGCAATATACGAAAAATCTTTTATGAATCTACGATAGAAACCAAAGATGGCCTAGAAAACTTCGTATCCCTTTAATATTCATAGGGGAGGTAAGCGTTCTATAACTTCTATTTTTGCCTTATCTACCTCTATTCCCCTTTCTCGAAATAAGATGACCAAGCACTATTCCTTCTCTAACCATAAAATGATATTTTTCCCAATTAAGGACTAAGTGTTTTTCCTCACATCTTTGCAAAACCCTGTCTAAGTTTTTTAGACAATCATCAAAAGTTTTTCCATACACAAAAAAATCATCCATGAAAACTTCCATAATCTCTTCAATCATTTTCAGAAAAAATATAGACATCATACATCTTTGAAAAAAGCAAGTGCATTACATAACCCAAAAGACATTCTTCTATAAGCATAGGTTCCATATGGGCATGTAAAAGTGGTTTTGCTTTGATCATTAGGATGAATTGGAATTTGGTGATATCCAGAATATCCATCAAGGAAACAAAAGTAAGAATGTTTTGCCAATCGTTCTAACATTTCATCAATGAAAGGCAATGGAAAATGATCTTTCCTTGTGGCTTTGTTTAGTTTTCTATAATCTATGCACATTCTCCATCCTATAATAGTTCTTTGAGTAATCAATTCATTTTTATCATTTTTAACAACTGTCATGCTTCCTTTCTTAGGCACGACTTGTACGGGGCTTACCCACTCACTATGTGGCACAGGATATATAATCCCGGCGTGTAATAACTTAAGAACTTCCTTCTTAACTACATCTCTCATCGCATTATTGAGTCTTCTCTGAGGTTCTATAGATGGGGGTATATCTGGATCTGTAGGAATACGATGAGTGCATAGAGCAGGACTAATTCCTTTTAGGTCATCAAGTGCGTAGCCTAAGGCTGAGCGATGTTTTTCTAAGACAGTTATCAGCCTGAGAGTCTGTTCTGGTGTAAGTTTATCATTTATGATCACAGGAGACTCTGAATCTTGATTTAGGAAAGCATAAGTGAGGCCCGGTGGTAAAGGTTTAAGTTCAATAGGAGGTCTAGGTGGGTTCTCAAATTCATCTAGAGGTTCTGAAGTAGTAGGATTCTCATCCTCTTCTTCAATAAAGAATTCTGAATCGTCCTCTTGGTTAGACTCCACAAAATATTCTACAGTGGCCTCTTTAACTTCCTCCATAGGATCTGGTTCTGGACAAGACTCGGATTTAGCATGAATGGCTTGGACTATAGGTAATGAAAATTGAAGATCTTTGTCTAGCTGAAAATCTAGGTCTTCGGGTTGTCCTTTAAAAGTAAGCCTTTCTATTGGTTGTCCTATCAGTAGGTCAAACTTCATGATATCAAAGATATAGAAGCTAAGATGTACCATGATGTTATTAACCTTGATTGGTAAGACATAAAGAATTCCTGAGCTTTGGATAATTTGTCCTGAAGGTTTTAATAATAATTTTGTAGTGGGACTTAATGGCATATTTTTGAGAAGGTCATGAGCAAAGGATAATGCCATGATGTTTATTCCCACTATAGGATTATAAAGAGCATCAAAAGGATCTTTATCAATTTGGCAACGAATAGGTATAGAAGGTGAATCCAAAGGGATCACATCAGAGGAAAGCTCTGATTCTTCTGTCCATTCGCTACTTATGATTGAGACAAGCTCTTCTGTAGTTCCTTTTAAATGTGTCAAATCAGAAGAATCTAAAGGATAAGACTGTGATGTTTTATTCTTCTGAGATGTAAATCGATATTTTGAGGTATTTCCATAATCTGTAAAGAGATCATCCTCTATATCAAGTAAGAAATCAGAGATTGAAGTAACCTCTGGTTCTTCTAAAGGTTCTAGATTAGCTGGGATTTGTAAAGAATTTGGAATAGAAGTGGATTCAGCTAATCTTTCTTCTTCTGTTATTTCTTTTATTTTTAAATATTTCCCTGCAGTTGGATCATCCTCCTTGTTTTCCACTATTTTGTTTAAGATAGCAATGCATTCAGGAGTTGAAAGATGAATGAAAGATCCATTCGCAGAGGTGTTCAAATATTTTCTAGATTTTCTATTCAGACCAATATAGAAGTGTTGAATTAGAACATGGTCTGGTATGGCGAGATTAGGTCCAGATTTGGAAAGAAGATCATATCGTTCCCAATAGGTACTCAAAGATTCATTATTATTTTGTTTAGAGGATAGGATTGAGAGCCTAAAGTTAACTAGTTTGGACATGGGAAAGAAATCAGCACAAAATTCATTTAAGCAAGTTTCCCAATTGCCACCCATTCTTTCTTTATTTCTATTGTACCACTGGCGAGCTTTTCCTTTCAAAGAGAATGGAAAGAGCGTCCAACGGATAGTTTCAGGGGACATGCCTTCAATATGGAGGCATTTACATGTCTCTTCAAAGGTTTGGAGATGAAGGGAAGGATTTTTCGTCTAATTCTCCGAGAAAGTATGGTTTTGGACCATCTCTATCAACCTGGGGGGCGAAACTCATAAGATCCGGCTTGAATAGGTTTAGATAATAGCACAGGTCTACAAGCTTGCCCATTGGGTGCCAAGTATTTGTAAAGAGGGATAGTATCCATTTGGATAATGATTTTGAAAAAGAAATAAGATAAGATAGAAGAAAACTCTAAACTAATGATATGATACAAGATTTAGTTTAGCTCACGTAATCAGCAAACCGTTCTCCCGGCAACGGCCGCCAGAAATGCTTGTTGGTAAAAGTTATCCTACAGAATTATTTATGATTTGTATAGTCGCAGTTTAACGTAAACGATGAGCACTTCACCCGGGAGAGGGTTTTAAATATCGAATCCACAGGGAGAATGGTGTGAGAATAATGAGACAAAACTAATCCCTGAGATAATAGGAAGGAACGGGAGTTCAGATAAAAGGTGAGAAGAATTCTATGGTTGTCTAGTTTATATCCTTGCAAGGCTCGAAGATATTTCTTAATGGGGACGTACTCAAAGGAAAGTAAGGGTGAAACTTACTATTCCCCCAGCACTATGTCCTACGTGTCCTATCCTACGGGAAGTGGAATCCAAAGGAATCAATGGTACTATCACTACCACGATCTAACACGCTCCGGCAGGTAGGGTGTATTTATGAGTTATCTAGCCCAAACACCACGTTTGCACTAGGGAAAACAACTTCAATTCAAGAGCGACAAGAATCAAAGTACTCTAATGAGTCATAAACCGAAAGAAATATAAACAAGTGAACTTACTCAAATATAAGGTTGATCCACCAAAGAAGTCTCAAGATCAAGTGCAATGAAGCCTTTGATCCCAGAGGTACAAGCGTAGAGAGTCACCGACAGATCCGGTACTTCTCCTTACTTCTCCTCAACTCTACTTCTTATCTCTCAAGAACAGATCTAGAACTCTAATCAAGTTCTTTGATCTATCTCTTAACTTTCTACTAATCTCTCTCAACTTGATCTAAGCTCTTCTAATTAGAGAGGTATGGCTCTAGCTATGATCGAGGCGAGTATGATGAATAATGATTTTTCGTGCACGAGGCCGGAGGTAGGATCATCCTTATATAGTCCTGGCCAATGAATGCTGACCCTTGGATCAAACCGACTTCAACAACGGCGTAGATACAACCTCAAAGTCGGTTTGAAACCGACCTAGGAAGATGAGTGACACATCCCGGCCCCTTTGGCGCGGCGTCGATCCCGAATTTGGCGGCCGCCAAAGCCACGTGGAGCCCGAGGATGTCGAGGTCTCTCCCGGTGTCTTACGGTGTCTTCTAGAATGTTTTAGTTCACTTTTCGGATCGAAATTCATCAGTGGTAAATCTTCTTATTATTTGGGCGGTTTTCTCTAAGTTTTCCGGTATTTACTGTTAAGTCCCCCGAAAAGATATAAATCACCAAAACTCGTGGAACTTTGTCGATTGTAATACCTATTCTATGCATTTATTCTTTTTATGACCTTATTATATGTTTAGTTGACACATAAAAATAGAGCTTAAGAGGTGTCAACAAGCTCCCCACACTTAGGCTTTTACTCATCTCGATAAAAGGATGGTTATAACAAAGTCGCAAGACAAGTATAGCAAAAATAAAATAATCTCATGGTCAAACTTGTATTTTATTAATCTTACCAAGAACTTTAAGTAATTGAGAAACAAGACAGTTAATATCGAGTACCTTATTCCTTCAATCAATTCATTTGGAGTTTTTGTAATGATTTTTGAAAAGAAAAATAGCTTACTTTCTTTTTTTCGAATCACTCAATAATTATACTATATATATATATATATATATATATATATATATAATATATATATATATATATATATATATATATATATATATATGTAGTATTTTTGGATCCTCACAGAGCATATGTAATTAAAATATTCACTTCTAATAAAGTTGAATCTGGAGTTTCGGGTTCACCAAAGACATAGCATATTTACCTTGCATGTATTTGCAATGTCAAAGATGGATCAAGGAAAGACATCCTCTTAGATCAAGATGTGCATGTGTGTGCTAATTCTATTATGCTCTCTTTTACTGCTCTCTTTTGAAATAAATATTTTTGCAAACAAGATCATGGGCTATCTTTATTTTTCTTTTAGAGAGGTGGGCTCTGCTCACCCTAGACTTTTGTCTGTTATTTCCTCTCTTTAAAGATGTGGGTTCTATCGACCCTCGGACACATGTCCATTTTTCATCTTTATTTCTTAGGGAGGTAGGCTCTACTCGCCCGTAGGACACTTGTCCATTTTTCATCTCCTTTTTTTCTCTTTTTCTTAGGGAGGTAGGCTCTTCTCGCCCCGTAGGACTTTTGTCCATTTTTCATCTCCCTTTTTCTTTCTTTTCTTTTCTCTCTTTTTTTTTACATATTATTTTTGCATAGCCCATGCCTTGCTGTACAAAAATTATTTATTGAATTTAGAGAGATCAACAACTGGAGCATAAAAATAAAAATAAGTGTACGTGATCTTGATCTTTAGACAAGTCTCTCAACTTGGGTCACAAAATTTGACAAAAGCTCAACACAAAGCAAATAGCTTCTTCTGCTGGTTTTAATATTCATAGCATGGCTATAGTAGGATATAACATTTTCCACAGAGATGAAGTAAAGCTATTATTTTTAATATTTTTGAAATAAATTCTCCAGCAGAAAAGATATCAAGAATTAAGTTCTCATCAAACTTCTATCTCAAATTTCACAACACTTAAGCAACTTGGGTTTTTTTTTAACAGATTATTCTCTCAACAAAAATTAATCTAACCATGAAAAGGTATTATGTAAGTCTATCTTTAGCAAAGCATATCAACATATTTTTATTTTCTTTTATTATTTAGCATATCAGCAAGATCGATTTGGCGGATCCCGCTGCTCCTATGGTTCAAGGAAGGCAAGCTCCCCCCCGGGCGGGAGGAATCAAGGCGCCTGGCACGAAGGGCCAAGTCATTCGTCCTCGTCGGGGAAGAACTCTATAGACGCGGAGCCTCCGGCATCCTCCGGTATTTGCATCACCTTCGAGCAAGGGGAAGAGCTCATCAAGGAGTTCCGCTCCGGCGAGTGCGCGCCATCATGCGGCGCCACGAGCTCGTCGGAAAGGCATTCGGCGAGGATTTCTCTTGGCCGGCCGCCATCGCAGACGCCATTCGAGTCGTCAAGACGCTGCGAGGGCTGCCGGTTCTTCGCCAAGCAGACGCACCTCCCGGCCCAATCCCTCCGGGCGATCCCTCTCACCGGCCATTCGCGGTGCGGGGGCTCGATATGGTTGGGCCCTTCAAGAAGACATCCCAGGGGGATATACGCACCTCCTCGTCGCCATCGACAAGTTCTCCAAATGGATTGAGGTCATGCCCATCGCGGTGTCGGTGAGGAGACCGTCAAGTTCTTCACCGGCATCATCCACCCGCCGGGGTCCCGAACTCCATCATCACCGACAACGGCACGAACCGTAGGGAGAGGTCTTCATCGACCGGTGCGGCGATCATGGCATCCGCGTCGACACCTCTTGATCGGCCACCCGAGGACCAACGGCGGGTAGAAAGGGCTAACGGCATGATCCTGCAGGGCGTGAAATCTCGCATCTTCAAGAGGCTCGAAATACGCCCGCCGATGGCTTGCC
This sequence comes from Hyparrhenia diplandra, assembly GCA_015847255.1. Taxonomy (NCBI): domain Eukaryota; kingdom Viridiplantae; phylum Streptophyta; class Magnoliopsida; order Poales; family Poaceae; genus Hyparrhenia; species Hyparrhenia diplandra. Next base: position 72,884 of record JADLZK010007233.1, read on the forward strand.
GAGCTCCCGCCGGTCGTATGGAGTCTTCGCTGCAACGCCGAGCGAGCCACGGGCGGGCGCCGTTCTTCCTCGTCTTCGGATCGAGGCCGTGCTCCCCATCGACCTCGAAGTACGGCTCGCCCGCGTCCAGGCCTTCAACGAGCACAACAACGGCGCGCTGCTCGAAGACGCGCCGCCGATCGGCTCGACGGCTTCGAGACATCGCCCTCATCCACTACGCCAAGTACTGCGGTCCATGAGGCGCTACCACGACCGCCATGTCAAGGGGCGAGCTTTCCGGCGTCGGCGACTACGCCCCACGTCGAGTCGAGCTCGAAGGACAAGCACAAGCTCTCGGCGCCATGGGAAGGACCCTTCACCATCGACCAAGTCGAGGAGGCCGAACGCGTACAAGCTCAAAGACCACCAAGGCCGAGTCCTCACCAACGCGTGGAACATCGAACAGCTACGTCGTTTTTACCCCTAAGTGTACTTCGATATATTGTAGGCTGCGAGAGCTCAATAAAAGCACAAATTCGATGCAAAAATATGTGCAAGCATTTCGAATTCTTTCCTTAAACACGCTCGAGCAACGACCGGCCTTCGCCCTGGGGCGAAGACCCGCCCTGCGGGGGGCTACAAGGAACAGGGGTGCACACCCCACGTTTTTCGACACACCATTTTTTCGCAAAACTCACGAGCTCGGGCTCACGAATTCGCACCCTCTCCTCTTAACTCAAACGATGTTCGAAATGACTAAGTCATGAGCTCACCGCTTTAGAGCGTGGCGTGACTGCCTAACGACCTCCCGCGCCCCCGCGGCCAGCGAGGAATGGCCCGCCATCCGGCTCTCGAACCACGAGCTCACCAAAAGTCGAAGTAGAAACAGCGTACGATAAAAGAAGAAAGGCGACTTCCATTAACTACCACAAGAGCTTCCATAAGTTTTTTACAATTTGCCTCAACCACGAGGACTTATAAGCTCACAACAAAAAGAGGCTTGGCCTCGAGCTCCTACTCCCGTGCAGGCAGGCCTTGATCCATCGGCTCCGGGGCGGAGACGTCCTGCGCAGCTTCTTCCTCCTCGATGGGCTCCTCTGCCGCTTGTTGACACCTGTTATAGCATAATATTAATAGTCAACTAAACATAAAATAGGGGTGTAAAATGAATATCAACATAGACTAGGGGTTTTACTAACATAATTCCACGAGCTTTGGTGATTTATATGTTTACAGGGACTTAACAGGTAAATGCAGAGAAGAATGGAGAAAGTTCTAGATTATACATCTCATACGATGACAAGACTTGACCGTGAAGTAACTCAACCTGAAATATGGACTAAAACACTCTAGAAGATACCAGAAGACACCGAGGAAGAGACGAGAGGTCGAGAGGAGGCAATGACGGCGCGCCGCCGCCAGCAATTTTATGCCGGCCGCCGGGCAATTTTAGCCAATCAGCTTAGTCTTTTTATGTCGGTTTGTAGCCAACTTTGAGGTTGTATCTACACCGTTGCCAAGGTCGGTTTGATCCAAGGGCTATCGTTCATCGCCAAGGCCTATATAAGAAGACCCCCTGACCCCAGGGTGAAACCCTAATTCATTCTATCTCATTCTATTCATTATCTCTCAGTTGTAGAGGTGTCCCAATGTAAGAATAACCTCTCTCTGGGATTAGTGAATTAGAAGTAGATTAGACCTGTAATTAGACATAGATTAGCCATGTAATTAGAACTAGATTAGATCTAACTTATATCTAATCAAGAGTAAAGGAGAGTGGAGCTCAGCTCCTGTTCTGGAGATGTCTTCAGAGTATGGTATGTCTTTGTATCTTCTCTACAAGACTTATGATTCATATATTTATCTTCTCTATTACTTTATGCTTTCCATATATGGTTAAGTATAGTTGTCATATTATTGCATGGGATCTCCGCTCGTATTGAGTGCTCTAGTTATTCATGGTAGCTAGAGTAGTAATCTATAGTATAGACATGGTGTCTAGGCTATAGGTTACCTGAGTTTGTGCCCAAACCTACGGATAGTTGTGGTAGCCCCAGGGGTGACAGCCCTGTCAGGTCTTTGTAGTCCACCACGTATGGTTTGGTGTTTCGTAGAGCTTTAGGCAGCCTTCTCCCAACTACCTTCTTCCCAGTCTTTCTCGAGAGTTGGAAAGGAACTGTTGCTCCAAAGTGCAGTAGTGTAATTACTATCATAGAACCTTAGTAATAGAGAAGTATCCAGGAACCTTGATCTCTCCGTTTGACCTTTTGATTAGTTTAGTTATTCTTTGATAACTTAGGTAGGTTATTATTTTATGTTTTGATATTTATTTATCCTTTAACAATTACCTCCTCACTATAGTCTAGTGGATTGCTAAGTTAGTGGATACATGATTGTGACTTATTAGAATTCTTTAGCCAAAGCTTCCCCTGTGGATACGATACTCTAGAATACTCATCCTAGGGAAAAGCTACAATGGTAGGTGTTTCTGTGCACTTGCGAGAATCCTTCATATTCTTTTAGCACTTAACAAATGCCAACAAGCTTTTTTGGCGCCGTTGTCGGGGAAGCAATTGGCCTAAAGATTTTAATAATGATCATGATGTTCGCTAATTTAGTATAACACTAGCTTTAGTAAGATTACCCTTGTTACGTTGAGTTGTGGAATAGACGAGGACAAAAGATGTCGTTGCGACCTTCCCGACAAGATTCCACAAGAAAAGAAAAGAAGAAAGATTGAAGAACCAGTGGTGCCTCGATCATTCAAGATTCATCAACATTGGAACCCCTGCTATCTCAAGGTATGTATTTAAATATATATTATTCTAACCATGTATAGATTGAAGAAAAAATCGCCGTCACAAGAATTCAATGCACACATCTCAAGTGACGTACATAGAAGCTGCACATCATGGTAAGTATGATCAATAAAGGTGAGATAGTCTTGCTCATGGACTTTAAACTATTTGAGTAGTTATCATTTAATTTCTTGCATTGCATTACATGTTTACTTAGATCAATTCATGCATTCACTCCGCTTAGTTTATGTTCTCTAATAGTAGATCCATTGCATGTTTAGTTCTTTGCATCTATCCATACCATTTGCATCTAAAAAAAAAAATCCTCACCTTGATCATGCTCTTTTATCTCTATTTGAGTAAATCTCTATAAAGCTTTCATGTTACCTTTGTTTGCTATAATATGCTAAGGTTTGGAATATCTTCATACATCTCTTAAATGAAGCATGGTGCTTAGTTTTGGAGTGGTGATTTTACTTCTATTGGCTTTTAAATTAAGCATGGTGCTTAGGTTAAAATGCCTTCCTAAATCAAATTGGACATGGTGTCTAGGTTGATTTTTGAACCAATAGTATGTTGTAGTAGATCTTTGGTATATTTTGTTCGACTAACCCATGTAGAGAACTATCAAATCCAATTTGGGTAAGTTAAGAGATGAACTCAGATCGGAGATGAAGCAAGGTATTTGATGAACTCCAACCTTGTGCAAAAGACACGGCTCATTCATCATTGATGGAAGAATTGTAAGTATCAAATATCATTCACTCTGTCTTTTGCTACAAGTTACCTTTGCCTTGATCCACATGCTAGAGTGCAATCATATAAATAAAGTTTGCTATAAGACATGAGAAAAAAAAATCTGTGCTAAGAATAATCAAAGAACCATCTTTTTGCTAGCATAGATGAAATCTTATGAACTTTTGGATAACAACCCCCTGCTTCAACCATGTTGTATATTCCCTCGGGTATGTGTCCACTAACATTTTGCAGAAAAAAAGAGTTTGTGCTATGTCTATTCAATAAAGAAGAGTGTCATACAACACGATCACAAAAAGTAATCACTCTAAAGAAGTGGATGGACAAAGTTACAGGCCATAAGAACATCAAAGACAGGTAAGTGAATATAACTCACATATTTATATATAACTTTTGTCTTATATTCTAAAAAAAAAAAATATAATAATAATATATATCTGAGCACATGAAGGCTCATGATAAAAGAAACATGTTCCTAGGACAAGTTCCCTTCGGGTATTCTTAGTCACTAACCGTGTAGGAACAAAGGATGAACAACATGTAAGGACATGGTGATTACAACACACGATTAGGGATGGCCCAAAGCATTCACACTTGAAGCTGCCGAAAGTGACGGGAGGGAAGGCTCAAGCATGGGGAAGAAGGTTGACTCCTCTAAAGATCATCCGACATTACTCCTCCTCTACTCAAGCTTCCGTCACTCGACATCTTTGGTTTGCAATCCCTTTACTCACAATTACTTTATCTCTCTAAAGTTTGAATGGTTAATAGATGTCATGCATAAAAATCAAACTTAAGATATCATAAAATTTTCAACTAGAGAGAAAGTATTGGTGAGCATATAAAATATCCAATTAAAACTTCTTCTAGCATAAAAGCAATCTTTAGCTCCATGACAGTTCTACCCTTGTTTACAATTACTTGTATATTCCTTCGGGTATATGTTGTCAACTAATATTACAGGAATAAAATCATGAGAGGAGTAAAAGGTCTAAGCACAATTTAAAGACAAGAAAGAAAGGACGATGCAATAAAGGAGACAAGTGAAGAAACAGGATACACAAGAGGCCAAATAAGGAAAGCTTCAAGCAGATGGAAAGATCCACCACGAGGTGTTACGGTGCCGGCATGCTCTAACAATTAAGGTAACATCTTGAGGTAAGTTGTCAATAAATAAGCTTTCCCTCAACTATGGCGTGTTTATAATCAAATAGCCAAACATGTTAGAGCAACACCTTTGCCGATCCAACTTCATTAGCTCAACATGTTTTGTTTCTTTAGTTGTTCTTACCACCATTCTTTTGATCTTTTAGTCCTCATCTTGTAAGCCAGAATATTGCTTACCTTGTTTTGGAAGAACATAATCATAATCATGCCTTTGGTGTTTAGATAAGAAAATCCTCCAAGAGTCAACGAGCTTGATTTGATCTGTCGAAAGTTTTAACCACAAACAGTCATGCTCAATCCTCGATCTTGTCACCCAAGTTAGGTTTAAAGAAAGTATATAAAAATCAATTCTATCTTGTTTGTTGTGCCTATGGTTAGAGAAGAATAAATGAAGTTTGGTTCTGTTGGTGTTTTCCCACCAACAGAGCCCATGCACTTGATCTCTACCATGACTTTGCAAGCAGGACACACTTTGAGCAAAATGGTGGAGAAGCCTACCAGTTTTTCCAAAATTCAACAAGTGAATGTCCTACAAGCATGCACACTTAACAAGAAGCTGCCTACGCTTCACTCCAACTCATAAGACCAGCTAAGAACATGGGTGACGTCGTCTTTTACCATCTCAAGGAGCACGACCGTCAAGGTCAGATAATACACTCAAGGAAATGACAAGGTAAGAAGTCTCGTTCAGAGGACTTAAAACACTGAACCCTCGCCGAAAGGTAAGATCGGTAGTTATCTATATGAATAACATATTTACTTCCTTGCATTGCATAATTATTTTCCTTTAGCATATTTACATTATAGCACTAGCCTTGCATTAGAAAAAAGAAAAATAAATATTTGTTTGTTGCATATACTTTGAAAAACTCTAAGCCCCATGTGAGTAATTTTGTGGTGTGTAACGACCCACAAGGATATTTCTTGTGGTGGCATAAAAATAAAATAAATATGCATGCATCGTCATCCTTATTTGCATAGAAAACCCCAAAAATATTTAATCTTTCTTTGGACTACTTGTCTTGATGGAATTATCATCTTTGGCAACAAAAAGCTAAGTGGCTAAAACCACTAACGCTTAATCAAGTTCCACTAGTTTTGTTGTCTATTTGAGTTCAGCAGGATCCCAAGTAAAGAGACATGACACATATGGTGTCTAGCGTTAAAAAAGATCAATCAGCCACCATCACTATCTACCTCTACTTCCAACCATCAAGAACATTGAAGACTATGTCAACATTCAGCTTGGGGAAGTGCAACCCCCATGTATCCAGATAAGTATTCTTATACCTTATTTAATTTTAGCTAGATTTGTTTGCTTTATTAGAAAGATATAAAAAGATGCATAACTAAGGAAACCAAATAAATAAAGTCTATTTAGTCTTTATTAAAGAGTCTTAATTAGAGTGTGTGAATAAAATAAACTCTGAAGATAATCTCTAGCCTTGGAGATGATGAATAGATGCTCCGTTGTAATTCCTTTCAAGTACCTACCTTTCAAGCTTAATTTCTCTCGAGCTTTTAATGCAACTGCTTTGACTTGAGATTTGCTTTGAACCTGAAACCTGTGGGTAGCAAATGCTTGCTCTAAAGTCTAGGTGATTGACGGATATGATATATGAGAGTCTGAGCTGCTATTTATCTTACTCCTAGTGATACTAGATTTCTGGAGATTTATCTTTTGAAAATTAAAGTGCACATGATAAGTTCCTGTGTGACAAGAGTGTTGAACCTCCTACCACAAGCCATATATACATGCTCCCTAGATTAGGAAAACCTTTTGACATATATATAGGCTACTTGTTTTGCATTGAGTTTGTTCAATCTTTGTCGACCCTTAGAAACTTGTCATACTGATCATGCACACTTTATTCCACTCCACTCTACACCACTTGCATTTATGCTACTTCTACCCTGGAAGTACACATCCACAAAGCATCCACCAAACATTCACCAAAAATGTTCTACTCCTATCCTGGGAGAGAACAACCAAAAATATTCACTATACCCATCCACACATTGCTAGCCAATATCTTACAAAAGCTCCATTACATTTGTCTATCTCTCAAAAGTTATTTCAAAAGGGATTTGGGTTGTATTTAAAAAAAAAAAAAAAGAGGGGAGATGAAAAATGGACAAGTGTCCTACGGGGCGAGTAGAGCCTACCTCCCTAAGAAAAAGAAAAAAAAAAAAAAGGGAGATAAAAAATGGATAAAAGTCCTACGGGCGAGTAGAGCCTACCTCCTAAACAAAGAGAAAAAAAATGAACAAGTGTTCGAGAGAGCGAGTAGAGCTCACATCTCTAAAATAATAAAAGAGAGAGAAAAATGGACATAAGTCCGAGGGTGAGTAGGACCCACCTCTCTAAAAGAAAGAAAGAAAAAGATACAACCCAATTTCTCAAAGTTTTCAAGTTCCAAAAGAGAGAAGATTCCTGAAGGAGCAAAATTAAGATTTCCCCTCATCCATTACATTCCCCACCATCACCTAACACCATATTCATTCCCTCATACACATGCACCACTTGATCAGTGTGACTCGTAACTTTGGATCCATTGCTTGAATTTACAATATATGCTTAGTAAGTAGAATTTAATTTCTCCCACCTATGAGCTCCAGATATAAAACCTTAGATTTAGGGTGAGAGAGAAGAAGGCATAGTGTCCTACTGCCTTATTCCAAAAATACCACATACTATTAGAGAAAGGCAACACAACATTATTGCCTAAGTGAGGATCCACAAATACCACAAATGAGAGATTAGAGAGAGTCATACTGGGAACTTTGAGTTTTATTTTGAAAACTTGCAAAAACTCCAGAATGAAGGTTAAATAAAGAGTTTGAGATATGGTGCTTGACTTGATTGTTCTATCTTTCAATTGCTCAAGATCCTAAGAAAAAGCTATAAGCTCCATGGTTAAAGGTAATATGAGTAAGTTAAAGGTTGAAAAAAGTTTTTTCTAACATAGAGGAGAAATTTTGTTTGAAAGCATGTGTACTTTTGAGGTGTGAAAGCGTTGTAGCATCTCCTGATCCATTGCTAAGTTTGGCTTTGCTAGGGACTAGCAAAGGGTAAGCTTGGGGGAACTTGTTGACACCTGTTATAGCATAATATTAATAGTCAACTAAACATGAAATAGGGGCGTAAAATGAATATCAACATAGACTAGGGGTTTTACTAACATAATTCCACGAGCTTTGGTGATTTATATCTTTACAGGGACTTAACAGGTAAATGCAGAGAAGAATGGAGAAAGTTTCAGAATATACATCTCATACGATGACAAGACTTGACCGTGAAGTAACTCAACCCGAAATATGGACTAAAACACTCTAGAAGATACCGAAGACACCGGAAGAGACGAGAGGCGAGAGAGAGGAGGCAATGACGGTGGCCGCCAGCAATTTTATGCCGGCCGCCAAGGCAATTTTAGCCAATCGGCTTTGTCTTTTTATGTCGGTTTGTAACCGACTTTGAGGTTGTATCTACATCGTTGCCAAGGTCGGTTTGATCCAAGGGCTATCGTTCATCGCCAAGGCCTATATAAGAAGACCCCCTGACCCCAGGGTGAAACCCTAATTCATTCTATCTCATTCTATTCATTATCTCTCAGTTGTAGAGGTGTCCCAATGTAAGATAACCTCTCTCTAGGATTAGTGAATTAGAAGTAGATTAGACCTGTAATTAGACATAGATTAGCCATGTAATTAGAACTAGATTAGATCTAACTTATATCTAATCAAGAGTAAAAGGAGAGTGGAGCTCAGCTCTGTTCTCGAGATGTCTTGAGTATGGTATGTCTTTGTATCTTCTCTACAAGACTTATGATTCATATATTTATCTTCTCTATTACTTTTTATGGTTAAGTATAGTTGTCATATTATTGCATGGGATCTCCGCTCGTATTGAGTGCTCTAGTTATTCATGGTAGCTAGAGTAGTAATCTATAGTATAGACATGGTGTCTAGGCTATAGGTTACCTGAGTTTGTGCCCAAACCTACGGATAGTTGTGGTAGCCCCAGGGGTGACAGCCCTGTCAGGTCTTTGTAGTCCACCACGTATGGTTTGGTGTTTACCGTGGTAGAGCTTTAGGCGACCTTCTCCCAACTACCTTCTTCCCAGTCTTTCTCGAGAGTTGGAAAGGAACTGTTGCTCCAAAGTGCAGTAGTGTAATTACTATCATAGAACCTTAGTAATAGAGAAGTATCCAGGAACCTTGATCTCTCCCTGTGACCTTTTGATTAGTTTAGTTATTCTTTGATAACTTAGGTAGGTTATTATTTTATGTTTTGATATTTATTTATCCTTTAACAATTACCTCCTCACTATAGTCTAGTGGATTGCTAAGTTAGTGGATACATGATTGTGACTTATTAGAATTCTTTAGCCAAAGCTTCCCTGTGGATACGATACTCTAGAATACTCATCCTAGGGAAAAGCTACAATGGTAGGTGTTCTGTGCGCTTGCAGAATCCTTCATATTCTTTTAGCACTTAACAAATGCCAACACCGCTCCGTCTCCACCAGCAGGAGGCTCGAAGACCTCAAGCTCCTCGGTGGCGAGCTTGAAGAGCTCGACAGACAGCTCCGCAGTCGCGGCCTCGGCAGCGGCGGCCTTCCGCTCCACGTCAGCGTCATCAACACCCGGCGCCCACCCCTTCTTCACGACGTCGACCTCAAAGTAGGGGTAGTGGGTGAAGACGACGCTGATCGCCTTGTGGACCACGTGGCCCGCGTCCTCCGTCACCTTGCGCGGGATGGCTGACACCCGCTCGACCGGGTCCGCCACGTCCTCCACCCTAAGGACATCGCAGACGGCCTCGACTTCGGACGCAAGGCCTTCATGCGCGCGCTTCGAGCTTTTCGGCCTCCTCCACGGCCTTGGCAGCGCGCTCTTGGAGGCTTCCGAGCTCCTTCTGCGCGTCGACGAGGTCACTGGTCCTCTTCTTCAAATCCGCCTCCTTCTCCTGCAGCGCGAGCTGCGAGTGCTTCAGGGAGGCCTCGGCGGCGGCGAGCTCCCGACCCTTGTCCTCGGCTTCCCGCGTCGCCTTCAGAGAGCCCCGCTTCTCATCTACAAGCAAAAAGCGGCGGCGTCGGAACATAAGTCACGGGACTACGAGGATACAAGGCGAAGACAAGCCGCCCGCTTTACTCCACGGCTCGTCATAGAGCTCACGCTCGTTGCACCACGGCTCGTGGTTTTTCGGCCTCCGCCCGATCCTTCTCCGCCCTCGAAGCGCGCGAAGATACACCCACAGCTCGGAAGCTTCGTGATCATAGGCTAAAGCCCCGTCGGCGAGGACAATCAGCCCCGGACGCTGAATAAACAGGATAAAGAGACAGGATCTGGAGCACTTACTCTCGAGCTCGGTGTCACGGTGGTGGATTTGCTCGGCGAGCTCATCCTTGTCCTTCCGGAGGGACTCGCGCTCGGCTCAAGCGCCGGCGCTCAAGCTCCTTGTCATCAAGCGTCCGGAAGGGAGTCGAGCTCCTCCCCGCATCTTCTCGCGTTGTCGCTATGGGCGAGCTCGAGCTCCTCCTCCCGTCGGGCCGCCTCCGCAGCCGCGGCCTCCACCTTCACCCGGGCCTCTTTGGCAGCCCGCTCCTCCGCTCCATGAATGAGGTCGGCCACCTCCTCCGCCCGGGCCTCCAGGAGCCGTACCGGAGCTGCGGAGCCGAGCTCGTCGCACATCTCCGCGCACATCGCCGTCGGCCGCCCGACGAAACCACCGGCCCTCGGGGAGGTCTTTGTCGGCGATTATGTCCCATGATGGCCTCCTCGTACGCCCTACAAACCACAAACGATTAAACAGGGTAGAAGGCACGAAACGAAACCCCGACTACCACGACATCGACAAACCTCGAGAAAGACGGCGGGCGCACTTCTCGCCGGCACCAGCGGTCGGCGACTCCGCCTCCTCCAAAGAACGGCGACGCCCGCGGGCGCCGGCGTAAGTCGGAGGAATGAGCGATGTCCACGCCCGGTGGAGGCGCTCGTCGCGCGACAACAAGACGGGCACCTTGGCCCGTCAACTTTGATCGCCCCTCTGACAAGGAAGCGGCACTCGGACGCGGCAAAGAACAACGTTCGGGGTGGCAAGCGCCTTCGACGGGCCTCGTCCTCCGGGCCCCTCATCGCCGGTCCGCACCGTCCTTGCCACCGCGTCGGCCTCATCATTGGAGATGTCGATGACCTCCTCGGCGAGGACGGGCCTCGACCTCGCGGGCTCCCTCGACGCGCTCCTCGATGGCGGGGTCTCCTCGGAACCGCCTTCTCCGTCTCCGTCGCCCGAGGAGCTCGCGGCGGCCTGAGGGCGAACGCCCCTGCCGTCCCCCGGTGAGGCGTTGGCGAAGCTCTTTGGCCCGAGCTCGGCCACGGTCCTCAATGCCCGGCCCGGGGGCGGTCGGCGCCGACGAGGAATCCGAGCACGAGAGGCTCCCAAAACCAGCGAAGCGCCGGTCGACAACGCCCCTTTGAAGGGGGAACGGCGCCATCATCTGCGAGCCCTTCGCCGCCCCGCTCCGCCATCGAGCTCGTCGTCACCATCCCCGAGCTCGTCGGCGCCGCGCTTGAACTCGGGGCATCAAGCTCATCGTCGACGGTCTTTGTCGAGCTCACCATCTCCGAGCCCGAGCCGCGGCCGGAGCTAGGCACGTCCCGTCCTCGGGCGTTTCACGTGGTACGCCGCCGCCCCGAGCACAACCGTAAGTCGCACACGTGGTCAACCATTACGACCAACGACAACACAAAGGGTGGAGAGCTTACCGGGCGGCCACCCTCTTCGCTTTTTCTTCTTCGCGCCTTGGTCTTGCCCAGAGCCCCGGCCGCCCCCGATCAAGCACCCGACTTTGCGTCGGGGCTTGGGCGCCAGGCGGGCCGAGGCGGCGGAGCGGCGCCGCCGCGCTCAAGGCCACCACCGGGGGCAGCGAGCTCGCAGCCCCGACGAGGTCCCGATCTCTCCGGCGGAGAGCATCGCCGACGTCGAAGGCGCTCCTGCAGCTCGACGCCGAGGCTCCACCTCCTCGACCGCTTTGCTCGCCGCCACCGCTAGGCGAGCCCGCCCCTCGTTCGAACGAGGGCCCGCTGGACGCCGGCGGTGTCGGCCTCGCTCCATGGGAAAGGGGGTTGAGAGCCGAAAGGACGCACCACGCCAACCTCAGAGCTCGAGCTCATTAGCGCGGCGCAAGACAGCGAAGGAATGAGCTGAGGCAAAACGGCGAGCACTTACCAGCGCCCGAAGTCGCCGGATTGGGAGGACCTCGGGAGCTCCTGGCGCCCTCCCTCCCGTCTTCGTCACTAGATTCATCCAGAACTCCACCGGTCGACGGTAAGGCCCGGGGGCGTTCACTGTCCCCACGAACGGGGCCTCCTCCTCCTTCATCTCCCACATCCAGGAGAGTCCGACGCCGGAGAGGCACCACCGCCTTGTGAAGCCGGGCCTCGATGATATGGTTCACCGTCAGCCCGGCGTCTCGGAGCAACTTGATCTTGCTCACAGCCGCCTCCACATCCTCCGTGGTGTTGTCGTGCGGACTGTTGACGGTCACTAACGACATATTTTTCCCGTCAACTTACTACCATAAAGGGAGTAAAACTATACCTTTCTATACTCATATACATTTATAACTAACATATTTCCACTTGTAGTGTTCAAAATGTATTTTGTAGTATTTATAATAAATACAGGTGGAAATACGTCCAAAGTACGCCATCCTGGAAAGCGCATTCTCAAGGATATCAAGCCTAGGGTGGAAATGGACCAAAAGCGCATAAGCGGACCGAGCCAAGCCCACAAAGACAACTTCTCGGGACAAATCAAGACGACACGCCGGCTTTGGGCGGTCCACGCGCCGGGGGGTGCGCCCGCACCCGTTGGGGGGCGATTCGAGCCCACCGGCGGCGTGGCGGTACATTAAGTGCTCAAATGGTCGGATCGGTGGTTGATGGCCGGTGCAATGTACCTGGACGCCCTGCTTAGGTCGGTTTAGGGGTAGTTAGGACATTTGGTCACCTCTCTCTTGTGTATAAATACCTCCTCCCTCTCCCTCATTCCACACACCACACTTGGAGTCACCACACCAGCACACATACTCTCCCTACCTCTCCTACCACCTTCTCCTTCTTCTTACTTGGTTAGCTTTGGAGTAGAAGAGCTACAAGAGGAGGACTTGTAATCTTGGAGCAAAGTGAGCTTTGGTAATATATATCTTCCATGGATCTTTCTCCATTGTACAAGTTCTATTTCTATGATCATGGTCTAACTTATGAATTAGAGTATAGTCTTGTTCATGTTTTAGTGTTGGTATATGAACTAGTATATAGTTTGTATATCATAATCTTAACGTGTTCATATTTGTTCATCATCGATCATCGTATGCATAACATGATTATAGATGGGATAACGGTTCGTCGTTCTTTCGGGTTTGCTCTTGTCTTAGTCCGTCCATCCGTAGGGTGGGGATCCTGGGGGGACAAGAGTAGTGCTCTGGTACGCGGGCATGGTGCTCGGGTATTACAACACCTTCGAATATGAGAGCATGCCACGGTCGTGAGGGTAGGCGGCAGGGTTGTGACAGCCTTGTCCGTCCCTTGTAATCCCTCCACGTTCGCATGTGATGTAGGAGTTCGTAAATGCTTTCCATTGGGCGGATGGTACCGGGAAGTCTCCCTGTTATCCTAGACATAACCATGCTCATATCGTGTTAGCATACGATCCTAACTATTCATTGTAAGACCATGACTAGAATACATTATATTACTCCACAGGACATTTATTTATTCTTTATCTATTTTCTTTATCCTTTACCTGGTGGATTCCAATGTGTGTGTCACACTATCTATAAACCGTATTGCTTACCCCTGTTATGAACGAGTTGGTCTTTGCATGCACACATTTCATCATCCAGATGCCATGCTACTTCTTATACAACATGCCTTCCTTTGGGAAAATATAAATAATGATACCGAATATTTAAAGGGTGAAATGCTACAATGATAGATCCGTGCGCTTGCGGATGAAATATCAACTATAGCAAGATCTATCACCGTTGATTGAAAGTGCGTTATCACCGACACGGTGGTTCCACTTTGTGATATCGACGGCTCGTCTCCTAGCATAGTCATCAGAGTTGGGTTCAAAACCTGATTCTAATGATTGCGCTAAGAAACGTCAACAAGTACCCTTGCGCCATAGCTTGCTCCCCTTATCGAAGGTACGGCCGGTGAACCGCGGCAGAGGATGAGATGGGTCGTTCTTCAGGTAGAACCACTCCTCCCTCCACCGGGGTTGGCTGACGGGAAGTCGTCCTCGGGAAGGACTCTCGGACCTTCCCCGCGCGGCTGCATCGGCACACAAGCGATCGGGGCGGGCCGCCTCCCTTGCCCGGTAGTGGCCGATCTTCGCGTAGATGTAGTGCTTGAAGAGCTCCCGGTTGGGAGGGATCCCCAACCACCCCTCGCGAGCATCGTGAAGGCGGAGAGGAGCAGCACCCGTTCGGCATAAGGTGCCGGAGCTCGATGCCCCAGTACGCGATGAGCCGCCGGAAGAAGTCATCCGCGGGCGTGCCAAGCCCGCTCGTGGAAGGCGATGAACGACGACGCGTACCCGCCGGTGGTCGGGAACCGCGTGGGACGCCGGCGGGGATGATCCACTCCTCCGCCGCCCCGTCCGTGGGTACGGCAGCCCACCGACGACATCGCAACCCGGGGAACCCATCTCTCGGCCTCGAAGAGAGTCGCCGGCGAAGCGGGGAAGTGGAAGATCGGATCTCGAGAAGCGGCGGCGGCGATTGATCTCTGCGCGAAGGAAGGCAAGAAGTGGGAAGGTGAATACGCTCCCGATCTCCGCCTATTTATAGAGCTCCAAAGACGACCGGAGGCGTCGAGGAGAAACCGCGGGAGGGCCCACCCCGCGTCACTTCCGCCGCAACGGACGCCACGAGATCGACGGGCGCCCGCCACTGGCGAGCCGAACGGCAGCGGCATTAATGGGATAACTCCCCACCAACGGTAAAAACCTCAGCGGTAAGATCCCAGCGGCTATTTTTACACGGGGTAAAAATCTAAGAGCTCGGCGCAGCGGTCGGATCGCCGAGCTCCAAAAAGCGAGCTCGAACGCGAGCTCACCGACTCGGGGTTCGAAGGCCGCCTCGACTCGAGAGCTTGAAGGCCGCCTAGAGACACCACGGCGAGGAGCGCCTTGGGAAAGCGGCGCCGACGGGCCCACGCCCGAGCTCTCGAAAGGGCTCGGGGCTTTAACTTTGCGCCGCGTCCGGTCGGCCGGGGGCCACGATCGACTCCGGTGACCTCATCGATGAGGGAGCATCTCGCTCCCGGACATCGCTCGGGGGGCTCGAGAATCTCGGAAGCCGAGCTCGAACCCGAGGTCGATCCACCGGCCAGTCGCACGAATGGGCTCGAGCTCGGGCCTCACTACGGACTATCCGACGGCTCACCGAGCACTCGATCTCGACCAACGGGGCAAGATTGAGCTCGAGCTCACCACCTCCGTGAACAATCACGGGGGCGGGTCGACGAGCCCACGGAAATTCTAAAAGCCTCGTGAGAACTTCTTGTTCTCCACGGAGCCTCTGGGAAACTACACCCGCGGTGCGCTTCGCGCGCACCCACAATCAAACATCAATCCCACGACGAGGGCTCCCTCCACGACAAGAGTCGCCGCCTGTCTTGACAAAGATCTCGGGAGAGACCTCATCTCTCCCAAACGCTCGGGGGGGCTCTTTGTGGGGGGATCGATATTTGGGACATCTATACAAGAGCCCCCAACTCGTCATCGCAAGCAAACACGACTACGGGTCTCGATCGCGCGAGGGGTAACGAGACAAGGCAACCGACCGCGGCCCATGAAGTCTTCACTGCGTATGAGCTCCCGCACCGGACGAGCTCCCTCCTCGCCGAGCTCCCACGCGCGAGCTCCCCGATGAAGATCCACCTTCCCGCTTCGTTCGAGCTCTCCCCAAAACGAGCTCCCCGTCTTCATCACGCTCGACCTCGCCCGGGGACCTCTTTCCACCTCACCGAGCTCCCCGCGACGAACCCCACGACGACGACCGCCAAGAGCTCGTCCCCCGCCTCTCGAAGAAGTCTGGCGGTGCGGAGTTGGTCAACAACTCCCCGACAAGTTCAACCACTCTCGGCGTGCATCGTAGCCACGTGAGCTACGGCCTACGAGGGGAGAGGTCATTCGACCACCTCGCCATACCCCGTCGGCTCCAACAGGCTCCGCTGATGCCGCGCGGTACATACGGGTACGCCTTCCCATCGGCGGTATGGACGCCCCCATACCGAGAAGACATCTTCCAACTGCGATTAGAGACAAGGCGACGCCTGACCACCGCCCAAACCGCAATTCCCGCGTACGACGACGACCAATTTTGACGCCCAAGGCTCTCAGGAGCTCGTAGGGAGCTCTCGCCCGCGCCGGGAGCTCGCCCGAGAGCTCTTCCACACATCTACCGCCCGCACATACGTTCTCGTTTCTCCAAGTCCTCAACCCGAAGGGAGCTCATGTTCCCTACCCCCCTTGCGACTATAAAAGGGGAGGTAGGCCTCCGGGTTGAGGCAGGAACAGCAAGTTCACTCTTAGCAGCACAACACCCGCTCGATATTGGCACTAGCCTCAATCACAGAGACTTGGGAGCCCTCTCCCTCTCTCGACCCGCTTGTACTAAGCCCCGGTATGAGCGTTTGAGCTCGAATAGTGATCACATTGGACTAGGGAGCCCGATTCGCCCCGAACCAGTATAAATCTTGTGTCATTGTCTCCAGAGCTAGACCATCGGAGCACGCATTAGCCAGACATTACTGTGACGGTGGTGTTAGACCACGACAAGACTAATTGGTGAGAACTTTCTAATCCACTCCAAGATCTTCTGCTTGACGTCCATCACACGGCTTCTGTCTTGTTCCTTAAGCAAAATCACCCACTTCTGTATTAATGACAAAGCACGAAAGATGGTGTCAGTTGGTGTCTTCGGGAAAACTTTCTCAATTGCCATCTTATTTCGGTTGGTCCATAATGTCCAAGCAAAACATGCAAATAAGAACACAACGATTCTAGGATGCATCTCCCCTTTGTTGTAAATCCATTTGGAAGTTAGTTACGTTAGTGAATTCGGACACTCATCTAACTGTATGGATTCCTTGATAACTCCCCAAACAAATTTGGCTGTGTGACATTTAAACAAAACATGTTCAACACCTTTTGTACCATCTCCCAAACAACAATCACCCGATCCTTTCCAGCCCCTTTTAACTAGTTCTTGAGCTACTTGAAGTCTCGTTATTGAAAATTTGCCAAAGAAAAATCTAATCTTCAAAGGAAGCTTACTCTTGAAATATGTCCGGCCACTCGCTTTCGGCATCCCACTATCTCGTGATAAATCTATAAAGAGATTGAGTAGTATATTGTTTAGACTTATTTAACTCCCACATGACCTCATCATCCCCTGTTCTCATCTAGAATTACCCCATCCGAGCCTCCTTAAGTTCGGACCATCTATTGAATTCCCCTCTGAGACAAAAGCTCTTTTAAAATCAACTTCCCATTCCCCTCATCACGGCATTCACTTACTAGGCATTCCGGGTCTCTAGCAAGTTTATCTGAGATCCTCATAAGCTACACATAGAGGAACCTTCATGATCCAACAATCTTGCCGTAAAACGACAAGTCATCCCATTTCCTATTTTAAAAAAAAACAGCCCCCATTTAAAAAGATGTTTGGCTTTTATGTAAACCCCCGCGTAATTGTGAACACCCTTTAGTTTTTGATGCATAAAAGTTGGAATTCCCCAAATATTTGGCTTTGATGATTTTGAACCCTGAGCATCGGGTTGCAAATGTATCTTCCAAATCCATTTGACTAACAAGGAATCATTCATGATTCTAGTGTTTATAATACCCAACCCTCCCTGGTCCCTCGGTCTACAAACCATTTCAAACTTTGCCATATGGTATTTGAAATTTTTCTCAGCCCCTTGCCAAAAGAAATTAGATCTGATACTATCCATTATAGCATGCATACCCCCTTGAAGATTATAAAATCCCATACAATACATAGGAATACTACTTAAGCAGGAATTAGTTAGGATCAGCCTCCCCCAGAAGCTATATGTTTCCCTTTCCAAGGATCTAATCTTTTCATCACCTTGTCATTAATAGGTTGGAAACCCTTAATGTCAATATGCCTATCACTAACTGGTACCCCAAGGTATTTCAAAGGTAATTCTCCCAACACACAGTTAAGTTTATTGGCCATTTCATACTTTTCTTCTTGGGTGGCCCCAAATACAAAGACCTCACTTTTGTGGAAATTTATCTTAAGACCAGTCAACCATTCAAAACAATATAATACTAATTTCAAGTTACGAATTGAAGTATCAGAACCATCAATCATGATGACAGTGTCATCCGCATCTTTGGATATGTGTGATCCCCTAGGAATAATATGCTCCAAAATCCCTTTTATGTGTCCCTTACTGGAGGCCTTGTCTAACATGACCCCTAAAGCATCAGCCACCACATCAAAAAGCAAAGGAGATAGTGGGTCTCCTTGCCTTAAACCCCTAAAAGTTCTAAAGTATGGACTCCTTTCCCCATTTACATTTACACAGACCTGTCCTTCCCTAACAGTCTGCATAACCCAGTTTACCCATTTCACTGGAAACCCCTTCCAATCATAACTTGTTCCAAAAAATTCCAATTTACTCTATCATATGCTTTTTCAAAGTCTATTTTTAGGATTAATCCCCTCTGTTTGGTCCTCTTTAGTTCATGCATAGCTTCATGAAGAATAACCACCCCTTCCAAAATATTTCTTCCCTTTACAAAACCAGTTTGATTTGGCCCAATGATTTTACTGGCAATAGGGACTAATCTGTCATTTAGGACTTTGGTGAACCATTTGAAATCCACATTTAGTAAACAAATAGGCCTAAATTGTCTTATGCTATTTGCCTCTTTTATTTTAGGTACTAAGGTAATCACCCCATAGTTTAGCCTTTTAATGTCCAATTCCCCCTCCAAAAAATCATCAAACATGGGTAGTACATCTCCCTTAATATCTTCCCAAAATTTCTTAAAGAATATAACTCCAAAACCATTGGGGCCTGGAGCATAATTTTGTTTCATGTTCATGATAACCCTCTTTATCTCCTCCTCCCCAAAAATTTTAATCAATTCCTCCCGATCATCTAGATCAATCTTATACTCCCTAGGCCAAAATCATTCCCTAACCTTAATGAAGTATTAGTGCTATGGCCAAACAATTCCTTGTAAAAGCCCACTATATGCTCAGTAATCCTTTTTTGTCCACTAATTTCCTCCCCATTCTCTTCTAGTGAAAAAATAGTCCCCTTTCTTCTTCTACCATCTGCATAATGATGAAAAAAAATGAGTATTAGCATCCCCCCGCAATACCCAATTCTTCCCAGCCCTTTGCTTCCAATATATCTCTTCCAAGGAATAAATCCCTTCCAGTTGTTTTTCAATATTTATTCTCTCCTCCCATTCCTGATTTTCTAGTAGCCTTTGTTCTGCTAAGCTGTCTAACTCCTCACTTCTATTTACCAAGTTTTGCTTAATTTTCTTTTGTTCTCCTATAGATCTTAGATTCCACCCCCTAAGATATTGTCTAAGGTCCTGTAGACAATCATGCCATCTATTCGAGAGAATAATTGACTACACCCCTTGTATGCGCTAAAATTCCACCTTTCTTTCACTATTTGAGTAAAGTGTTCCATCTCGAAACCACTTTGTTCTGAAAGAAAAAATAATTTGGCCTAGTAGCCCCTTGCTCTCCTGTGTCAATTACCATTGGACAATGGTCAGACCCCAATCTGGCCTTTGTCCAAGCAAAACTTTTGTTGTAGTACAGGTCCCATTCAGTTGATGCTAGGATTCTGTCTAGTTTAACTAATGTAGGAATTTTTTGCTTGTTTGGCCATGTATGTAAATTTAATGCCACTCATAAAGATTTCTCTCGAAAAAAAAGAACCAATGAAGTTATTGAACATGTCCATCGTTTTGGTCCCCTTGACCCCTATTTCTTTCCTCATTATTCCTGATCAAATTAAAATCCCCCAACAATCAAAGGTAAAGGCTCCTTGTTACAAAATTCGAGATAACTCTTGAATGAAGTCTTCGAAAAAAATCATGGTTATCTGGACCATAGATGTTAACAACCTAGAATCTAAAGTTTGAACATCTAGATCTAACTAAAATACAAAGCATGTATAACCCCTCCCTTTCCTCCTCTACCTCTAGGGACGTCAAGTATTTACCCCAATTAATAACCCACCGAGAATGTCCTTTAGCGTAACTCCAAACCCAATGGAAATCTTTAGGTCCCTCCATCTCTGTTAATTCTTTTTTTTTGTCAAAAGTCTGTTTGATAGTCTCTTGAATGGCCACCACATCTAAATTGTCTTGTATGATATGATTCTTGATAAATTTTCTCCTATGTGTAGTTCCTAGACCCCTCACATTCCAAAAAAGTAATCTCATTTATTACACTTAGGAGGTTGGTCACTCTTACAGCTCTGGACTCCCTCCTCTACAGCTCCCCCCTTTGGAGTTGTTGAGTTAGACAAGTCTCTATCCTTGTTACAAATGGCATTCATTGCCAAGTCTTGTAAACTACTGTCATCCCCTCCCATTTGTTTTGCTGATTGTTTTTCCAGAAAGCATTTAAAATTGGACTCTGCAATAGCAGCTCTGGCCAATTCTTCAGATCTAAAAGCATCTAATTGTTCCCCCACAGAATCACATTCCAAACCCATATCTATTAGAACTTTCTATAAGACTGCATCAGGTACATCATTGAAAACAGTAAAAGAGTTCTTGGTATTAGCAATACCTGAAGCATTGTTTTTGGCCATGGCCCTATTCATAGCCTTAGTTGTCACAGAGACACCATCCCTTGGTACTCTTTGACTGGTTCTTGTGGCCACCACCACTTTCCCCTTCCTCTTGATTTTTGACTTCCTAGATTTGGACTTGGATTTCTTCCATCCCTGTTCCTCATCAGTTGCCTCCAGGTACTCACTCTGAAAAGAAAGATTATCCATCATATCCTCCCCACATGCAGGAATATTGGAACTTGTAGATACATCATTCTGATTTAAAATATTATCAGGCATTACCTCCCCATATTCAATCCCCTTTTTTGGAGTTCTAGGAGTCTGTTTCTTTGGTGAGCAAAGATCAGACTCCTGAGTTAGCACTTCCTTGGGCTCTTCACTCTCTGTTGTCTTCTCCTCACCGAGAATCGGCCAGGGCCACTTTTTCTTATCCATAAGATATTTGCCATCCCTTCCCGATACCAGAAACTAATTTTCATTAGGCAAAAGCCCACCCTCATCTCGCTTTGCCCTCTTGTTTTCTTGTGCCCTCTCTAGTTTTCTGTTTCTCATGGTATAGATCACTCTTTAAATGCGGTGCTCCCATCCGGTCTTCAGTCTTTCTTCCCTCAAAGTACTTTGCAAATTTGTTTCCCATATAGTACCCCCAAAGTAGGATGGACAAACAAGCAATAGGCATTGTTGATTTAGTTCTGTCTCCCCCAATTCCACCTCCATATCTTCTATTTCTTCTTCCATGTTGTCATCATCGGCATTGCCATATTCCTTATCCATCCTCCCAATTCTATCAAACTTGCCATTATTCTTCTTATTGTTTTTCTCCCTTCGGCTGGTTATTCTGTCCTCCCTCTTTTTTGTTGTTATCTTTGTCATCGGGCTTCCTTGGTCCCGGCCCCCGGTGGAGCTCCTCCCCTGGTTCCTCTAACTGTTGCTCAACCTCAAACTTTAGGAATGTCCCCACTCCATTGAAGAAGAATTCCAGGTTCACCATTTATAGCTTTGGGATCTCTACACCTTGCTTGAACTCTAACAGCTCCGGCTCGACCAAGCTTAGCTCATCTACCACCATTGGTTCAGCAACTAGTGCAAGTAATTTCCTTCACAAGTTCTCGTCTCCCTAGCAATACTTGGAATCCCCTCAATCTTGATCCACATCGTTTGTAACACGGATGAGGCCTTAGGATCTAGATCAGATTTCTCTAGTCTCGCTTTTCTTCATGATTGACTCTTGAAAGTAACATTTTAGTAACGACATATTAACTAATCCAATCCAATATCGGTATTTCGTTGTTGGTATTATTCTCTCTAGTGTGGCAGACGGTTTACATTTCGCGCAAAAATAATAATACTCTTGCTTTTCTTCATGATTGACTCTTGAAAGTAACATTTTAGTAACGACGTATTAACTAATCCAATTCACAACCAATGTCGTGGTCTAATACCACCGTCCACGATGTCGGCGGCTAGCGTGTGCTCGACGGCCTAGCTCTAGAGACAATGACACAAGATGTATCTTGGTTCGGGGCAAATCGTGCACCCTAGTCCGCTTGGGATCACTATCCGAGCTCAAACGCTCATCTGGGGCTAGTACAAGCGAGGCGAGAGAGGGAGAGGGCTCCCAAGTCTCTATGATTGAGGCGAGTGCCAATATCGGGTGGAGTGGAGAGTGAGGGAGTGAGGCTAAGAATGCTGTGAATCTAAGAGTCCTGCCTCAACCCGGTGGCAAGGATCCCCTTTTATAGTCGCAAGGGGGGTACACGAGCGCCATTGTGGTCAAGGACGGAGAGGGAGAAAGGAGTATAATTACAGGGGTGATAGTGCTAAATGGAGCGGAGTGACGAGCTCGTTATGCAAAGAAGAGCCCGTCCTGAGCTAGAGAACGTGTGCGGCGTCGTGGTTGGTCGTCGTCGTACGCGGGATCCTCGGGTTTGGACGGTGGCCGGTCGTCGCCCAGTCTTCAATCGTAGTTGGAATGCGTCCCCTCCGTATGGGCGCGACCATACCGCGGACGAGATGGGCGTATGCCGGGTGTACTCGTGCGGCACTGTAGAGGAGTGGTTGGATACAGCAGGGCATGGCGGGGTGAATCCGTCACCTCTCCCCTGTCACTGTAACCCTGTGTGGCTACAGTGCTTGTCAGGGAGTGGTTGGGCTTACCAGGGAGTGGTTGGCCAACTCCTGTACCCGTTGGCTTCCTCGGGAAGACAGGCGGACGAGCTCCAGGCGGTTCTCTGCGCGGGGGGTCATAGAGCTCATCGCGAGGGAGCTCGAGCGAGGCGGAAAGAGGTCTCCGGACGAGTTTGCGCGTTGCGGGAACCGGAGAGCTCATTAATGAGGGAGCTCGAGCGAGGCGGTGAGTCGACCCCGTCCCGAGAGCTCGTGGGGGTGAGAGGTCGAGCGAGGCGGAGAATGGTCTCTCGTTGAGCTTGTTTTTGGTACGAGGTTGTGGACCCCGGAGAGCTCGAGCGAGGCGGGAGGGGGTCCTCGATCGCTTGCGCTTGCTTGCCGGGGACCGAGAGCTCGTTCGTGAGGGTGACTTCGCACGTCTTGACGAGGCGATCCGTCTCGTCATGTGTTCCACGAACTTGGTGGGCCAGGATGGTCCTGGGCTCTTGTTTTGAGTTGGACCATTTTCTGGGATGTCCCGAATATCGATCCCCACAACCAGTATTTCGTTGTTGGTATTATTCTCTCTAGTGTGGCAGACGGTTTACATTTCACAAAACTAATATCTTCGGCTCACAGTGTGTGATACTAATTTTGTCCTAAATTGACATGAATTATATTAAAAAAAAAAAAGGCATGCACTACTCGTGATCGACTAAGCGAGCAATAAGCCAACGATCTCATCTTGCCAAGACTAGCGTACAGAATTCGACATACATGACAAATCAATGGTTTGAGGTGACGAATTTGTAGCCTATGTTGTACCTAGCTAGCGATGCAACTGCTGATAATAGGTTACAAATAGTAGCATTTCTGTAATAATAGGTTATGTGAGTGACAAGCTGGTCTAGAATATGTGTTTTCGACTAGTTTCTAGAATGTTGGATCAATCTTATGGCTTTTTCATTGTATTAGGGATCGTTGGATTTAGTATAACGATCGTAGTTTAGCATATGTGTTCATCGAGTCTTTATTAATTATTGAGGATTCGATACATTTTGTATAAGGGTTGATCATTGGATTCAGTGTAAGCAATTCCATCAATTTCATTTGCATTGTTGTCTTCAACTTGAACTATATTGTCTTCGCAACAACATGTCATGTTCGCTTTGATTTCAGTACCAATATGGATATCATATATGGCTTCCTTTCTTGTTGAACCTTTGATACACTTTAAATGATACAATATTTCATATCTCAAGTGGTATGTAATATAATCACATCCATGTTCAACACTTAGTAAACTTGTTAGTGCTTCAATAATATTGTTATTTGATCAACCAAAATTCATTAAAGGCTAGATGCTCTTTCAAGTACCTTTGTTTCGTGGTCCACACGTACCTCACGTATGGAGCCTTTACTCCCTACTACAATGCAAGCTTTAACAATAGTGCTTAAGCCTTTTTTTTTCTGATAGAGTATCCGTGCCTTTTGCAGGCTTGCGTTGGGCATGACCTTGAACATAGGCAAAAGTGGTTGTTGCGAGAGAGAGCATTAATTTAATTTTTACATCATTCCTCAGTTCCGTCCGAACAGTTAAAATTTGAAACATTTATTGATAGACAAACCTCAATCAAATTCAGACACACGATGTAAGTTTCAGTTCGGGTGTATCGTGTTACAAGGGTTTGGCCATATGCTTGATGTGCGTGATATACTACAGGAATACGTATTCATTGTTCAGTTTACAAATAGTAGCATTTCTGTAATAATAGGTTATGTGAGTGACAAGCTGGGCATATGCCGAGGCTGTAAGAGAACAGACATCCAGAAAATTAAGAAATCGAACACGCTAAGGCAGAGGGGCTTTCCTCGCCAGCGTTTTGCCCGAACCGTGCCATCTTGAGCGCTCACGTCGACGGCGACCTCGTCTGCGGCCACAGGTGTGACATAAAGCAGAATACTGAACAGACATGTGCCGCTGTAATTGTTGAAGGCTGTATGTATACATCTCAATTATTCCACATGATTTAATCTTAGTGAAAGCAGTTTTGTTCCTTTCTTTTTGGTGGAGGGGTAAGCAATTGTTGATGGATAAGTTTTTTTTTTTGAGGCAGTTGATTGCCAAGCTAGCTTTGGTTAGTGCTTCATCACGTCTGGAATGTCCACCGGGTACCTGTGGATGGACGTGGCCCAGGGTCCGTCCGCGTTGGCCGCAGGCGCGATGCACTCCCACGCCGCGCTGTTGCACTTGAACCCGGACCCAAAGCCAATCATCCACACGCGGTCACCCTTCCGCATACGCCCCTTGGCCTCGACGTAGGCCAGCTCGTACCACAGTGAGCTGCTCGACGTGTTCCCGAACCGATGCAACGCCATCCTCGACGCCTCCACCTGCTCGTCCGACAGGTTGAGGCTGCGCTGCAGCTCATCGATGACGGCGCGGCCACCGGCGTGGATGCAGAAGTGCTCGAACGCCGTGCGGAAGTCCGGGATATACGGCTTGAACTTGCTGCTGAGCACCTTCCGTCCAATGAACGACAGCGCGAACTGAAGCTGCTCGGACGCCGGGAGGACGAGGGGTCCCATGGCTGTGATGTTGGCCTTGAGCGCGTTCCCGGCGATGGTCATCAGGTCCTTGTTCAGGTTGATCCCGACGTTGCCGTGGTCGTCCTCTTGCTGGAACACGCACGTGTACGCGCTGTCCTGCGCGCCGGTGAGCGTGCGCACGACGTGCTTGAGGCGGAACCTCGCCTTGGCCGGGGAGTTGGACAGCAGCGCCACGGCGCCGCCGATGCGGAACAGGCAGTTGGGCAGGAGCATGGCGCGCTCGCTGCCGACGTAGTAGTTGGGCGTGATGGTCTCCGTGGAGACGACCAGCGCGTGCGTGCCCTTGGGGGCGACCTGGAGGAGGTTCCTGGCAAGCCCCACGGAGATGAGCCCGGCGCTGCACCCCATGCCGGAGAGGTGCACGCTGCGGACGTCGCTGCGCAGCTTGTACCTGTTGATGATCATGTCGACGAAGGACGGCGTGGGGCAGAAGAGGCTGCAGTTGGCGATGACGATGTCGATGGCGCCGGGGCTGATCCCCGTCTTGGCGAACAGGTCGTCGAGCGCGGAGAAGACGACGAGGTCCACCTCGCCGCGCGCCGCGTCGAGGGTGCAGTACTTGTAGGGCGGGATGTAGTGGTGCGCGAAAGGCAGGCACGTCTCCTCGCCGAGCCCCGAGCGCTCCAGCAGCTTGGTCATGAACCGGATGCTGCGCTCGTTGAGCACGGGCACCTGCTTCGCGTGCTCCAGGAACGTGGAGAAGGGCACGCGGCAGTTGGGCGCCGTGCGGAAGCAGGCGTAGTCCACCAGGTACACCGCGCGCGGCCGCAGCATCAGGTACACGGTGGCAGCCGCGGCAGGGACGAACGCGGCCAGGAAGAGGTGCACGGGCCGCGCCTCGCGGAGGAGCCGGACGGCCAGTTCGTCCGGGCCGAACCGCGCCACGGCGACCAGCGCGGCGGCCGCGAGCGGCACCGTCACCACGGCGACGATGTTGTCCACGACGCGGCGGTACACGGCCATGAGGGCTTGCCGCCGAACAGAGGTGGCGAGCTCATGCTGCCCCCTTGTTCTTTCTGTTTTGTGCGGTGATGCACGTACAGGTACGCTACCTAGCGGGTGTGCTTGTGCGGTTGTGCCTGCGTCACTGTGTGTGCCGTGTGGTGTGGATTCCGGCTGGGAGCACAGGAGGTTGTTTTTAAAGCCGCGGCGGCGCAGGTGCAGGACAGTCTCTTTCCTTGAGTCACACGCGAGCTCACAGTAGGCAGTAGCCACCTCAGTGCTCTACTATTATTAGAAAAAGGATTTCAATTAAGAATTAACTGATTCTGGCTCGCCGCCAAGTTCGCCGAGCGGCGTTCTGTATTTGTATATGCGTGGCTGTTCTTTTTCCCTTTTTGATAGTTATTACAGACAAGAAAAAAGGGGAGAAGTTGGTTGTGAACTGTGATCACTACCGCCGAGCTAGTTCAGGCAAGCATGACGACCAGGCCAACAGTTACGTCCTACAGGTACATGAGCTTGTACGGCACCGCTAATCAGTAATCACAGTGTGAAGTGACTGCTCACATTCGGTCCAGATCACGGCATTAGTGGTAGTGCCAATCAACTGGTACTGTCCTTTGGCCACGAGAGAACAGTAGGCACGCCATCACGGAACGTACTTACGCTTCTGTTGCCCAGGAGAAGAGCGAGGGTAGTGGCTTAGCGCTTTTAGGGACACAGTGAAGCTGCACGGGACTAGGGTACGGGTAACCACTGTACTTGGGTACCACCGTTTTCGTTTTCCATGGCGACCATAAATTCCTGCTGCAGATTGAGCAAATAACGAAAGGAGGAATTCGATCGGTGGCAAGTTGACATGTTTTGTTCATCTATCACAGTACACCTTTTTATTGGAAGAAAACGACTAAACGAAGGGACTTTCTTCAACCGTTGGCTTGTCAGATATCTCATCGCTGATATATAAGCGATTGAACAGGGAGAACGAATTGGTTTTCGTCCACCGCTTTTCTTCAGTCCCTGTACTGCCGTAGCATCAAATGGACAGCAAAGAAGGCTCTACTTCCAGAGTGTGAAAGGTCAAAGCTCCGGTGTTTTCCTTAAGGTGTTGATTACTTGATTTGAATTGCCTTTATCCAAGTCTTCATTGATCTAAATGAGCAAAATACCTTGTCTAGCAGTAAACCATTTTGATCATATACCCCGCTATCTTAATATATAAGACGTAATTACTTTTTATAAATGTCCCATTATACAAGGCGTATTCTCTCTAGAGACACATGCATCAATGCAATAGTACATTCCTTGGTATTTGAACTAGATGTGATGATTATGCCTTCTAATACCGGAATAAAGGGTGTGTCATCAATCAACCACCAAAATAACATACAGATCTGCTACATGCTATTTTCCTTACGGAACCATTTGGTTCCTTATTAGGTTCTATCCATGAAGCAATGATGCTGCATAGCGGTCTTACCATCTCAATTAGCAGCTAAAAAACAACATGCACACAACTATACTCAGACCTACACTACTATATTTAGACATATCACAAATGCCTATCACCACCGGTTTTAATAAAACATATTAAAATCGGTGGTGATAGTTATCACAACCGGTTTGTAATATAAAGAGAGAACCAAGGGACTGAAATAACAATCATTAAACTAAAGACTGCTTACCTCTAAATTTTTTTTTATAAATACCTCTAAAAGTTTGTTATAATGGATGTCACAATATTTATATTGATTACTTTGTACACCTCAGGACTGATGTCACAATTTTCATATTGATTACTTTGTAGTACACCTCAGGACTGCTACCTATTATTATATTATAAAAATCTGACAGTGGTTTCTTACTTAAAAACAATGACACGTATTGATGGCTATGCATAACCGCTAACTTCTTGAGCTGACCTAATAAACCCGATCGTCTTATTCTAGGGTTTAGGCCATTTTAACTGAGAGAAACAAGGACCACCACCACCACACACACAGTCTTTGTGTAAAAAAAAAAAAAAAATCGACAGTATTATCAGAAGTCAATGGAGCTATGGTAGAGCCTGGTATTGGTAGGCAGCTAATTGTCTGCCCGGCATGCCCGGCAGCTTGAAGGGAAAGTATGAGTAATCGGTTTACTTTGGGTCAAACACTTGAGACTTGACAGCATACCTCTTAATGGAAGCGAAAGTAACGTGCTGATGATTCAGCGCATCTTCCAGTTCGCTCATCATCTTTGATCAATTCAGGAGCACAGTACCATCAAACCTGATTGGTCTTCGAACCTATGCGAATGAAGAAGTGCGGCCGCGGAGATGGAGTTAAATGGCATCTACCAATGCTGT
The DNA here is from genome assembly GCA_015847255.1 of Hyparrhenia diplandra. NCBI lineage: Eukaryota > Viridiplantae > Streptophyta > Magnoliopsida > Poales > Poaceae > Hyparrhenia > Hyparrhenia diplandra. The sequence goes on from JADLZK010007233.1 coordinate 101,474, forward strand.
ACTCCTGGTATGTCATCTCAAGGAAAATCGCTTAGGGGGAAAGTCATTTAGAGCGGTGCCGTAGCGAACCAGCTCTCCTCCCTATAGGCGACTTCAGCAGATCCAACCGCCCCCCTCCTTGCCGCTGCCGGCGTGCGGCGGGGAGAGGCCCCCTGCTCCCCCTGCTCCTCGTAGACTTAGCTTTCTTCCCTATATGGTTTTTGCCCTATGTGGTATTCCCTCTGTGGTATTTTCCCGTTGGTTGCCATCATCGCGGCGCCGCCGTCCGGTGCCGTCTTTCCCGACACCTTCGGGCGCCGCCGACGCCGCCTTCCCGAGGCGAGCTTGAATAAAATAAATCTCCCCTCAAGCACTGTTATTCCTTCATCCGCCCCCACCCACAGTTGGTTGACTTTCCATGGCTTTGGTCCCGATTCGGTCGAGGTGAAGGCCGATTTGCAGGTTGTGTTATCTGATCGATTGGTTGTGCTATCAAATCGATTCCCCTGTTGGGTCAATCTGAGCACTGTTGCTGCCTTTTGCCTGCCGCCCTCTCCGGTCGCCTCCCCGGACTCCACCCACCCGCCCGATTCCTCCTCACCACGGCATACTCCGGTCCGGAGCTTTTCTCTACAGCTAGGCGACCCCTCTCATGGAGCCGGTGCGGCGTCCACGCCTTCCCCGGGATCCAGGTTTGACTCTCATCTTCAATCTCCGACGACGACTTACAAACGCATCCTTCGGTCGCCGGTGCATGTTCGACTACTCCATTGGCTCACCCGGCATGTGTTGTTCACCGTCGCTTTGCGGCGGCCATTCCACATGGGTGAATCGTCCTCGAACCCCGCCGCCCTCCCGGGCAGGTTCGTCGTCTCCGACGCCACGAATAGAGTTGCCTCCTTCCCGGCTCCCCGTGCTTCATTGTAATTTGGTCCTCTTTTGAGGTCCTCCATGTAAAAGGGTTGTTGTGATAATATAATATAATATATGTTTTTTTGTCAAAAAAAGGGAAATCCCTTACAAATATTTATATATTGACTCGCTCCATATATTTCCAAAAACAAAACATTTTAATTATTCTTTGAGAATTACACAAGACAACACGAACACATACTCACCCTTATGGACACACTATGCAAACGCTACCCCTATGAGCACCTTCGAAGGACTGAGCACCCGACAGATCTTGAGATTCCCAGAGTCATCATTGGCACCTCATTGTCGACGGGAACGTCGCTACTATTTAATGCATAACAGGTAAATCGGTAAATTCTGAAAAATGTCAAGAAAAGGTGAGAGCATCGAGGATTTGAACTCGGTGGGTAGCATCCCACCGAACCGCCCTACCATTGGACTAATTTTCCTTTTCTAGAAACATTATTTTTCTCAATATATCTAGACATAATGTATATCTAAACACAACGCTACGTATAAAAAATCCAAAATAACATCTTAAACGATGGATGATCTAAACCTTAAACATCTTATGTTGTGATGGAAACAATACTTTCTCTTAATGAAGAAAACAAGTCGAAAGTCATCATTACGTTTGTGGTGCCCGTGGTCAACATGTAACAAAGCTAATCACGGTGATAGAAAGGTTCTCCACTTATGAATATGTTGTTCAATAAATTATCATCCCAAAGAGCTGCTAAATCTTAAAACACTAGGGCATGAGACAAAAATGAACAAAAAGAAAATGGAAGCACCCACTTGAAGGAGTATATAAAATAGTGGAATTACTCCCTTACAATCGCCTGAAATCTTGCTTTTCCATTAGTCACCCACCTCCCCATGCTTTCCTCCCACGCGGCGCACTGCATGCTCGCACACCGACCGTGTCGAGGCGAAGAAGAAGATGGTGTCGGCGGTGCCCTCTCTCTCACACACACTCTCCTCTTCTCCCCCACCCCCACGGGTTTAGAAGAGAAGGGCTTGTGGGATGCATGATGAAAAGTCGGTGGAGACGGTGGGAGGGCAGCGTAGGGTCTTGGCAGCAGCTGAGGCGGTTGGCCAGGTTAAGGGCCATCCATGGCTAGATCTTACCACGGAAGGAGGAGGTGGGTGAGGGGAAGGAAGCATTCGCCGCGGCCACACTAGGGTTATTCCGGTGAAACCCTAGTGCGCCCACGGGAGGCAGGGGGTGGCTTGGAGGAGGGTGGGATGCGAGGACCTAGGACAAGGGCTGTTGAAGCAGAGGGACGGGAGGAGGCTAAAGATGACTCCTGCGCCGTAGGACTAGGGTCCAACGACTGCCATCTTTGCCCAATAGAAGAGCAAAATTACAGTCATATGTACCGTGTGTAATTCAAAAAAAAATACACCCATAAAATAAACTGTGGCAAAACTTTTCTATGAAACAAAAAAACTCGACCCACGGGGGGAGATAAGCCCCGAGCATTGTGCTTAAGAAGTAGACTTTCTAGCTCACACAGGTTGAGAAAATCTCCGAACCTCTATCCCACCGATACACAGCGACACTACAGCTCACGTGAGACTGGACAGGCCACAGAATTATGCTTTGGCATGGGGCAGACGAGGAGATTTTTTCATCTCTGGCTGGCGGACAAATGCACCCACGAGCCGAGGATAGAGATATATAAATTCCCCACGATGAGCGCTCTAGCAAAGGTTTGGACCCATCACCTTCCCGTAGGGTGCCAACCAAACGGCGACTAACCGATCCGCAGACGAAGTTAGCAACTTTTTATGAAACAACAAAAGTTGAAGCCGAGGCTTCATTATGAGGAACTACCGGGCGAAGTTCTTAGCGGCCGCAGGTTTGCCGAAGTTCAATAATACCTATCTAGTGCTCTCCATGCTGAAGCAATTGCCTAGATTTTTTTTGAATTTAGCAGTTGCCTACTTGAAAGGCATGGAGCTGGTTGCTTACCTTGGCATGAGCCAGGTATTTGTCAAAATTGACGCACAGAACATGGTACTCATGGTACTGACACTAAAATCCAATGACTTTGATTGGGCCGAGCTAGGAGTCAACTTCAAAGAGATCAAGTCCAGATTAGCTTTTGATTTTATCATCTGTAAATGTCAAAGGTCCTTGTAATCTTCCACCGGACTACTTAAGAACACCCGGGTATTGGACGTCTAGAGGGCGCAATTCGGTTTTCTCGACCACCTAAATCTATCAATTAATAGACCTTTTCATGAGAAGATTGTTTATCTTGCCAGGGGACCTTTCCAAGTGGAGGCGCTCCAAACCTAAAAAACTCGATCTCTTGAAATCCCTTTGAGGACCGTATTCTTTCCCTTTAAATGCCGCCTCCTAACCTTCAAAATCCTAATCTCCAAATGCATTTGATTTCCCCACATGAGAATCTCCTTGCTAGAGAGGAGGCCTACCACAAACAGAGATTTAAAAAGAACTGGTCTGTTGTTGGTGATAGAAATACTAGTTTCTTCCATAGAGCTATTATCAAGAGAGCTAGAAGAAATACTATCACTTATTAGTAACCCCGATGGCTCTCACTCCACCACCCAAGAGCATCTTGCTCACATCGCTAACAATTATTTCAAAGACATTTTCAGATGTGAAAGCAGGAATAATCTCAAGAACACAATTGGTAGCTTCTTCTTCAGATGACTAGGTCCCAGAGAATGATATATTCACTAACTCGACACCCGATGAACAGGAGATTCACACAATCATAAAAAAAACATGAGAAGTAATGCAGCACTAGGTCCAAATGGTCTAAGTGCGTGTTTTTACAAAACATCATGGGAATGGACCGGTAAAGATATTACTCATCTTGTCGAACTTTCTATCAAAATGCTTACTTGCCGCCCCGACATTAATAAGACTCATATTGATTTAATCCCTAAGATCAAAGATCCTAAAACTCCTAAAGACTACGAGACCTATAAGTCTTTGTAATGTGGCTTATAAGATCATTTCTAAGACCCTAGTCGATAGGATCAAAATGCATTTGTCTCATATCATCCATCCTACTCAACAAATTTCATTCAAGGTAGACACATTGCTTCTAACATTATCATTGCTCAAGAAATTATATAGTTTTAATCTTAAAATTTGGAAACAAAAGGCTTTCTTTCTTAAAATTGGCTTAGCTAAAGGTTTTGATCGAATTGAGTGGAGCTTCATTGTTCATGCTTTAAAAGATAGGGATTCACGTATCATTTTATTCATCCGATTTACAAATGTATTTCCACATCCACTATGTTTGTTCTCATCAATGGTGAACCAGCCCCCTCTTTCCATCCTAGTCGTGGGGTAAGACAAGGTTGTCCTCTTTCTCCCTATCTCTTTATAATTGCTATCAATGAATTATCTATAAGGCTCCAAAGAACATGAGATGACAACAACATACAAGGTATTATGCTTGGCCCAAATTGTCCTCGATACATTCCTTAATGTTTGCAGATGATCTCATCATATGTGGTCAAGCAACAAAGTAAGAGGCAAGCGGGATAAATGCCACCCTTCAATCCTTCCGTGCAGCTTGAGGACAAACACCCAACCTAGCCAAGTCTTCAATTATGTTCAAGCAAGAATGTGGTTGCTAACGGTAAGCTTGAAGTTAAAAGTGTCTTCCCCTGCCTTGGATTTAGCTCCTATCTCACTTTATATTGGTCATCCTCTCATTTTCAACCATAGCCACAAGAACAAAGCTTACAATTTCATTATTAACAAGTTCAAATCTAAATTAACCAATCTAAAATTATGCAAACTCAATCATGCATGAAGATAGCTTACATCAACTCTATGTTGTCTTCCATCCCTATCTACTACATGACCATAATTGTATTTTCGAAGAAATTTGTTGCAAAAAAATCACATATATTATCAAGTGATTTTGGTGGTTTGGTGTACAGGAAGAAAATGGCACGTCCTCCTTTCATTTCAGGTGTTGGAAAGATATATGCATGTCAAAGAAAGGAGGTGGACTTGGGATTAGAGCCAGAAGCTTCTTAAGGATGAGTTCCTTTCAGCGATTCTTAAGTCAAAATACCATCCTAATACCACTTTTTGGAGGGCCGACAACAATCATACCAAATTTGCTTTCTCGGTCATCCTAAACTAGAATATGGATAGCTGCACTATCCAAATTCATAAAGGTAATTCTAATATATGGTCAACTCCGTGGTGTTCTATTTGGAAAGAAATCCACAACCACACCTTAATTTGCTTCTAACTTTACGAAAACTTCCTGAAAATATTTCTGAGCTTTGGAAACCCGATACTCTTACTTGGGATTCAAATTTAATTCATGAGATTTTTGACAATGAAGTCCGCAACTTCTATAAATAGCATTGTTACTGTCCCATCCTAAAAAAATGACATGATTAAGTGGGTTCACTCTTCGAAAGGTGATTATACAACCAAAGATGCTTTCAGATTTTTAACAACCAAATGCAGGTTCATATACCAGCTCAAGAACCGAGAAGTGTTTCATCTAAGGCCTTACTTATTCTACACAGGGATAGGAAACATAAAATCATTCCCCCTGACATTAAAGCTTTTGTTTGGAGATTGATCAGGAACGCCATTGCCACAGTGTCAAAGAGCAGGGAATCTCTCGCCCAAGATTAACAAAAAACCGCACATATTGTGGAAAGAATGAAAAAATGACTCACCTCTTTTTCCACTACGTCTTTTCGAGGGCGGTGGTTTCTCCGCCAACCCTCTCTTGAAATCTTCTTTGCTCCCATGTGAACAGTAAAGGCATTCAGAGGCGTTGAAGATGATTGTGACTCCAAAGAATATCAAAAACTGAATCGCATTGTGATTGTGACAACACTTTGGCACATATGGTGTGCCGTAAATGATCTTCGATTCGCATAAAAAGAGATGCTCCATCTCATAGGTTCATCACGTTATTCAGTGGCGACATAAAAGTGGCCACAGCTTGTCTTAGCCGACAAATCATCGAAAGGCAATGGCTCCTTTGAGCCTTGTGATACTTTTACACACAAAAAATGTCCAATTTGCAGTGACCAAATCCAAACTAACGACCTTCAACTCACCGAACATAAGAATCACCTACAATAATGATGATAGGCAAACAGGGACATACCATGCCCGAGGCATCAGGCTTTAGCGTCAAATGCTTCACTTATCTTCTGACCAAAGAGCCCAGCAACCCTGAACAACAGGTCTTGGGGTCTACATTGAAGACTCTCAAAGACAACACAAGTTCTACATTCAAGCACGTGATCAATAAGCGTAATTTTGGTAACCGATGGCGGAATCGCATCACTTGCACTCACGGCCAAAGATTGCAAAGCGACTCCAAAAAGCAACAAATGTCATTCTACAATGCATAACCATGTCATAGCTAATTTTCTCCCTTCAAGAAGGCATGAATTCCCCTGCATCGAAGAATTCTCCGCCTTTCACCCAGAGGTTCATCAGTGAGTCAACAACATGGACGCTAATGTGATCAAGATTGATCGGAACCAAAATGAAATGACACACTCTTTAGCAAAACAAGCTTTCAGGCATGCCATTGTAAACCAAGGCCCCTGTTGACATTTCTTAGCGCAATCAATAGAGACGGGTATAAAACCCATCCCCTATAAAGGCGCTAGAAATGCGCGCCGCCGACATCCCTGTGAAACCACCATGCCGGTGATCTCGAACGGAACGCCAACGGGATAGATCTTGCCATCTTAGATATTTCATCCGCAGTTAGCGCCGCGGATCTATCAATGTAGCATTTCACCCTAAGTATTCAGTGGTATCGTTATTTATATTTTCCCAAAGGAAGGCATGTGTTTAATAAGCTAGCATGGCATCCGAATAGAGGAACACACGTGTTTGTTTAGACCAATTTGTTCATAACAGGGGTAAGCAATAACGGTTTATGGATAGTGTGACACACACTTAAGAATCCACCAAAGAAAGGATAAAGAAAATAGATAAAGAATAAATGAATGGAGTAATTCTAATGTATCTAGTCATGGCCATACAAATGAATAGTTAGGATCATATGCAAACATGATTTAAGCATGGTTAGGTCTAGGATACCGGGAGACCCCCACCGGGAAGTCTCGCTTCTCACCGAGGCATTTATTTAACTCCTACAAAGACATACGAACGTGGGGGGATTTCAAGGACTGGCCAAGGCTTGTCACGACCCGGCCGCCCTACCCTCAACCGTGGCATGCTCTCATATTCGCAGTGTCGTAATACCCGCACCATGCCCGCATATCGAAAGCACTACTCTTATCCCCCCAGATCCCCACTCGTCGAATGGACGGACTAGAACAAGAGCAAACCCGAAGGAACAACGAACCGATATCCCACCTCTAATCAAGTTAGGCATATGATGATCGATGATGAACCGATATGAACATGTCAAGATTATGATATGTAAACTATATGCTAGTTCATATACCAACACAAGAACATGAACAAAACTATACTCTAGTTCATAAGTTAGGCCAAGAACATAGATATAAGACTTGCAAATAGAAGAATGCTCCATTGAGAAGATATATTACCAAGGCACTTTCTTCTAGGAGACAAGCTCCCTCCTTGTAGCTCTTCTACTCCAAGTGCTAACCAAGAACTAAGAAGAAGAAGAAGAAGTAGAAGAAGAGAGAGAGAGGTAGAGGTGGTAGAGAGAGGAAGAATGCTGGTTCTTTGGACTCCAAATGGTGTGTGTTGAGACAGAAGAGAGGGGGACTACTTATACACTTGGAGGAGGGGCCTAAGTGCTAATTTACACCAAAACCCACCGGTACACCTTCCTAATCGGACCCAAACCGACCATCCCACGTCGGTAACCCCCGAAGGAAGGTTAATGAACCGCCTCCACAAGGCGGCGCACATTGTGCAAAGCGGTGCGCGCACCCGGGCTCGCTTGGCCCGAAGTCTCTTTGGGTCAAGCGCCCTTCGTCTTGAAAAGTTGTGGAAAGCTTAGGCCCAATTTTGATGTTTTGGGTCGATTTGCTTCCGGGCTTGTGTTTTGCAATAATGCGCTTCCCTGATGGCGCATTTTGGTCGTATTTCCAATTGTATTTATTATAAATACTACAAAATACATTTTGAACACTACAAGTGGAAATATGTTAGTAATAAATGTATATGAGTATAAAAGGTATAGTTTTACTCCGTTTATGGTAGTAAGTTGACGGGAAAAAAATATGTAGTTGGTTACCGCCAACAGCCCCATCGATGTAACATGTTTCAATCATAATCATGATACTAGCTGTGACCTCCGTGAGAGTGCTTAACGATGTAACTCTTGATATATGTAAACTTATTGTAGCAGTTTGATGCTAAAAGATAAAGTATTGTTTTGTCAAAAAAAGAAAACTGGCGCCTTTGGCTGGAAGAACAATTGGCTCTCACAATTAGTTGTAGCAGTGATGAAGATTTCTCTTCCAATTCTTTCAAAGCATGCATCCATATGTGCTTTTGATTGATTTTCACTGTCTATTTGTTTTTTAAGATTCAAAGAAGCCGGTTTTAATTGATAATAAGAAGGAAGTAACATACAACATTGACAAAACATTGACTACGAAACGTTGACCCCCAAAAGCCAACCCTAGGGTGACTTTTAGTGCAGATGAAAAGTTCGATTACTTACACGCTAATGATAACAAATAGCTTACCTAAAAGTCGAAGAAGCTGCTACTGCTCTATATACATATGCATTTCCAGTGGCTATTTTGCTGCTATATATATATACAGATTAATTCATCTGCCATATAGTTCGGTAAAAAAAAAAAAAATTCACCTGTCATAATTCGGTTAATAAGTTTTGCTGCTTTATGTTTGCACGACTTTAAACATAAACAGAAGTTTCCAGACTAATTTTGCTAGTTGCTGCTTTATTTGCCATCGGTGTGTTTAGTTACCCAACTTTTCTTCAAAATTTCCAAAATTCCCATCACATTGAAGCGTTAAATGCACCAAAAGTTACATGTCCGAGTATGAAATGTAGGTAAATAAAATAATTAATTGCGATAATTTAGATTTACATCATGATCGATTCTTTTAAGCCCAGTTATCCATAGTAGGGACGGCTTATTTCGCTTGTGCTCGCTAGTAGCTTCGGGCTTATTTTAGCTCATTCTCTCTCACGGAATACTATTAAATTAGCCAAAAATCAGCGTTAACCAAAATCAATAAATAAAGAAAAGGTAATACGGTGCTTTTGAGTTCGCTGCCATTCCAATTTTCAGGGATCCATCGTCACTTGCCCATCTCGCATCCCCACCCGCTCATTTCTTCTTGCCCCGCCCTTGCCTCCTGTGACGACAGCTTCCCTTCCTCAGAACCTTCTAGACGCCGACTAAGGATCCGGCCGCCAGCTGCTGCATCCATTGGCGAAGGCGAAGTAGGCAGGCTCGGGTTCTAGGGGCGGCCTTGCTGGCCCGGTATGGACCAGAGGAAGGCCATCTTCCGCGCGAAGCTCCGTGAGACCAAGGAGAAGCAACAGCGGCGCATTGACCCCGCGCTCGTTAGGTCCTCCACCAACTCTCTCTCGATCTGTGTCTTTGATTTGGTTCTCGATTATCTTTCGGTGTCCTGCTGCTGAGATCAGTCAGTGTCTGGGATGCCTGCCGCACCTGTACAATGTGTAACCCTAGGGCATTTGAACGAACAGCCGGCCGGCGTGAATTCTGGCTAGTCATGTGCAAAACTAGCTTTTTTTTTTTTTGTTGTTTTCCTTAACGAATACACACTCTGAATTACAGTATGACTCTTGGTTCGCTGAATTAATGCTTGGCATTATCATGGTTTGGTCTCTTACATATTGTTTTTTTCTCTAAACTATTGATTTTCTCCTCAACTTGATATCGAAATTTTAGTTCGAGTGGATTCTAGTGATCAGTATCCTGCATCTGTGCATCATTTAGTTATTCCGCATATGCTGTCAAAGATCTTGAGAGCATAGATGTAATTATGTAAAGACCGCAAGTTGTGGCCTTGAGTTTTAACTGCAAACTGTAGATGTGTTTCAAATTGCACTCAGACTGCAGAGACAATCAGGATCTTAGTTAAGAAATACTACTATGAACTCTGAGACGTCAAATTGACATCTTAAAGCTTCATAATCTTGTGCAGGTATAACGAATTTGACCAGCCCATATGCAGATTATGCAATATTACGCTAAAGTCTGAAGTACTTTTGGCCTGCACACCAAGTGTCACGGAAACATCATGAGGTAAGAAAGCTTTGCCTGTGTTAATTGATTTAGGCTTGTGACTTAGTTTTTTTTGGCTGCTTGTTAAAAAGCCACCCAAATGAATATTTTACTGCAGCAATACACAATACATAACTGTGCAATCTAATCCTATCCTATATAAATCTTCTCCATTACTTCATTTTTTCAAAAAAAAAAAAAAGATTAGACAAAGCACTATGTAACAAAACCATACATGGTTGTTTTGTTTTCACTGCTTGTTTTGCTAGTTCCATATGAAACTGTATAGTGTATAGTGTTAGATAAGTATATATTTGATGCTTTTGTTGTTATGATTATTTTTGTTTGTTCGATCGAATACACTTCTAGCATTTTTTTGTAAACCATCATAACCCCCTCCTGCAATTTTCAATCAGAACTGCATGCACATGATTTCTGTGTTGACATAATTAGTTAAGTATACTTTAATTGCTCCAAGAATAGGCTTATTATTTAGGAATCACGTTGATATGTCGCATTCAAAGTGTATTTACTCTTGAAGTTGAAGGTGCCTTTTTTTTTATTACTTCTGAACTGAGGTTGTATTCTGATTACAGGAAAAAGCTGCCGCTGCTAAGGCTGCAACAGGTGCAGGATCTAGAGGCAACAGTGCCAAGCAAGAGCAACCTTTGGAGTCTCAGAAACAAAAATCTTCCACACTACCTACCGATTTTTTTGATCATCAGGGAACTAAAAGGCAAAGTGATGGTGAGAATACCTAATGACCTCCCTTAAAATCAACTGGGTCTGTAGTGTTGTTCTAGAGGTATCTATGTATATTATTTTACATGTCATGTTTCTGTTGTGTATGTCTGATGGATAATCGTTATCATGGAGGTAAACATTTCTTATTTTGCTTTGAGCTTACATTTGATTCCTCCTTTTGTTCTGCCACTTGTCCACTGTTTGTCTTCCATTATTTTTTTTTGCTCAGATACCATGTTAAAAAAAACTTGGCTTATGGGGGAAAGATTGCCCCCCCCACCACCAACATCGCTCTCAGATACCATAGTTCTGTAGAGTTGTGCATTATGGCCTATTTCAATTGTATTTTCCAATGAACCATCTGTATTAAGTTTTCATTTTATGTTCTCTTTTATTTAAATCTACCACAACCAATCGGCAATCAACTGTAATGTCCTAATGTCCTTCCTAGCTGTACCTGATAAATCATTAAACCTCTCAGTCTGCCACTATGTTAACTGTTAAATGAAACATGGTGTAGGATTTTAATACACAATGAAGTTGTTTATAATGTTTACCTATAATTTCTTAGTGTAATGTTAGTTATTCTGTTTTTTCTGTACATTTGCCATGTCAATATCTAATGCAGATGTGTTTCCTGTATAGCTTTCTACCTGTACAATGACTATTTGTTAGGGCCCTTAGTAAACTAACAGTCTTTGTGAACATCAATGCCCTGATATAACATCTTTGATTTCTAGATACTGGTTCTGAGGGAAGGTCTGTGCGCCGTGAAGTTGCTGTTATTCAACCGAAGACCATAGGAGCAAGCACTGATAAATCATCTGATAGGGACGGATCAAATGTCAAAGAAAGGAGTCAAAGGAATCCTTCCAGTGAATTTTTTTGATTATGGAGAAGAAGATGAAGCTCCAAATCCAGTTCTGAAAGATCTTAGTGCATCTGAAAATGTTGCCAGTTCCATTCACACAAAGGTGAATGGTGTCCCTGATGGCTTCTTTGATCACAACAAAACTGGCAGTGGCATGCAACCCAATGAACCGAAGTTCAGAAACTGCTCAAGCAAAAACGATCGTTGCCTGAAGGTTTCTTTGATAACAAAGATGCAGATCTCCGTGCACGTGGTATCCAACCTCAAAAAGTTGACATGAAGTAAGTTTTAGTGGCCATCATTCATGCATAACCATTTTTACCGAACCTACCCTTTTGTCATGCATCCTGTTCATTTGGCAATTTTACATTCTGTTGTCATGACTGTGGTTTATGATCATGGCTCTTCACAGCAGCTGGCCAGCATAGTTTAACAGCATAAATGAGTTTGATTTCTAAAGTGATCATTTATTTCCATGCCCATTTTTGTTTATGCATGTGTCAAATTGAAAATCTGCAGTAATCTACAGTTCGAAAATGCTATCTGTTGTCTGTACACTGACACTATCATGTCAATTCATTAAAAATCTTGTGCAGTGATGCGTATAAAGAATTCGAGAAGGAAATTCAGGAGGATTTGCAGGAAGTTGATGACCGCCTTTGAAGAAGAGGAGGTTAGGCTAATTTATATTGTACATACTCCCTCCATCCCTAATTGTATGTTATTATTCCATGAATCTTTGGAGGTCAAAAACATCTCAAGTTTGACCAAATTTATATGATAAGATAATATTTATGATGTCAATTTAAGTATCATTAGATTCTTAATTAATTATATTTGCATAGTATACCTATTTGATTGTATAAATCTTTATAGTTTTCTCTATAATTTTGGTCAAATTTGAGATGCTTTGACTCTCCAAGATTTTTGCTGTAGATTGATGCTGCTGCTGAGAGGGAGGAGTACTTGACTCTAGAGCAACAGTAAGATACTTCTCCACATCCTGTTAGACTTTGAAAAACATGTGTACCAGAGTGACGGTTTTTACCGTGGGCATCCTTTTATTTCTACACAGGGAATACAGGCAGCAAGTTAATATGTTGAAGAAACAGCTATTAGAGTCGAAAGCCGCTCATACTGCTAAAGTAAATAGTAAACCTACCGGTATGGACATGGAGTCCAGCAGTGACTCATCGAAAGTGATGAAGAGGATGACAGCACAGATTTTGCTGTTGATTGGAGAGCACAGCATTTGAAATGATGGAGACATTTTGCAACTGGTATGAACAACCATGGAAAGTCAGAACCTTTAGCATCCTGCCATTAATGGAGAATTCTAGCCCAGTTCTTCTGTTTTTTTACATGAAGAAATCACTGTATTTTTACATCTTTCGCCTCCCTGTTCCACAGTAGTTCCCACCATTCCGTGTAGCACCCATTGGCAACTTTTATACACTGGAGTTCTGAGTCTTTTGACTACATGAACCGACTGTGAATCCCTTGACTGATTGAACTTCTCTAGTTGAAGCACAATCTGATCAACGGTTTAACTTGTTCCAAGAAATTTTACATGTTGCTTCCGTTTTTTTTAATATATATATTGGAGTACATGCTAAGCAAGTTATCTGCTTGGTCATGATCCTGTCAGAGATTTGTTCGTGCATTTCAATCTTTTGCTGTCGCCACGAGGATATCTGACATCTCAATTGGTTAATTGAAGGGACGCCTCTGCCTTGTGCATGCTTCAACGCTTGTGCCTACAGGGCTTATCTATCAAATGTTTTCGTTCTCCAGTGATGAGGCCTTGTTTTGAAAGAAAAAAATCGTATTTTCGGCAGGTAAGGAAACTTTCTTAAGTTTGATTATGTATAGAAAATATTAGCATTGTTTTTCCAAAGCTTACTTTAAAATAGATTCAATGAGCTATCTATTTATACTAATTATGTATAGTATAAGTTAGCACCTTTAACGTGGTGAAAATCACCTTTAAAATGATTTTTAATGGTATGGGCACTGAACATATCTTGGTATTTTAGTTGGCGGGCAGTTAGAGGCCTAAGTGCAGTTTGATGATATGAACACCAAATCTTTGCTATTTTAGTCGGACAGCTAAAACTATATTTCAACAATATTTTTAAAAGAAAAAATAGACATGATACAATTACAGAAGTATGGGTTAACTACAAATTGAAGCTGACAACTACAAATTGAATCTAACAACTACAAATTGAAGCTCAGTTGATTAAGTTTATATTGTGGTGGAACTATCACTTGAGTTTAAATTCTCAACGAGACTCATTTTTTTTTTCATATAGTACTAAAAGTAACGTTTTTCATTTAGAGAAAGAGAAAAATATAACCTGCAGCTTTAGTAAAACATAATATGATCCTTACAAGTCTCAGGAGTCACAACGATCATCAGTTCATCACAATGTTCAATAGCCACTAATTACATGAAAAATAATTTATGACCAAATAAAGCTAAGCCCAAAGGGGTAACGTAGCATTGTCCATGTTAAAAACAATGCTAATTAAAAGGTAATCTTTATTATACGATTTGCAAAGTAACAAGATACAGTTCTGTGACATGCGAAATTTACTTTCATATGGCATAAAAGACATGCATTCTTTTGTTTTTGAAATTAAAAGAGACATTCATTCTTGTAGGAGTGGTTTGGGGATTGCATGTCCTAGCTCAGCCAACGTAGCGCTTTTAGTAATTAGTTTGAGCATGCTTTCACTGGATACCGAAGGATACATTTGGCCCATGGCCCATCAGCATTGTGGAGTGGTTGGATACACTCCCACACAGCAATATTGCACTTGTACCCTGAACCGAAGGCAATCATCAATACTCGATCATACTTATGCATTCTACCTTTCGCCTCAATGTATGCTAGCTCGTACCACAAGGAGCTGCTTGATGTGTTCCCAAAACGATGAAGCGCCATTCGCGGACGGCTCGGCATGGCTATCAGATAGATGGAGCTTATCTTGGACAGCATCAATCACTGCAGGTCCGCGGGATGAATGCAGAAGTGCTCTATCGCCACGCAGAAGTTTGGGACATATAGTGGCACCTTGCCGTTGAGTACCTTGTGTGATATGCAGGAAAGCAAGAACCGTAGTTTCTCTGATGGTGGGAGGATGAGCGGCGCAATGGAACTGATACTGGTCCTCAATACCTTACCAGAAACAGCAATAAGGTCCTTGGAAAGGCTCATCCCCAAGTTTCCCTCGCCATCTTCATCCAGCATGACACACCGGTGAGCACTTTCGCTGGTGCTGGTAATCATGCGCTGAAGGTGTTTGAGTTGGAATCGCGCCTTATTCCTTGAATTTGATAACAATGCAGCGGCACCACCCATGCGGAACAGGACGGTAGGCAGATGCATTTCTCGTTTCCTTCCTTGATAATTTATGTGAGCTGTTGACTCCGTAGAGACCACTAATGCATATGAGGCATGTTTAATGATCTGCAACAGGTTCTTGGCGAGCCCCACTGATATGAGACTCGCACTGCACCCCATACCGGAGAGGTGCACACTGTGGATATCGCTGCGAAGCTTGCATCTGTTTATGATCATGTCACTGTAGGTCGGTGTTGGGGCAAACATGCTGCAGTTAACAACCAGTACATCGATGGAAGATGGGTTGATGCATGTCTTACTGAACAGGTCATCAATTGTTGAAAACAGGATTAACTCAGCTTCAGCATAGGCCTGGCCAAAGCCAAAGCTCGGAGGTATGTAAAGGAGGCTTGGCGGCAAGGAAGTCTCTTCACCTAGGCCAGAGCGGTCAATCATACGTGTTAGGAACTGGATGCTGCGGTCATCAAGTAATGGAATGCATTGCGTCATGTACTCTTTGAATAAAGCCAGGGGAACACGGCAATCAAAATTTGGCTTGAAGCAGGCATAGTCGACTAGATAAACATCGTGGGAGCGGTTAAGGTACAAGGTAAATGCAGCTGCTGGTAGCATGGCAGCTAGCAACAAATAAATCGGTCGGAGGGCATGGATATGGAAAATGTGCTCACTGAAACCAAACTGTGCAGCCACAAGGATGACAGTAGTAGTGACTGAAACAGAAATGGCAACCTGGACATTGTTCGTAATAAGTTGGTACAGAGATCTAAGGAGCCTTTGACTAGGTGACAAGGCCATATTGTTTACTCTTCTAATGTTCTTGTTATTCTGCTGCTGCGATGCTGCCTATATATATTGAGCATGACTGTGAAGGACAGAGAGAGAAGCTGGAGGCGTGAATAACTATACAACTACTTTGATAAGATTTTCAACTTCTTGACAATCCTAAAAGCCAACTCCCAAGTCACAACGACATTGATGAAGTTACATCTATGTTGATTTGATGCATCCCATGTCTCTAAAACATGCCTAATATAGAGTGATACATGTTACTGTTTATTGGCCCAAAAGAATCTTTTATGCAACCCTCCACACTACAGAAGGCCTTATGTTTCTGTAAGAATTTATTTGTATTTTTTATAGTTCAACGTATCATGTGCAATCTAGTTTCAGTATGCAATCTATGCAAATGGCAATTAAGGCCACAAGATTCGGATCTAACGTCTGGGTTTTTTTCACTTAAACCCCTCTAACTGTGGGGTTTAAATCCAACCTGTAAGGTGGAGGGGTTTAAGTGAAAAAAACTTAGACGTTGGATCCAGATCCTGTGGCCTTAATTGGTGCCGCTGCCTATATATTGAGCATGGCTGTAAAGGATAGAGAGGGAAGCTGGAGGCATGAATAACTATACAACTACTTCGATAAGATTTCCAACTTCTTGACAATCCTAAAAGCCAACTCTCAAGTCACAACGAGATTGATGAAGTTACATCTATGTTGATTTGATGCATCCCATGTCTCTAAAACATGCCTAATCTAGATTGATGCATGTTACTGTTTATGGGCCCAAAAGAATCTTTTATGCAACCCTCCACACTACAGAAGGCCTTATGTTTCTATAAGAATTTATTTGTATTTTTTTATAGTTCAACGTATCATGTGCAACCTAGTTTCGTATGCAATCTATGCAACCACCAATTAAGGCCACAGGATCTGGATCCAACGTCTAAGGTTTTTTTTCACTTAAACCCCTCCACCTGTGGGGTTTAAATCCAACCCGTATGTATACAGGTGGAGGGGTTTAAGTAAAAAAACCTTAGACATTGGATCTAGATCTTGTGGCCTTAATCGATGATGCTGCCTATATATTGAGCATGGCTGTAAAGGACAGAGAGGGAAGCTGGAGGCGTGAATAACTATACAACTACTTCGATAAGATTTCCAACTTCTTGACAATCCTAAAAGCCAACTCTCAAGTCACAACGAGATTGATGAAGTTACATCTATGTTGATTTGATGCATCCCATGTCTCTAAAACATGCCTAATCTAGAGTGATGCATGTTACTATTTATGGGCCCAAAAGAATCTTTTATGCAACCCTCCACACTATAGAAGGCCTTATGTTTCTGTAAGAATTTATTTGTATTTTTTCATAGTTCAACGTATCATGTGTAACCTAGCTTCGTATGCAATCTATGCAACCACCAATTAAGCGGGATGCGGATCCAACGTCAGGGGTTTTTTTTTTGGCAAAACCCCTCCACCTGTGGGGTTTAAATCCAACCCGTATGTATACAGGTGGAGGGGTTTAAGTAAAAAAACCTTAGACATTGGATCCAGATCCTGTGACCTTAATTGATGGTTGCATAAGTTGCACACGGCGCATTTGCACCGAGGCGGGATTGGAGAATGAGACCAACCGACTCGGGATTCGGGACGGATCCGAGGCGCCCAAAGCTAGCGACCAGCCCGAGAAAGATTTGGGGTTGGAGGGAGATTGGGGACTAACCGGACAACCAAAGCGCTCCTTGACCAGAGAGGCGAAGGTCAGGCCCGCATCGAAGGGGAGATCCGAGAGTCCAGCCATGGCGCGGGAGATCAGTAGAGCTCAACATCGTCGACGGAGGGAGATCGGACAGGGCGGAGCAGGTCGCCGGAGAGGGTGGAGAGGAGCCTCGTCTCGGCAGCCTTAGCCAAAGCGGGGCACGACTTCTGGGGGGTGTAAGTCTTTTTCTCCCTTCTTATGTTTTATTTACTTCTTATTTTTCTTAATATAAGCACTAAGATGAGATAATAGTAAGATAAGATAATAAGCCTTTCCTCGTTTTCAAATTGTAGTTCACTTTTAGCTTTTCTAGATCCATTTCTTTTACTATGTATCTAGACATAGTGTATAACTAGGTGCATAGCAAAATCAATGTATCTAGAAAAGCCAAAGTGAACTACAATTTGAAACGGAGAAAAGTAAGATAATTAAGAATAATAATAAGATAAGAATAATGAAAGATGTAGGGACTGTTATTGTCAGCTCTTGTAGCGCCATCGACCCGTCGTCCTCAGATCGGATACAACCATACATACGAAGGATTTCATATACGTCCGAATTTGGATACGGCCAACACAGGTTCTCTCCTATCTCTCTGCCTCTTGTTCCTCACCCACGCCGCTATTTCAGTTTTAGCTTTTGGAGTCACGCTCTACTCTAGTTTAGGGACCGGCGACGGACATTACTCAAGTTATTATCTACTTATCTTTTTGCTTCCAGTACGTTGGTTTTATGGAGAGTATTGAATACTTGGGTTTTACAAATCATGCTATAATTTCATATTAAATAATGTTTCCTAGACTCCTAAAGCCTTGGAAACATATTTGTTTTCATCAAATTTCATGCTTCTTATGTTTCTATATGAAAATGAATTATTTGTTATTTTCATGGTTTAAAAACGGCTCTTCCACAATTTAAACCTTGACGGCTTCGCCTAATGGCCAACTACCTACGTACTCTCATTCTCTCATCCAATGTGACGGCGTAGCCCCTTCGCAAGTTGGTGAAAGTCACATACTCCCTACGTCCAGTGATAGGGCTATCTAGTGAGACGTTACTCATCACGTTTAAACCTAGGTGTCAAACCTTTTTCTGGAATTTTTGAAAAATTCCTGAGACAGATAATTGATGATATATGCGACAAAGATCATGAGTCACACATGTATTAAAAAAGTGAAACCAATTTTGTTATGTTTCTATAAACTAGATGTAGGTTCAAAAGTTTAGGATTTTGTCATGTGCCGTCAAGAGGGGGCTCAAAAGGGCTTGTCACAACCCTAAAAGGCCGGCCCATCAGCCACGGGGGGGGGCATCCCCGGCCGTCGCCGCCGCCATCATCGCGTCATTTGCTTCCTCATTAAGTAATATTATTTAGGGATAAAATAAGAATAGATTAGAAAATAAAGGAGATCTACTTCTCATGCAAGTCTTCCCGGGACTATAAATACAAAGGGAGATGTAATCAGTTGGATCAAGAAGAAAATAAAGGGGTAACACCCAACAACTTCAGCTCTCAGCCCTAGGCTCTCTCCCTCTCCTCGCGCACGTGCGCCGCCGCCCCGCCGCCCGCCGCAATGCTTTGCAATCTTTGCCGTCAGCGCCGCGCCGCCTTCCTCTTCTTCCTCTTCTCCAACGATTCCGGCAACCCGATTGCCGCCGCGCTGGCAACCCCGATTGCCGCCAAGTACCGGCCTTTCGGCAACCCGATGCGCCGCCCACGCCAATCCCTCCCGGCAACCACGATTGCCACCACCGCCGGAGAACCCGCCGTTGATGTGTCACTTCAGTTCAATTGATCCGGTTTGTGGCGGCCGGTATCGGAGACTAGGACAATTCCCACCACCGATGGCTTCCGGCGACTACCGCCCGGCGCATGGACAATCGCGTTCATGGAGGAGCTCCACACCATCATCGACGACTATGAGCTGGGCTGTGGCAAAGACGTTTGGGAGAGACGGCGGGTTGTGCGGCAAGTCGCCATGGACAACGACAACGCCATCCTCCACATCCACGATGAACCGGTGGCCACGCCGGCGAAACACCGCGGTATGAGGCCATGCTATTCGACGTGACGCGCCGCCGATGTCATCTAAGCCACCACCGACAACGTCCCCGCCGCCATGGGCGCCCGGCGGTGACGGCGTTCCCAGGCGCCGTCACGTCACCCCCGCCCACGATCATCGACGCTGCAAACAGCGGACACGCCTACCCCGAGGATGCCATAGCTATTGCGGCCCGGTCGAGATCAGATCACGAGGCCACCACCAGCGTCCACCGGCTGTTCGACAAAAGCCTACTCAACTAGGCCAACGTCACAAGGCTCCATCAATGGCACAGATAAGTTCCCGCATTACCAACAATGTCTTCTTTGACTTTGGGAAAGCCGGGAGCATCCACACACGGCTACCATCGGCGGCAACTCAACGACATCGCTCGGCGACGCCGGCCGGCGTCACCAACTCCAACCCCGACGTCAGCGACCTCGGCCTCGGCGCGACGGACATCGCCGATTCCATGCACACCATGGGCAAGCAACAACGTTGCTCGGCCTACATCACTATCACCAATGATTACGCCAAGAGGAACACCAAAGAACGACGACATCAACTCGACATCCCGATGTCACCATCGACGTCGACAACCACGACGTTCCCCATTGGCGCCACTACCGATGAGAACACCGACGCCCCCGGGCGCCCGCCCGGCGAGACGGTCGTTCACTTGCCAAACCGACAACAAGATACGCTAAACCGCTGGACATGCCGAGCCTCCACAATGGCGGAGAACACAATCGGGCAATTTGCATATTCGCTCCCCGCTTCAACACTTGCAAGTGCATTGTGGGCACCGTCACTCCCAGCAATTGGACTCCTGTTGACACCGGCGCCCGGCCCGCGCGCGAACGCGCCCCATCCGCATCACGACATCGAACATCGGCTCCACTAGAGACACGAGGTATGCCGCTATCCACGATAATAGAAGTACTTCTACGGTTCATCTGCATGCCAAGCAAGGTGCCACTTGAGGACGGGAATACCTACACGCGATGTCTCCCTTGCCACTCCAAGTTGCCAAGCTACGTCGACACTATCAGCAACCGCGGGCAACCTCGATAGGGTGACGACATGATTGACTACATCTACGCCCTCAACGACATCAACGGCTGGTACAACTACACCAATGAGCTATGCAACAGGCCTTATGCGATGGTGCACCAGGAGGCACCCTACACAGGGAGCATGGCGATCCACCTTGCCCCAGATTTCGACACCCCCGTCTCCCTTGAGGTCTTCAGCAAGCTTCGACTTGTGAGTTTCACTGATGATGACATGAGGTACATGCCACCCACATCGATCTCCTACCTCATCGACCTCGTCACCACTCCGAAGGCTCTCAACCTTCATCAACCGGCTACATCGATCGGCGACAAGCTTCATGGCATCGCCGGCACCAACAAACTCAGGCGAGAGCACCAGTTGGGCGTTATGCGGCGTGATTGGCATCCACACCTCGACAACCGGGCCATTCGGCGCCATCCATTCATCTACGGGTTCGGCGTACGCCGACAACTTTGAGTTTCGACATCAGGCTTCAACGGCGACGCCACCTTCGCAAAGATAGGCAATCTCTAGCAACGCTATTGCCCAAACGACCGTCTTCCGGCTCGGCATCGCCTTCGCCCCTAGCGGGTGGATTGGGCGACAGCGTGGGCCGCGACGCCTCGTCGAACCGTGGAGAAATGTCATGTGCCATCAAGAGGGGGCCTAAAAGGGATTGTCACAACCCTAAAAGGCCGGCCCGAGCCCGGAGGGGGGGCCGCGTGCATGCGCCCGCTGGCCACCACCCTGCCGTCATCGCGTCGTTTGCTTCCTCATTAAGTAATATTATTTAGGGATAAAATAGGAATAGATTAGGAATTAAAGGAGATCTACTTCTCATGCAAGTTTTCCTAGGGCTATAAATACAAGGGAGATGTAATCAGTTGGATCAAGAAGAAAAAAAAAGGGGTAATACCCAACAACTTGACTCTCGGCCCTAGGCTCTCTCCCCGTCCTCGCACACGTGCGCGCCGCCCTCACCGCCGCACGCCATGCCGCCACGCCGCCATCGCGCCGCCCAAGGTGGCGGGCCCCCGCGCCCCGCCGCCGCGACGCCACCGCCATCTTTGCCATCACGCCGCCCAAAGGCGGCGGCGGTCGCCGCCGCCCACGCTGCTTTCCTCTTCTTCTTCTTCCTCTTCTCTAATAGTCCTGGCAACCCTGATTGCCGCCCGCGCCTGGCAACCCTGATTGTCGCCCAGCACCAGCGCCTCGGAAACCCCGATTGTCGCTGCGCCCTTGGCAACCCCGATTGCCGCCCGCGCCAATCCCTCCCCGGCAACCCTGATTGCCGCCGCCGCTGGAGGACCCGTCGTCTATTGATTTCATCTCTATTGGCCAGATGTGGTTAAGTAATAAGAAATATTTAGTAGATAACTATATCTATGCAGCAGCTCTATGGGGGCTATGGAAATTAAGATGCATAGTGTGTATGCATGGTTTACCTTGGTTAGGTGTCAGGAATCTGCTCATGGGGATTACTGTCATGGTACAAACCTGGGAGATCCTATGTCCCAGGACAAGAAGGAAGGATTTGCTCACAAAGTGAGCAGATTGAAAGCAATAGCCACAAAACCAGCAAAAATCTCTGGATGAAGCAAGCTGAAGACAAGTGGGGAATGCTCATGTTCCAAGTCGCCAATGGAAGCAAAGTATGGCCAGTACCTGGGCAAGTTGTTTTGAAGGGGCATGAAGGACAAGATGCAGAATATGAAATACAGGAAAGATCCTGGATGAAGTTGGAGAATGCTAGGATAATGTGAATGTCATGATTAAATTTGCTCTATCAATACTACCGAACTTGACTGCGTGTCAGCGTTTTGACTTGGTTTTGGTTAGGAGGGTGTAACCCACCCAAATGCTATAATGAACTAAACCCGTTTGTCTTTGGTAATGCTAAAGGCAGTGGCAGAGGCCCTCAAATTCTAAAAAAAACATCCACACAAAGAGGGGGATCCCATCATCTTTAGGGCCATCACAAAAATACTAAGTCAGGAGATTGAATTTGGTGTCAGGTGATATAATTGCAGATCAAATCTCTCAAGCACCTATCTGTAGGATCTGATGGAAGCCTAGAGGGGGGTGAATAGGCTGGTACCTAAAAATCGACACAGTAAAAACAACCGCACACTTGTCGTCGGGTACCACAGCGCAATCTTTGCGCCAAAACGAATGAAATATGACACCAAAGTAAATCTAAGGGGAGAAAGATGATGCTCGTGGTTTCTCCTTGTTCCTGCACACAAATACTTCACAAAGAGCTAACCAAATGCCTCTGGAACACAGCAACAAAGTAGATCAGGACGAAACCCAAGCTCACAAGAATATATATGTAAGAATGTAAAGAACACAAGTGACACATGGATTTATCCCGTGGTTCACCGTTGCCACACAGGCTGGGTTACCTCCACGTTGTTGAGGTTGCCACAAAAGGCTTAGCTTGCCCACCGGCTTGCTTTTTCCCTCGTTCATAAGTCTAGGGAGTTAACCCTAGAGATGTGGGGTAATATATTGATTTTGTGTGAGGTTACAAAACTCCCAAGGCTGCCACCCGAGTTGGCAAGCTCAAGGGCGACGCCTAGCCATCTAGGAGCAATCTCTAATAGAAAAGAACCCTAGGGTTCCCGGCCAAACGTGGACCAAATGCTCTTTTGAGTTGGGGAAGCTGTAGATCCGGTCTCCAATCGAAGTTTGCTGCCTTTTCCCTCAAGATTTGATGGTGGATTCGAAAGCTTAGCATGGGGAGTGAAGGAGCAACAATGGAGGAGAGGGAGAGAGAGCAAAGGTCTGTTCCTAGTGCCTTTTCGCGAGGTGGAAGAAGAAGTAACCAGGTTACCGTTTGGGGAAGGGTAGGGAGGGTATTTATACCCTGACTGGACCCCCAACGCTCCGTTAAGTGTAGCACTGCCGCACTTAACACGCGGCTTCGCCGCACCAAGCGCGCTGCACCGCCACGCCGCTTGCGAAACAGAACGGGATAGGAAGTTATTTGCTGGCTGTATTGGCTTGGAGTTGAGTTTTTGGTTGGATTGGAGTTTTGAGCATTTGATTCACATGTGACCAAGAGTCCTAGAATTCCTCTTGATAGTACGGCGTTTCCTAAAACTCAAGATTCAAAATATAAAAGAATTTAAACACCTTGGTCCGGAAACACCACCAACTTGCTCATGGGACTCCTTTGGACCTGTAAATCAACTCCTTATTTTATTTCCTGCATATCATCTCCGTAAATCTCATTACTCCCCTAATTCGGCGGTCATCAACGCCAAAACCCACATAGAGCTTGATTGCACTTACACTATCCCAAAAAGCCCTCGCAGGGGAACCGAAGTCCAGCAATAAAATAGTCCTTGAAGACAAGAGCTTCACCAGATTTTGGTTTAGAAATCCTTTCTTTGCCCATAGCTCAGTAGAAGGCCCAGGTACGGGCATCCATGAATCCCTTTTGCACATAGCTATAGAGGACGACTTCTATAACCCGAGATGGTCTGGCCTAGTAGGTTATCCTCCTGCCTTTTGCCCCCTCGCTTTGGCCGGATCTTTCGGCTTGAGCATAGATGGCGTCTTTAGACCCATCAATGTCAAAAACTCTTGTTGTTCTTATTCGGGCACGGCTTCGACCTCTGTTTTAGTAGTAGCAGTTCGGCAGCAGAGTTGATGGAACCTCTTGAGGATCTTCCCTCGGCCGAGGAGATCTCGCCGATGAGAAATCTTTGGGGTCAACTACAACCGGTCCCGAAGTTGTCGATTCGGGTGACCTACCGTTCGCGGAAGAAGAACCCAAAGCGAAGGAGATCCGACATGTCTAACGAGAAATGAAGCAAACCTAAAAGTACACAAGGGAAAAAAAAAGCAAAAAACTGAAATAAAAAAACAAGAGACCGAAATATTTAGCGAAAGCAAATTTGTGAAAGCCAATTTTCATACCTTGCAAGCGGACTTTGGCGAAGACCGAAGAACGAAGAACCGAGGTTGTTGCGAGTTCCAACCAAAAAGAGGGAGAGCCGGAGATTCTGGCGGCGGTGGCAAATGAGGGGTGAAGAGGGCTCCCCGGGCGCCGCTCCCTCCCCTCTTATAGGGCAAATGGTTATAACCGTTCACGTTTTGAAAAAAATCCCAACCGAGTCCGACTTGACCGTTTCCGAGGGGGTTTCTTGAAGATCGTAAAAATCGGCAACAACGAGAAGTCGGGGCGGGTTTTTCGAATACCGAATCACGCCACGGCGTCGGATGAATTGGCAATCAACACCAATTTCGTTCGACGCCGAGGGGCTACTTGTTGGGGGGAGGCTAAGAAACCTTGTCACCCCTTTGATTCGGCATATAAGGGCCAAATGGGAGGCTATCGGTATTGTGGATACCGAGGTTAATTAGTCCTTTTGACTCAATCGGCGTAGAGGTGACGGGGAAGAGAGGAAGCCGGCGCCGGTGATCCGTCCCGAATGCCGCATCCTTGGCGTCTTTAGCCCCCGCGCATCGCCGAGGGAGTTACCGAAAGGGAGAATATCGGCCGGGTGGAGGCCGAATGTGTGGCGCTCGGCTTGGCTTTCATGTTTTTGCCGGTGGTTTCATCGGTGTGAAGACCGAAAGTGCAGCGTTCGACTTGGTTTGTATATCTCTATAGGTGGTTTCGTTAGTGTGAAGACTGAAAGCGCAGCGTTCGGCTTGGTTTCCATATCTCTGCAGGTGGTTTCATCGGTGTGAAGACCGAAAGCGAAGCGTTCGGCCCAGCAAGACCGAAAACAAGCCGGCGTGGTCCCGGGAGCAAGGTTCACGACTCGATGCGAAAAGGACCAAAATGCCTCACCTTGCATAGGATTATACAAAGTGGCATCAAGGGTAGTTGAGGGGTATTTTGTTCATGTAATGTTATAAGGTCAGCTATAAATAGCTCCCTCTTGGGCATTGTAAAGACGGATGAAAAGTTAATGAGAAGAGCTGTCATAATTTTATTCGGTGTTGTCTCCTTCCGTTTGTGACTTTCTCTTTCGAGGTGGCGCGCTTTAGGGCCACTCCAACATGCCTTATTCCACATGTAGGTCATGGACAGTTTTTATGTTGTGTTCAAGGGGAGAAAGCCTGGCTTGTATAACAATTGGCCGATTGCCTAGCTTCTAGGCGTGGCGGCGTCTCCTCCCACCCTCACTAGGCCTTGGGCCGGCTTGGTGCATCATTTGGCCCGTGATCATCGGGCCGGCCAGCACGTAAATCGACCCACGTTTTCGTGCACAGGCCGTCGGCCGGCCCGATTGAAATCTCATGTTTGGTTTTGACAATTGATGCAACCCTATTATGCTAATCCTCTACTCTAAGTGTGCTTATGAGATAGGATAGCATGGATGGTGTGGAGCGACATGATCATGAATGTTGCATTTCTTAAGCGCAATCACTAGAAATAGGTTTAGAACCCATCTCTAATAACGGCGCCAGAAATGCGTCGTTGACATTCCTAAGTGAAATCACCGTGTTGGTGATAACACTAGGTACATCAACGATGATAGACCTTGCCAAATAAGATATTCATCCGCAAGTGCACGGATCTATCATTGTAGCATTTCACCCGGAAGTATTCAGGGTATCGTTATTTATATTTTCCCAAAGGAAGGCATGGTGGAAAAGGATCTAATAGAGACATGAACAAGATAACATGACTGTGTAAAGGACCAATGCTCATGACAGGGATATAAGGGAACGGTAAAGGGATAACTTGACACACTCACTCAAGCCAAACTCAAGGATAAAGATAAGTAAGGAATAAAGAAAGTCCTAAGTGGAGCATACAGATTCTAGTCATGGCTGTGCATAGAACCAGTTGATAGTCAGGCAACACGCATGAGCAGGAGGTCGGAGCTGAGAATGAAATGGACAGGGAGACCTCCCGGTGCATCCGCCCAATGGAAGGCATTTACGAACTCCTACACAACATACGAACGTGGGGGGATTTCAAGGGACGGTCAAGGCTTGTCACGACCCAGCCGCCTACCCCCTCAACCGTGGCATGCCGTCATATTCAAAGGATACGGCATCAGGACACCACGCCGCATACTAGGACACTACTCATGTCCCCCATGGCCCCCACCCTACGGATGGACGGAATAGGACACGAGCAAGCCCCGAAGGACACAACGAACCGCCATTCAGCACAATCCCGACACTACCCAATTATATTGCATGAATGGTTTAAGCATAAAGTTCTATATGACGATATCACAACATAGAAACTATAGACTAGTTCATGTGTCATGATCATGTCAAGAACAACATGTTAGATCATAGGATAAATCACGAGGTATAACATATGAAGACTCTAATCCTAATGCACAACCAAGATAAGATAAGAGCAAGGCTTTGGAAGAATACCATAGAAAGATTTATTCCGGAATCCATCTTCCAAGGAGCCAAGCCCTCCTTGGTAGTTTTTTTTTGCCTAGCTCCACATCCTAAACTACTAATCCTACTAGGAGGAGGAAGAAGAAGAAGCGGAGAGGAGAGAGTAGCTTTCTTGTGAGGTGTGTGTTTAATGAGGGGAGAGGGCCTCCTTTTATAGGTAGAGGAGAGGGTGCTCATTGGAAAATGTCCTCCCCATATGGAAGGAGCCAAAAACCGTCCTTGGGCACCTTCCAAATCTGCTTGAACCGACAATCCAAACGTCTTCACGGCCCGAGTTATGGAAGGTAATGTACCGCCTCGCCAAACTGGGCCTCGAACCGCCTCGGGATGGGTGCGGGCGCACCAGTGTGTGCGCCGCTTTTGTCTGGGGTTCTGTTCGGGCCGGCCTTGGCAGTCGGGCGTGTTTGGGCTTGAAAAGTTGTGTGGCGGTGTTTGCTCGGCCCGATTCTGCGTGTTTGGTCCATTTCTCCCTTGGGCTTGATGTTCTTTCAGAATGCGCTTTCGGGGAGGCGCCTTTTGGTACAAATTCCACTTGTTTCTTATATAAATCTGCACAATAAGAATTTGGACACTACAAGTGGAATTATGTCAATAATAAATGTATATGTGTGTAGTGAGGTATAGTTTCAACCCCTTATTGGTAGAATGTTGATGTTAAAAATGTGTCGTTAGTGACCGTCAACAATGAACATGGACTATGGTGATGGACATGATGAATCATCAAACTCACTCGTTGGAAAAGCAAAGACCTTGGGAGATCAAGGCAAAGGTATACTTGATAGGTTTTTGACTTTTGGTGATCAAGACACTACTGAGAGAGTGTGATCACATGTTGGATAGATAGCCGACTATCAAGAGGGGAATAACACGGCTAATCCGCATTTTAAGTGCCTCTAGGTTCATTGTGACTTGCATATGCATTAGAGTCTAGTGCACTAGCTCTGCCTTTGAAATTGATTGTGAAAATGCTAACACACATGCACATGGAGATGTACACTTGGTGGTGTTGGCACTTTTGCAAAGGCGGTGGTGTTTGTAGGGTTGAGTTGGGTTTGGGTATTGCTCATCCTCCTGTCGAGCTTGCGAGGCGGGATTCGACACTTTTGAGAAAATGTGATGCCTATTTTCTATTGCGCCGGATGCAATTTGTCAGAGAAATCTTGCTAAAACCCTCGTGCTCAAATTGGTATACTTGTTGGGTAGCATGTTGAAGAGGAAGCGACGACGACACGACAAAATTTGCTGAAAAAGCTGTGTCGGACGCTGTTGCCATGTCCGGAGCCTTTGTGTCGGACGCTAGGGTTTAGACCCTCAGCGTCAGTGGCCTTCGGTGGGCTGGCGGACGCGTGCTCGCAAGCGCTGGGACGCTCGCCTAGTGCGCCCGGGGCGTGCATCGGACGCGGTCCAGAGAGGTCTGCGCCGGGGTTGCCCATTGGATGCTCTGTGGCGCCGGATGTCGGGTGGTGCGCTGGACGTTGCGTCTGGCACCAACGGCTAACTCAGGTTCGTGGCTGCCTGTTGGTGCGTCCGACGTGCCCGACTTAGGAGGTTTTCGCCCCCAATGAATCTATTTCTTTGGGGGGCTTATAAATAGGGGTGTGGCCGGCTCTTTGGGAGTCTCTCTTGCACATTTTTTATCTTTCTAACATCCTCTTGAGCTTAGGAAACTCCCCTCCATTCATCTCTCTTTCTTGATTGGTAATTGTGGTGAGATTGAGTGAGATTCAAGTGCATATTGCTTGGTCATTGCATCTAGAGGCTCTTGTTCATCGGAGGGAGCGGGGTTCTTGTTTCTCTTGGGAATTTGCTCGGTTCCCTAGTGGCTTCGGAGTTGTGGTGGTGTTGAGCTCGATTGGTGATTGTTTGAGGCCACACCGGTGGATTTGTGAGGGTTCTTGAGCCTTCCCTGTGGGAGATCGCAATTGGCTACTCTAGTGGATTGCTCGTGGCTTGTGGATCCTCACCTTATGTTGGTTGTGCGGCACCGGGCCGGGTTCGGCTTTGTAACGCCGATTAGCACGTGAACCTCCAAGTGAGTGCATCGCTACAAGGAGTAGTAGTTTGCCGGGCCGTTGCATTTCTTAAGCGCAATCACTAGAAAACAGGTTTAGAACCCATCTCTAATAACGGCGCGAGAAATGCGCCGTTGACATTCCTAAGTGAAACCACCGTGTCGGTGATAACACTAGGCACATCAACGGTGATAGATCTTGCCTAAGAAGATATTCATCCAAAAGCGCACGGATCTATCATTGTAGCATTTCACTGGAAGTATTGAGTGGTATCGTTATTTATATTTTCCCAAAGGAAGGCATGGTGGAAAAGGATCTAATAGAGACATGAATAGGATAACATGACTATGTAATGGACCAATGCTCATAAAGGGGATATAAAGGAACGGTAAAGGGATAACTTGACACACTCACTCAAGCCAAACTCAAGAATAAAGATAAATAAGGAATAAAGAAAGACCTAAGTGGAGCATCTGATTCTAGTCATGGTTGTGCATAGAACCGGTTGATAGTCGGGCAACACGTATGGGCAGGAGGTCGGAGCCGAGAATGAAATGGGACGGGGAGACCTCCCGGAGCATCCGCCACGAAGGAAGGCATTTACGAACTCCTACAAAGACACACGAGCGTGGGGGGATTTCAAGGGACGGTCAAGGCTTGTCACGACCAAGCCGCCTACCCCCTCAACCGTGGCATGCACTCATATTCGAAGGATACGGCATCCAGGACACCACGTCCGCATACTAGGACACTACTCATGTCCCCCATGGCCCCCCACCCTACGGATGGTCGGAATAGGACACGAGCAAGCCCCGAAGGACACAACGAACCGCCATTCAAAGACAATCCCGACACTACCCAATTATATTGCATGAATGGTTTAAGCATAAAGTTCTATATGACGATATCACAACATAGAAACTATAGACTAGTTCATGTGTCATGATCATGTCAAGAACAACATGTTAGATCATAAGATAAATCATGAGGTATAGAAATAACATGAAGACTCTAATCCTAATGCACAACCAAGATAAGATAAGAGCAAGGCTTTGGAAGAATACCATAGAAAGATTTATTCCCGAATCCATCTTCCAAGGAGCCAAGCCCTCCTTGGTAGCTTTGCCTAGCTCCACATCCTAAACTACTAATCCTACTAGGAGGAAGAAGAAGAATAGAGAGGGAGAGAGTGGCTCTTCTTCTTGTGAGGTGTGTGTTACAATGGTGGGAGATGGCCTCCTTTTATAGGTAGAGGAGAGGGGGCTCATTGGAAAATGTCCATCCCCACATGGAAGGTACAAAACCGACCTTGGTACACACCTGCCTAATTTGCTAAACCGACCATCCCGGTAAGGGAAACCCCGTTTGGAAGGTGCACGAACCGCCTCCCGAGGTTGGGCGAAACCGCCTCGGGGAGGGTGCGGCCGCACTGGGTGGTGCGCCGCGCCCCCCAGGCTCGGCCTGGCCGGGCTTCGGTGGGGTGTCTTTCCTCGTCTTGAAAAGTTGTGGGCGGGCTTTGCTCGGCCCACTCGATGTTTTGGGTCGATTTGCTCCTAGGCTTGTGTTTTGCAATAATGCGCTACCCCGGATGGCGTGCTTTGGTCGATTTTCCACTTGCTTTTATTATAAATCTG
This sequence comes from Hyparrhenia diplandra, assembly GCA_015847255.1. Classification (NCBI taxonomy): domain Eukaryota; kingdom Viridiplantae; phylum Streptophyta; class Magnoliopsida; order Poales; family Poaceae; genus Hyparrhenia; species Hyparrhenia diplandra. Next base: position 132,253 of record JADLZK010007233.1, read on the forward strand.
CAAAATAAAGTACAAGACACTACAAGTGGAATTTATTAGTGATAAATGTATATGTGTGTAGTAAGGTATAGTTTCACCCCTTATTGGTAGAATGTTGACGTTAAAAAAAATATGTCGTTGGTGACCAGTCAACAAACTCCCCAAGCTTACCCTTTGCGGCGTCCTCGAGCAAAGATAAGTACTTGGTTGTTGATCGGGAGTTGCTACTATGCCGATTATGTTTCACAAGTGCCGGGGTTATAATAAGATTTTCTACTAGAGTTTGTATAAAATGGCACATCTTTTTCTCACCCTTTATTACCTTTCATCGTAGCGGGGCTTTTTAGCTTTTCTCAAAGTCTTGGCGGTTGCCGATAGAACGGTTATAATGTAAATACTTTTCATTCATCCTTTTGATTAACTTTCTCATCCGGGATTTATTTATTTAGTTCTATTTTGGTTTTTCGAGAAAGTATGGGCTTTATTGCTATTTTTTTTTTTGGAGAGGTGGGCTCTGCTCGCCCTAGACTTTTGTCTTTTATTTCCTCTCTTTCTTTTCTTTTTTTTTTTTTTTTTTGGAGATGTGGGCTCTACTCGCCCTTGGACACATGTCCATTTTTCATCTCTTTTTTTTCTCTTTTTCTTTTTTTTTTAGCATAGCCCATATCATTTCTCTTTTCTTTCAAATTAGATTCCGGATGTCAAGTTTCTCTTTTGGACGAAATCATAGCAAATCCATTTGTACCATATCATACTTGGCAACAACTTAGACTAGATAGAGCCTATGCAACCCACATGAATCGGGTTTTTTTTTTTTTTTTCGGGATGAGTTTTAGACTTAGCCACTAAACCCAAACTTTAGAGAAATTCGAATTATAAACTAGGCACGGGCAAAACATAAGACAGAGCAACTATTCATCATTTCAACAGGGGTAGAACTAAACATTTCTACAACACATATGTATGGAGTGGAAAATATCTCCTCTCTCTCTTTCTTCTTCCCTCTTTTTTTTTTATTATTATTATTCTCATACCTCATCATTTATATAAGATAAGAAAATAAACGAATGGAATGTGAGATACGAGTTACCTTTGTGGGAGTCCTCCCCAAGCTAGCGTCGACTTACCTTCGATTTATGATTTGTTGCTAGCCTTTTGCACGCCATGATTTGATCTTGATTAACGTCTTCTATTTAACGTGCGGGGAGACTCCCCAAGCTTGTCTTGTGATGAACTTGGAAGAACGGGACAACCATTCTTGGGGTTTCAAAGGTTTTATTTATTTTTTTTTTTTTTTGGTTCACCGACAAGATCTGTTCTCCATTATCATTTCTAGGACACCCTCTTGAAATGGATAATTTTCTCGAGGGGGTTAGTCCATATGGTCGACCAAAATTTACACTAGTAGTTTTGTTTCAATAATCAAACTCGACTCCATGTCTAATCGATTAAGGTAAACTTTTTGACCTAAGCACCATGCTCAATTCAAAAAGTCTATGGAAGTAGGATCATCGGCTAAATGATCACAACTTCCAAACCGCAACATACTTGGCATAGAAAATGGAAGCATGAATTGAAACAAGATTCATCCAATGAAGATGAAGACTTTGAAAGTTGAACAAAAAGTTTAATTTAAATTTTTTTTATAGATTTTATGTAATAAATATTTTTGTTAATTTTTTTTGATAATAAAATATTTTATAAAACATATATATTTTTTTAAATATACCCCATTTTTTTTTTTTTTTTTTGAAATATACCCCATTTTTTTTTTGAAAATATTATAGATTTTTGTGTAGTAATAAATTTTTTTTGTTTATTTTAATAATAAGATATTTTATAAAACACACATATAAAATATATTTATTTATTTATTTATTTATTTTTGCATGGTAACGAAAAAAAGATGAGAGTGCAGGTTCACATTACCATATTTTTTGGTCCTCCCCAAGCTAGCTCGAAGCCCATTGGATCGGGGTTTTAAGCCCCGTGCTCTTTGACTTTTCTGCATGGTTAGTATATGGTAGTTTCACGAGTGGACTTACCATCCTCCGTGATTACCAAAATTCAAAGCATATGCAGGAAGGAGCATTTCGAGCGAGCTAGGTGTTTTCAAGAATTATTATTATTATATATATATATATTTTTTTGAAATTTATTATAAAGGGAGGACAAAAGAGCTTCACCAAACTTTTTCAAACTCAAACAAGGCTAAGATAAAGATGCAAAATAGGTCTAGCCTTGTTTTATCTCCATGATGAAATATTTATTTGTTTTATATATATATATATATATATATATATATATATATATATATATATATATATATATATATATATATATATATATATATGGAGATAAGTATGAGTAAAAAGAATTGGTGAATTATTACCTTTGTGTACTGAGTGTGTGTGTACCAACCACGCATGAAGGCAAGATGTTAAAACTCCAGCGGTGGTAGCTTGATGATCCATCTCGAAGGACCACAAGGCTTAGGTGATCTGAGCGGGTAGTGTATATGGACCATGGGCCTTAGTGGTCACAAAAGGTGTAAAAGGGAGGATGTTCCTCCTTTCCTTTACCTTCTTCTCTTTTTTTTCTTTTTTTTTTTCTTTTTCTTTTATTGGACCTTTGCGTACTGAGTGTACTTAACCGGAGCTTGGGGATAGAGTTCATAGCTTCTTTGCATCGGTAGCGTGATGATCTTGATTTGGTAATGACTTCCTCACACCGGAGTAGAGGGAGGCAGACCAAACTCACCCAGGTGCAACAAGGTCTTGGGAGAGAAAGATCCCTTCTTGCTTACATGGAAGCAATGAAGGGTGGAGTCAGTGTCTTCATTTTTTTACCTTGACCATATGGGGCCAACCTGCTCCTCTCTCTCCTCTTATTTCTTTTTATATCTTTTTTTTTTTAAACTCTCTTTTTTTTATATAGCAAGGGAGGCTAATCTCTTATTCATCTCTCTTTTTTTTTATTTTTTTTTTCTCTGCTTTTTTTTTCATCATATTTTTTTCTCTTCTTTTTTTTTTTCACTTGAGCCCCCTTTTTTTTTTAATCCCCTTGGTGCACTTGGAACTTGATATTCTCACCATCTTCCCTCACGCACTTGGACTTTCGTGAAAAAGTCAAGTTTGCAAAGTCGTGGTCTCCTTTTGAGTGTGTTCCTCCGCCCAAGAGTATCAAAGTTTTCTTGTTGATGTAGCCTCCATGTTTTCAAGCGTCGCATGCCCCCTTTGTTCTTCTTAGTCTCCACCTGAAATGGTTAGTGACAAGAATACCCGAAGGTGCATACTAACTTGATAACAATTACTTGCTTTTTATTTATAAGATTTTTTTTTCTTTTTATAAGAGATTTTTTTTTTGTATATAAAATATTTTTTTTTTTTTTATAAAAGATTTTTTTTTTTTTTTTTTTTTTAGATAAACCTGTTATAAACAAAGGTCACTACACATGCATATTATCATGATGAACATGTTCTAAAAGATGCCTTATAAAAAACCAATGCCTTCCCAGAAGAACGGCGCCGAGAAATGCTTGTTGCATTTCTTAAGCGCAATCACTAGAAACAGGTTTAGAACCCATCTCTAATAACGGCGCGAGAAATACGCCGTTGACATTCCTAAGTGAAACCACCGTGTCGGTGATAACACTAGGCACATCAACGGTGATAGATCTTGCCTAAGAAGATATTCATCCCAAAGCGCACGGATCTATCATTGTAGCATTTCACCGGGAAGTATTGAGGGTATCGTTATTTATATTTTCCCAAAGGAAGGCATGGTGGAAAAGGATCTAATAGAGACATGAATAGGATAACATGACTATGTAATGGACCAATGCTCATAACGAGGGATATAAAGGAACGGTAAAGGGATAACTTGACACACTCACTCAAGCCAAACTCAAGGATAAAGATAAATAAGGAATAAAGAAAGACCTAAGTGGAGCATCTGATTCTAGTCATGGTTGTGCATAGAACCGGTTGATAGTCGGGCAACACGTATGGGCGGGAGGTCGAGCGAGAATGAAATGGCCGGGGAGACCTCGGGAGCATCCGCCCGAAGGAAGGCATTTACGAACTCCTACAAAGCACACACGAGCGTGGGGGGATTTCAAGGGCGGTCAAGGCTTGTCACGACCAAGCCGCCTACCCCTCAACCGTGGCATGCACTCATATTCGAAGGATACGGCATCCGGACACCACGTCGCATACTAGGACACTACTCATGTCCCCCATGGCCCCCACCCTACGGATGGTCGGAATAGGACACGAGCAAGCCCCGAAGGACACAACGAACCGCCATTCAGCACAATCCCGACACTACCCAATTATATTGCATGAATGGTTTAAGCATAAAGTTCTATATGATGATATCACAACATAGAAACTATAGACTAGTTCATGTGTCATGATCATGTCAAGAACAACATGTTAGATCATAAGATAAATCATGAGGTATAGAAATAACATGAAGACTCTAATCCTAATGCACAACCAAGATAAGATAAGAGCAAGGCTTTGGAAGAATACCATAGAAAGATTTATTCCCGGAATCCATCTTCCAAGGAGCCAAGCCCTCCTTGGTAGCTTTGCCTAGCTCCACATCCTAAACTACTAATCCTACTAGGAGGAAGAAGAAGAATAGAGAGGGAGAGAGTGGCTCTTCTTGTGAGGTGTGTGTTACAATGGTGGGAGATGGCCTCCTTTTATAGGTAGAGGAGAGGGGGCTCATTGGAAAATGTCCATCCCCACATGGAAGGTACAAAACCGACCTTGGTACACCTGCCTAATTTGCTAAACCGACCATCCCACGGGCGGGAAACCCCGTTTGGAAGGTGCACGAACCGCCTCCCCGAGGTTGGGCGAAACCGCCTCGGGGAGGGTGCGGCCGCACTGGTGGTGCGCTGCGCACCCCCAGGCTCGGCCCCGCCCGGGCCGGTGGGGGTGTCTTTCCTCGTCTTGAAAAGTTGTGGGCCGGGCTTTGCTCGCCCAATTCTGATGTTTTGGGTCGATTTGCTCCTAGGCTTGTGTTTTGCAATAATGCGCTTCCACTGGATGGCGTACTTTGGTCGATTTTCCACTTGCTTTTATTATAAATCTGCAAAATAAAGTACAAGACACTACAAGTGGAATTTATTAGTGATAAATGTATATGTGTGTAGTAAGGTATAGTTTCACCCCTTATTGGTAGAATGTTGGCGTTAAAAATATGTCGTTGGTGACCGTCAACAGCAAGCAAGTTTAACGACAAGATAAATCATTGTGTCAATCTCTTTGGTCTCTTGGCTATTCAAATGTGATTGATTGGTTTATTCCTCTACTCTACACCAGCGATATAATCATTCCTTCACTACTCTTGTATTTACCTTGTTTATATATATATATATATATATAATATTGAGTAGCTTGTCTAGTAGTAGCTTACCTTGTTTGCTTAGCTCACTAGTGCTTCCACCTTGGAGTAATCTAGTGACTTAGCTTGAGTGCTTCCTAGAAACTATACTTCACCTAGAACTACTTGTGTAGGTGGCTTGCATAGCTAGTTGAAGCTTCGCAAAATTTGCTATGCTGTCTCGTTGTTCAACCATCTTGCTCTAGTGTTGTTGAAGAAATTTTTATATGCTATTCACCCCCACTAGCCATTTAGGACCTTTCACCGGTGGCCTAGATCGGCTTGGCATGGCGGCGGCCGAGGCTAAACATGCCATTGTGATGGACCACAAAATTATAAGAGCACAAGTCTGAAAATCGATCGAAAAGTGACCAACTTTCCAAACTTGAGGTCATATATAATCATGATCATCCAAAATCTCGAAGGATTTCAAACCAACATCGCAAACTTACGGGATCGTAATGATTTAGTGTATCACATCACTTGCCATCACAAATTAGAACACAAGTGATTAACTTACCATACATTAGAGTTCCATTTATTATTACAAACCAAAGTTCGAAAGTAGCGGAAGCAAGTTCTTTAGAAACAAAGTGGGAAACCAAATATATTACAGTGCCACAGTCTTTAATGTCCCACAAAAGCATGAGATGAGATATATAGAGACCATGCCCAATGGTCTAGTCCTCATCTCCTGCTGGGAGGAGGCAGTACACGCAGTAACCCTAATAGTAGTGGTCATCTGTAACATGGGTAAATAAACCCTGAGTACGAGGTTGTACTCAGCTAGACTTACCCGACAATAAACTCAAATAAAAAGACACCAAGGGTCATGCAAGGCTTTATAAGTGGAGCTAGCTTGACTCATTTGCATAAAAGCATAAGTACCAATTAATTTAACTCACATCATTTTAATTACCATAGCATAGAGATTAATTTGCATATATTCTAAACAAGTACTAAGATGAAACAATCAATCCTATGCTATTTGAACAAGTCTAACTATCACCCATGTGGTGATCATCATCATCATTAGTTATTTATTAGTGTGCTACATTGGAGATACTCCATCAAGTGCTCACTATCCGGAGGCGATGGCGACTCGAATCGATTACTACCCAGCTGGGGAAATATTCCTAACACTCACCCTAGCATACCCGGCCAAAGGTAGCCATAGGTCACCTTTCTGCTCATTCAAGTATCGTGGGCCCGGCAAGCACCGTACTCTCAGGGATATCACCTCACGAACAACAAAGGACTTTTAACTCACCTTGCCCATCGACTAACTCGATGACTCCCATCCGAGACACACTTTATATTCCTCGGGTTTCCGGCTTGAATAGAGTTACTGGGTTTCGTGGTCGACAACCTCGGGTTGGCCAACTAAGTGATAGGTTGTGTCCAACATGAGAGGGAAAGGCTCCAAGATCAAGTCCTTAATCGACACAGATGGGACTACCGACTCCCAGGACCTCCATGTCCTGTAGCCTCCATTTTCCAGCCCGATCTCCCTAGTTTTGTTTTACAAAAATAGCAGATACATCCATGATACACCATACTTCATTTTGACATATTTTCACCCAACTCTCGTAGGTGAAAACATCACCTGACTTCTACCGTTTAGTTTTCAACTTAACTAAGCAACTATTTGAACCTATACTTAAATAGGGTAATAGATATGCAAGGTGGACAAGGAAGGTAAAGTGCAACAATGGTTTTCATTCAACTCATATCACCTAATGCAACACACATAAATAATAATACTTCATAAATTACATTTAATAAATTATAGGAAGTTCAAATGCACCGGGGCTTGCCTTTAACAAAGTTTGTTGGCTCATGTGCTGGGCACTCAGCTACTAACTCCTCCTCTCTTTCTGGTCCAACTTGCAGGTCCCCCGACTCCTGGATCGCTGGATTCACCTCCTCGGTTCCTAGCAACGTTATCACGTCCGGAACACCTATTGCATGCATGTGCCATATGATGAATAACATGAATGCATAAAGGGTAAACATGTGTGTGATAGGATGCTCAAATCATGCTTAATTACTAGCTCTATTCTAATCACTATCAGCACTTATCAATTAAGTTGCATGGAGCAACACTACTAACTCACACATTTTTAGAATCTAGTCGCACCTGACTCGGTCATCGAGAAAATTCCGATTTGGAGTTCCAGATCTCCTAAAATAGCAAACTTAGACTCTATGGTAAGTTTATGAAATTCTCTACAAATCACTTTTAGACATCACAGCAAGATTCCAATCAAGATTCCAATCATAAAATGGTTGAAATGGCCCAACAACAAAAACTGTTCGACCAAACAGGAAAATTACAGATTTTATGTTCAAACTCATTTTGGCCACAACTCTCAAACTACTCATGCAAATGACACCAAATTTTAATAGAGTTAGATATACAAATTATCTAACTTTCTTGTATACAACTCTTCTACAGAAGACATCAATTTGACCATGCAAAAATACCAACAACAGAAATCACTTCTGCTGTTTTCTATTTTGTTCGAAATCCAAAAAGAGCACCAATGCAAAAATCATCTATAAACTCAAAGAAAGCCCAACCTACTTCATGCAAAGGTGGTAGACACCATTTGGAACAGAAAAAGTACCAAGTTCATGCATGGCACTTTTATTACCATAGATTTCCTTAAAAGTGATTATTAAGCCTAAATGAACTTATATAGCAAAAGTCATCCTAAAAATATAAGAATATTATAGTCGCCATATTCCAACATAGCTAGGCCACCATAACAATTTCAAGTCAAAATATCAAGTATAACATCCTACATAAAATGACCAAATCTATACGAAACATGATGGAAAATACTTTTTTGTCGTGGTCTAGTACCACCGTCACAGTAATGTCTGACTAATGCGTGCTCGGATGGCCTAGCTCTAGAGACAATGACACAAGATTTATCTTGGTTCGGGGCAAATCGGGCTCCCTAGTCCGGTGTGATCACTATCCCAGCTCAAACGCTCATACAGGGGCTCAAGACAAGCAAGGCGAGAGAGGGGAGGGGCTCCCAAGTCTCTATGATTGAGGCTAGTGCCAATATCGGGTGGATGTTGTGTTGTTGAGGGTGAACCTTGTTGTTCCCTTTGCCTCAACCCGCAGGCCTACCTCCTTTTTATAGTCGCAGGCGGGGCGGGGACATGAGCTCCTCGGGTTGAGGACTTGAAGAAGTAAAACATGTGCGCAGGGGTAGTGGAAGCGGTGAAGAGCTCCCGGATGAGCTCCCGACTCGGGCGAGAGCTCCCTTCGAGCTCCCGAGTGCTTTGGGCGCCGAAATTGGTCGTCGTCGCACGGGGAATCGCGGTTTGGACGGTGGTCGGCGTCGCCTTGTCTCTAATCGCGGTTTGAAGGCGCGTCTTCTCGGTATGGGCATGCCCATATCGTCGATGGGAAGCGTGCCCCGTGTATGCACGTCGCACGCCATCGCGGGAGCTGTTGGAGCCGACGGGGTATGGCGAGGTGGTCGAATGACCTCTCCCCTCAGTCAGAGCTCTACGTGGTTACAAGTGCACGTCGGAGAGTGGTTGAGCTTGTCGAGAGTGGTTGGCCAACTCCCGTACCGCGCAGGCTTCTTCTCGAAGGCGGCGGACGAGGCTCTCGGGAGTTGTCGCCGTGAGGCTCATTGCGAGGGAGCTCGGCGAGACGGAAAGAGGTCCAGGGACGAGGTTGAACGCGTTGAAGACAAGGGAGCTCGTCGCAGAGACTTCTCGACGGGGCGAAACGAGCGGATCTCTCTGTCGGAGGAGCTCGCTTGTGAGAGCGGCGAGAGGCGGAGGTTTGTCCTGCGTGGGAGAGTTCTCGTGTGGTGAAGACTTCGTGTGCCACGGTAGGATGTCCTTCCTTTCTCATGATCGGGGGTTCGGGGTTATGTTTGGGGTGAGAGCTCGCTTTCGAGGTATCCCAAATATCGATCCCCCACAGTAGCCCCGAGCATTTGGGGAGAAGAGGTCTCTCCCGAGATCTTTGTCCGCGTGCGGTCTTCTTCGTAGCGGGGACCCTTGTTTGAGGAATGATGTTCGTTCGTGGGTGCGCTGAAAGCGCACTCCGCGGGGTGTAGCCCCGAGGATTGAGAATAGTAGATTCTCGCGGGAGGCTTTTTTAGAATTTTCGTGGCTCGTCGAATGGGCTCCTCCGGGCGATTGTTCGCGGAGGTGGTGAGCTCGAGCTTCGATCTTGCCTCGTTAGCTGGGCCGAGATCGAGCTCTGACCCGGCATCGGATAGTCAGTGAGGCTCGAGCTCGTCGGCTCGTTGTCCCGATCGGTGGTGGATCAACCTCGATTCCGAGAGCGACTTCCGTGGTCCTCGAGCCCCCGTTTGTGCAGGGTGAGGTGCTTCCTCATCGGAGAGGTTAGCCTGAGTCGACCGTAGCCCTCGCGGACCTCGGATCGCCAGCGCAAGCTAAAGCCCCAGTCCTTTCGAGCTCGAGGCGGCCGTTGATGCCGCTTGTCTTAGCTCATTCCTTTGCCGTCTGCGCTGGTAAGTGCTCGTCGTCTTGTCTTAGCTCATTCCTTTGCCGTCTTGGGTTTTCTAATGAGCTCGAGCTCTACAGGTTGGCGTGGTGCGTCCCTTCGGCTCCCAACCTCCTCTTCCCGCGGGAGCCGAGGCCGCCCCCGCCGGCGCCCCAAAGAGCCCTCGTTCGGAGCGAGGGAGGCTGCTTCGCGTCCGGAGGCGGCGAGCGCACGACCCGAGGGGGTGAAGCCCGGCGGCCGAGCCGCGGAGTGAGCCCTCGACGCCGACGGCGCGCCAACCAGAGGTTGGGACCCCGTCGGGTCCAGCTGAGCTCACCGCCCTCGGTGGTGGCCTTGAGAGCGACGGGCGCGCTCCGCAGCCTCGGCCCGCATCGGCGCCCAAGCCCCGACGCCAAAGTCGGGCGCCGATCGGGGGCGACTCGCGGGCCGAGGCGCCAAGAAGAAGAAGAAACGAGAGGGTGGCCGCCGGGTAAGCTCTCCACCCTTCGTGTCGCCTTTGGCGGTAGCGGTTGACCGCAGCATTGACTTCCGGTTGTGTTCGAGGGCCGCGGCGCGCGCACCCGCGGAAACGTCTGAAGACGGACGTGCTGCCCGGTGGCGTGGGCGCGGGTGGCTTAGAGATGACGAGCTCGGCGGCGCCGTCGACCATGAGCTTCGGTGCCAGTGAGCTCAGCGCAGCGCCGGGGGGAAGTTCGGGGATGGCGATGGCGAGCTCGGCGAGAGGGGACGAGGGGGGCGAGCGGCGGGAAGAGCTCGAGGATGATGGCGCTGTTCCCTTTCAGGGGACATTGCCGACCGCGCCTCGGCTTTCGGGCCTCTCGTGCTCGACTCCCCGTTGGCGCCGACCGCCCCCGTGGCCGGCGTTGAGGACCGTGCTGAAGTCTGGTCGAGGAGCTTCAACCGACGGCCTCGGGGGCGTCTAGTACTCAAGGCCGCCGCGAGCTCTTCGGGCGCGATGGAGACGGAGAAGGCGGTTCCGAGGAGACCCCGCCACCGAGGAGCGTGTCGAGAGGAGTCCGCGCGAGGTTGAGGCCCATCCTCGGGCCGAGGAGGTTGTCGACATCTCCGACGACGAGGACGCCGACGTGGAGGGGAAGGCGATGCGGACCGGCGATGAGGGCTGGAAGACGAGGCCGTTGAAGGCGCCGCCACCTTGAACGCCGCCGCGCGCCGGGGCAGCCGTTCCTTGCCGTGGGGGCGATCAAGTCGACGGCGCCAAGGTGTCCGTCTTGTTGCCGCGCGACGAAGCGCCCCTCCGCCGGGCGCGGACATCGTTATCCCCTCGCATATGCCCGGGTCGCCCCGCGGCCGTTGCCATTGCCGAGGAGGCGGAGTCGCCGACCATCGGAGCCGGCGAAGTGCGCCGTCGCCTTTCCGAGGTTTGTCGCCGCGGGCGGCGCCGGGGCTTCGTTTCGTGCCTTCTTCCTTGTTTAATTGTTTGTGGTTCGCAGGCGTAAGGGAGGCCATCGGGGGATACAACCGCCTCCGACAAAGACCTCCCCGAGGGCCGGTGGTTTCGTCGGGCGGAGGACGACGGCGTTGGCGCGGAGATGTGCGACGAGCTTGGCTCGCGCAGCTCCAAAGACGGTTCCTCGGAGGCCCGGGCGGAGGAGGCGGCCAACCTCATTCGCGGAGCGGAGGAGCGGGCCGCCAAGGAGGCCCGGGCGAGGGTGGAGGCCGCGGCTGCGCAGAGGCGACCCGGCGGGAGGAGGAGCTCGAGCCTGCCCACAAGCGGCAAATACGAGAAGATGCAGGAGGAGCTCGACTCCCTTCGCCCAAGCTTGACAACAAGGAGCTTGAGCCGGGCGCTTTGAGCCGAGCCGAGTCCTCGCTGAAGGACAAGGACGAGCTTGCGCAGCAACCCGCCACCGCGACGCCGAGCTCGAGGGGTGAGTACCCTTGGCCTTGTCTTTCTTGTCTTGTTTATTTGGCGTTCGAGGCCGATCGCCCCTCGTCGGCGGGACTTTAGCCTACGACCGTGAAGCTTCCGAGTTGTGGTGCAACCTCCGCGCCCGGAGGCGAGCGGGTTCGGTTTGAAGCCGAGAATTATGAGCTCGTACAACGAGCAAGAGCTCTACGACGAAGTTGTGGAGTAAGCGGCGGCGCCTCCCTCTTCGCATCCCCATGGCCTTGTGGCTCGTGCCTAATCCGTTGTCTTTGTCCGCAGCCGAAGCGTAAATCCCTCAAGGCGACGCGGAGGCCGAGATGTGAGCCGGGGAGCTCGCCGCCTCCGAAGCCTCTCTTGAAAGACACGCAGCCTGCCCGCAGAGAAGGAGGCGACCAAGCAGCGGACCACCCGACCTCGGCGGCGAGGAAAGAGCTCGAACCTCCAAGAGTATGCCGCTAAGGCCGTGGAGGAGGCCGAGAGCCTCAAGCCGCCCGTGAGGGTCTTGCGTCGAGGTTGAGCGTCTGCGACGCCCCCCGGTGGTGGACGACTTCAGCGCGAACCCGGCGAGCGGGTGTCGCCATCCCGCCGTAGGTGACGGGAGGATGCAGCCACGTGGTCCACAAAGCGATCAGCGTCATCTTCACCCACTACCCTTGCCGAGGTCGACATCGTGAAGAAGGGGGTGGGCGCGAGGCGATGACGGCGCCGGATGTGGAGCGGAGGAGGGCCGCCGCCGAGGCCGTGGATCGCGGAGTTATCCGCAGAGCTCTTCAAGCTCGCCACCGTGGAGCTCGAAGTCTTTGAGCCTCCCGCTAGTGGAGACGGAGCGGCAGGGGAGCCGTCGAGGCGAGGCGTGCGGGGATGCCCCCACTCGGTGCCGATGGACCAAGACCGCTTGCGCAAGGATAGGAACTCGAGGCTAGGCCTCTTTTAGTTGTGAGCTTGCTAAGTCCTCGTAGTCGAGGCAAATTGTGAAAAAATTATGGAAGCTCGTGTGATGGTTAATGGAAGTCGTCTTCCCCTTTCATCGCATTAATTGTTTCTACTTTGACTTTTGGTGAGCTCATGTTTTGAGAGCCGGATGGTGGGCCGTTCCTCGCCGGCCGGAGGCGCGGGAGGTCGTTAGCGCCGCACCATGCTCTAAGGTGATGAGCTCACGACTTAGTCATTTCGAAACATTGTTTGAGTTAAGAGGAGAGAGTGTGAGTTTGTGAGTTTGAGCTCGTCGAGCTCTACACTTGTAAATTTTGTGAAAAAAAACGGTGCGTTGAAAACGTGGGGTGTGCATCCCGCTCCTTGTAGCCCCGAGCAAGGGCGGGTCTTCGCCGGCGAAGGCCGGTCGTTGCTCGATGTGCTAAGGAAAGAATTCGAAATGCTTGCACATATTTTTGCATCGAATTTGTGCTTTTATTGAGCTCTCGTAGCTACAATATTTTCGAAATACACTTAGGGGTAGAAGCGACGTAGTCGTTCGATGTTCCATGCGTTGGTGAGGACTCGCCTTGGTGGTCCTTGAGCTTGTATGCGTGCCCGGCCTCAAGACTTGGTCGATGGTGAAGGGCCCTTCCCACGGGCGCCGAGCTTGTGCTTGTCCTTCGCGCCTGACTCGACGCAGACGCGCCGACCGCCGACCAAAGCTCGCCCCTTGACGTGGCGGTCGTGGATAGCGCCTCATGGACCGCAGTACTTGGCGGAGTGGATGAGGGCGATGTCAATGGCTTCGCCGAGCTGATCGGGGCGTCTTCGACGAGTTCTCGGTTGTTGTGCTCGTTGAAGGCCCGAACGTGGGGCGAGCCGCATCGAGGTCGGTGGGGAGCACGGCCTCGACCCAAAGATGAGGAACAACGGGCGCCCGCCTCGCGGCCCGCGCCGGTGTTGTGCGGAGACTCCATACGACCGCGGGGCTCGGCGAGCCACCGTCGGGCGATTTCTCGAGCCTCTTGAAGATGCGTGACTTCACGCCTGCAGGATCATGCCATTAGCTCTTTCTACCCGCCCGTTAGTCCTGGGTGGCCGGATCGAGGACGTGTCGACGCGATGATGCCGTGATCGCCGCACGGCCGATGAAGGCTTCCCCACGGTTGGTGCCATTGTCGGTGATGATGGAGTTTGGGACCCCGATCGGTGGACGATGCCCTGAAGAACTTGACAGTCTCCTCGGCTCGGCATCGCTAGCGATGGGCATGACCTCGATCCACTTCGAGAACTTGTCGATGGCGGCGAGGGAGGTGCGTGTATCCCCGGCTGTCTTCTTGAAGGGTCCCACCATGTCGAGCCCCCAGCACCGCGAACGGCCGGTGAGAGGGATCATCCGGAGGGATTGTGCGGGGAGGTGCGAATGCTTGGCAAAGAACCCGGCAACCTTCGCAGGTGTTGGACAACTTTAACAAATGGTCGACGGCGGCGGTCGGCCAAGAGAAACCTTGACGGAAAGCCTTTCCGACGAGAGCTCATGGAGTCGCGTGATGGCCGCACTCGCGGGAGTGGATCACCTTGATGAGCTCTTCCCCTTGCTCGAAGGTGATGCAGCGTTGGAGGACGCCGGAGGCCCCGCGGCAGAGAGCCCTTCCCCAACGAGGGCGAATGACTTGGCCCTTCATGCCAATCGCTCGATTCCTCCCGCCCTTGGGGAGCTTGCCTTCCTTGAACAACGGAGCAAAGTGGGATCCGCCGTCAGTTTTGAGCTGCCGTGGTCGAGTTTGACCCGCCTCCCGAGACCCCGAGCCGGCCGGCCCCAGCTCGTGCTAGGCAAAGCCTTCGTGGTTGGGCGAGCTTGCGGGAGCGTCTAACTCCATAGGGCCTGAACCCGGCGCGGGCTCACCCTTGAGTCGTGATCGACGGCCAGCCGCTTCGTGCATGAAGACACCCGGCGGGACCGGCAGCGGTCCGATGCGAGTTTGGCGAGGATGTCGGCGTCGTTGTTGAGGTGGCGATGGACGTGGTTGACCTCGAGCCCGTGGAAGTGTTCCTCGAGCCTCGGACCTTCCGTGGTACGCGAATCATCTTTGGGTTGATGGTCGACCTCTTTCATGACTTGGTTTTTTACGAGCTCGAGTCGCCCCGACCGAGGTGCCTGGGATGTCGAGCTCGTAGCGATACGCAAGCCATTCACCGAGCCTCGTATTCGGCCACGTTGTTGGACGCCGGGAAGCGTAAGCGGATCGAGTACTTCATGCGCACCTTGTTCGGGGAGGTGAAGACGAGCCCGACGCCGGCGCCATACTTCTTCACGGATCCGTCGGCACGGCGGCGTCCAAGACTCGATGTCATCGGTCCTGCAGGTGGCGCTCGACCCGGTCCACTCGGCGATGAAGTCAGCCGGGGCCGAGACTTTATGGCGTCTCTGGGGCGTAGGTGATGTCGGCCCCCTATGAGCTCGATCGCCCACTTGGCCATGCGGCCCATAACCCGGGCTGCAATGATCTCGCCGAGGGGTACTTGAGACGACCCGTGACAGGTGGGAGTCAGTAGTGCCCCGAGTTTTGCGCCGGGTGATCCCGAACACGTACACGAGCTTTATTTTGTGCATAACGGGTCTTGGTGTCGGTGAGGACCTCACCGACGAAATACACCGGCGTTGTACTCTGAGCGCGTGCCCTTCCTCCTCTCTCTCGACGACGAGCGCAAAGTGCTCACCACTTTTGAGGTGGCCGAGATGTAGAGGAGGATTGGCTCGCTTTGGTGCGGCGCGACAGTACGGGCGGGGTTTAGTGAGGAGCCGGCAAGAAGTCGAGCTTGCCGGGCTTCGTCGACCCGTGCAAAGCGCTCCAACTTCTTCAAAGAACTTGTAGAGCGGGAGGCTCCGTTCCCGAAGTCGAGCTATGAAACGACTTAACGCGGCCAGGCACCCCGTGAGTCGCCAGACGCACTTGACGTTTTTAATCGGCCCCATGTTCGTGATGGCGGTGATTTTCTCCGAAGTTAGCCTCGATGCCGCGTTCGGAGACGATGAAGCCAAGCAATTTCCCTCGAGGGACCCCCAAAACTCATTTTTGGGGTTGAGCTTGACTTCGAACTCGAGCTTGGTGAAGACCTTTTCGAGGTCGTGGATGAGCTCTTTTCGAGCGTTTTGTCTTGACAATGATGTCATCGACGTATGCTTCTACGAGCTTCCTAAGGAGCTCCTTGAAGACTTTCTGCATGCACCTCTCGAAGGTGGCGCCCGCTTTTTCAAACCGAAGGGCATTGTTACGAATGAATGCGCCAAACGGAGTGATGAAGGAGGTGGCGAGCTGATCGAGCTCGTTCATCGCGACCCGGTGGTAGCCGGAGTAAGCGTCAAGAAAACAGAGTGTCTCGCACCCGAGGTGGAGTCAACAATTTGGTCGATCGCGCCGCAAAGGAAACGGATCCTTTGGGCATGCCTTGTTGAGACCCGTGTAATCAGCACACATTCTCCATTTCCCATTCTTCTTCTTGACTATCTGGGGGTTGGCTATCCACTCGGGATGATACACCTCCCTTGATAAACCTAGCGGCTAAGAGCTTATCTATCTCCTCGGCGATTGCCCCGGCGTCGATCGTCGTCGGCCGGGTTTGATGTTCAAGGAGTGCTCTACGACTTCCCCAGATGCCCGACATATCCGAGGCCCTCCATGCGAATACGCCGAGGTTCGCCCCAGGAAGTCGACGAGCTCGCTTCCTATTTGGGGTGAGGTCGGCACCCACCCGGAGAGGGTGCGCCTCCGTCCTTGTCGACCGTGACCTCCTTGGCGTCCTTCCGGGCTCGAAGGTGCCCCCGCAACCTTCGAGCTCGGTGGGTGCGTTCGTGCTCGCCACCTCCCCGGCCCGACGGATGAGCTCGCGCTTCGCCTTCTTCTTGAGCTCGGGGGTGTCCCCTGCGCTAGCCGGGCCGTCATCTTGGGTAGCATCTCGCCGATCCGATCTCGGCGGCGGCGTCAGACGGGATACGCGGCGGCCTCGCGGCAGATGCGTGCTCGAAGGTGGAGTCGACGGTGATGACCCCTCTCGGACCGGGGATCTTGAGCTTGAGGTAGGTGTAGTTGGGGGCGGCCATGAATTTCGCAGAGCACGGCCACCCCGCCAGAGCGTGGTAGGCGTTTTGAATGGGGGCACCTCGAACGTGAGGACCTGCTTGCGGAAGTTGTCCGGGTGCCGAAGGTGACGGGGAGGTCGATCCGCCCGAGGAAGCATCCGTTTCCCGGTACCACGCGTGAATCGGCTCCGGCGACGGCGGAGTCGTGCCTTGGGATGCCAAGGGCTTGAGCGCGTGGATGCAGAGGGAGGGCGAGGCCGTCCATCGGCACCTTCCCGAGGCACATGGTGCCGATGATGGGGCCGACGACGAAGCGGTACCTCCCGGGTAGGGATGTGCCGGGGTGGTCGGCCTTGTCGAAGGTGATCGCCGAGCCTCGACCACTTGAGGTACTCGGGGGTAGCCGGCCGGTGGAAGAGGACCTCGCGCCGAGTGAGTTTCGCCGGCGCTGGGACCTCAGCCGCCGCCGGCCCCACCAAAGATGACGTTTGACGGTGCCATCCTCGATGTACATGTCGGCGTCGAACTCGTCGGGGCCGGCTTGGCGGCCTTGTCGCCGTCGCCCTTGTCGCCGCCACGCAGCGTGCCCATCACGTGTTTCTTCATGAGACTTTACGCCCTTCAATTTTGTGCTTGACCGCCCCTCGTGGTGCGGGCACGGCTCCGAGCATCTTGTCGAAGTGCTCTTTGGGGGAAAGGCTTGCCGCCTTTTGCCGCCGGCCTTGCGCTTGTCCGCAACGGCCACGAACTCGTCGCCGTTGTCGCCGCGGGGGCGCTTTGTTCTTCTTGTTCTTCCTCTTGCGCTGAAGTTCGATCCTCCGGCTTTCCTCGTCGTCGCCCTTCGGCTTGCCCTTGCCCGTGACGGCGGAGACGGCGCCCCTTCCTCGGCGTGACGTGTGGCGAGGAAGCCGAGGAGCTCCTTCACGGTCCGGGGCTTCGGACACCGAGCTTGTGGATCGGGGTCTCGCAGTGGTGCCGAAGGTGAAGGCGGTGATGATCTCGAGTCGGAGGCCTCCGAGAGGTTATTGCGAGCTTGGAGAAGCGCCCGATGTAGTCGCGCAGGCTCTCCCCTTCTTCCGCTTGCAGCCCCTCCAGTCCCACGTCGTGCTTGGCCGGGCGTAGGTGCCTTGAAAGTTGCCGGCGAAGACGTCGCGGCAAGTCCTCCCGATTGCGGATGGTGCCCTCCTCGGGAGGTGCTCGAGCCATGATCGCGCCAAACCGCAAGGTAAAGTGGGAGGTTGCGAATGATGAAGTAGTCGCCGTCGGCGCCTCCCACCCGACAGCCGAGGCGATAGTCCTCGAGCCACGTGGCGGGGTCGATTTCCCGTTGTACTTCTCGCACCGAGGTCGGAGCTCGGAAGCGAAGGAACGGGGTGTCGGGATGCGTGAGCCAAGGCCTTCGGCCTCCTCGAGCTCGAGCTCGTGGGTCGGCGGTCCCGCTTGGGAGACGGGCTCCTTGGGCGGCGTAGTAGGGCTGTGGCTCTTGTCTTCTACTGTTGCCGTGGCGGCCACCGCGCCGCTTCCAGACGCGTCGAGGGCGCTTCACCACGGTCGTCGCGGTGGGGCTTGTCGTCATCCCGAGGGATGTTCTTGTCGGCCCGGGCTTCGGCCTTGCGCCGGGCGTTGATGGTGTCCCTCGCGTCGCGGTTCGCCAATCCGCCGGCCGCGTGCGGACGCCGAGGTGAGAGGAGGCCTTGTGCTCCTCCCGGGGCCCGACGGGTGTGACGCCGAGCTCGCCGCTTGCTGGACCGCCGCCTCCTCGAGAAGCCTCTTAAGTTGCTCATGGGTCCTTCCTGCCTCGGGCTCCCGGGGGGCCGGGCATCGTCGCCAAGAGGAGCGTAGCGGCCGCTGTGTTCGGGAGGCTCTCCCAAACCGGGGCGGGAGTTGTTGGGGCCTTCGTCCCGGTTGATGCGGTCCCGACGTCGCGAGCTCGAGCTCGTGCCCGTGATTGCCGCCCCGCCTCCCCGCTCGGTGAGGAGGGCTTCGCGCTCTTGAGCGCTGCGCGCTCGAGCTCCTCGAGCTCTTCCAGCCGAGCCTTGACATGGGTCGGCATGCGCGGCGGCTCGCTGGCGTGCGGCGGAGTCCCGAGGCGTGTGTTGGGAGGCGTCGCCGAGTGGACTTCCTCTACCGCACCCTCGGGGTGTGGCACATGTAGCATCGACGCGTGAGGTCGCAATCCATGAGGCTCATCCCATCGAGGGCGAGCTCGAGCTCATGGACGCCGGGTCTGCTGGGGCTCGTCGCCCCAGTAGAGTGGAAGGTCCGCCTCGCCCGTTAGGGTACATCCCCTGGCATAGGCTGCCGTGAACTCGTCGACCGACAACGCCTCCTCTCCGGCGAGCTATAGGACGACGTTGGCGGTGGAGAAGGTCACATCGCGGAACAGAGCCTGCGTAGGCTCGCGTCCCAGGATGTTCGGAAGCAGGTCCTTGATGAGGATGAAGAAGCGATCATGGCGCGATGGGCCGGGCCGGGCGGGAGTCGAATCCCGCCCCATGCTCGCCACGACGGAGTCGGTGACGCCTCGGAGGCAGCCGGGAATGTCCTCACACCGCATTGGGCGGGTGAAGACAGCTCCGGTGAGGGACTCCTCCGGCACGGCGCCGGAGAAATCGATGGTGCCGAAGCGCACCGCTAGCGCTGCGGCTGTCGTCGAAGCAGAGGAAACCATCGGAGTGGAGAAACGTCGCACTAGCGCTGCCCCCGCCTCGCGCGCCAAACGCCGCGGGTCTAGTACCACCGTCACAGTAATGTCTGACTAATGCGTGCTCCGATGGCCTAGCTCTAGAGACAATGACACAAGATTTATACTGGTTCGGGGCAAATCGGGCTCCCTAGTCTAGTGTGATCACTATCCGAGCTCAAACGCTCATACCGGGGCTCAGTACAAGCAAGGCGAGAGAGGGAGGGGGCTCCCAAGTCTCTGTGATTGAGGCTAGTGCCAATATCGGGTGGATGTTGTGTTGTTGAGGGTGAACCTTGTTGTTCCCTTGCCTCAACCCAGAGGCCTACCTCTCCTTTTATAGTCGCAAGGGGGCAGGGGACATGAGCTCCCCTTGGGTTGAGGACTTGAAGAAGTAAAAACATGTGCGCAGGGTAGTGGAAGCGGTGAAGAGCTCCGGATGAGCTCCCCGACTGGCGCGAGCTCCCTTCGAGCCTCCCGAGTGCTTTGGGCGCCGAAATTGGTCGTCGTCGCACGCGGGAATCGCGGTTTGGACGGTGGTCAGGCGTCGCCTTGTCTCTAATCGCAGTTGGAAGACGTCTTCTCGGTATGGGCGTGCCCATATCGTCGATGGGAAGGCGCACCCGTATGCACCCCGCACGTCGCCATGAAAGCGGAGCCGTTGGGAGCCGACGGGGTATGGCGAGGTGGTCAAATGACCTCTCCTCGTAGCCGTAGCGCCATGTGGTTACAAGTGCACGCAGAGAGTGGTTGAGCTTGTCAGAGAGTGGTTGGCCAACTCCCCGCCCGCGCAGGCTTCTTCGAGAAGGCAGCGACGAGCTCTCGGCAGTTGTCGCCGTGGAGGCTCATTGCGAGGGAGCTCAAGCGAGACGGAAAGAGGTCTGGGGACGAGGTTGAACGCGTTGAAGACAAGGGAGCTCGTCGCCGAGAGACTTCGAGCGGAGCGAAACGCATGCATCTCCGGTCGGAGGAGCTTGCTTGTGAGAGCCCGAGCGAGGCGGAGGCTTGTCCTTGCATGGAGAGCTCTCGTGTGGTGAAGACTTCGTGTGCCATGGTAGGATGTCCTTCCTTTCTCGCGATCGGGGTTCGGGGGTTATGTTTAATGAGCTTGCTTTGTGTATCCCAAATATCGATCCCCCACAACTTTGTTCTACAAAAAGTGTGAAACAATAGAAATAGTACTTTTTGTACTTACTTTTCCACACATACAACACACACAAAAATCACCAAGCCATAAATCCCTATATTTTACTCATAGAAAAAATAACAAAACCACCACAAAGCCACCCAAAAATAGAAAACCATTTTCCAACACATAACCTATCATGTAATCATATTTTATGTGAAGATCTACTCACAAGGAAACCAACAAAAGTGGTTTCACATTTTTTTGGAGTTTCCTAGAGTTAGTTATGCATTTTAAAGTTTATTAGAAAATCAAGAGTTAAATAAAGTTGTATATAAAAGTGTCCCAAAAATAATGTCTCACATTTTTATCTTGTATATCTCATCATAAGAAACACATAAAAGTTTGTCTCACCCAATTTAATAGGAAATCCGAAAATCATTTTCGGATTAACCTAAATCTCTAAATGCTACGGGTACCCGGGATCTGCTCACCCCGGTCTTCCTACACCTGGCCGACGAGTGGGTCCCGGTCGGGCGACTGGGCTCCACAGCGGTCAACGCAGGAAGCGGGGAAGCCGGGGGCGGCCGTTGACCGCTGGGGAGAGGACACACGCCGTCTGGGCGAGGTCTTTCGGTATTGGCGGGTTCGTCTCGGCGTCGCGGACCACAGCGGTGGTCTCCAATCGGGTGGGGATGTCGAGAAGGGGCGGCGCACGGCACGGTGGTGGCCTCACGACGACGACACGCGATGGGAGCGGCTCGCTAGAGCACCGCGGGACAGGTCGTCGGTGTAGGAGATAGGGACGGGTTCCCGGGAGGCCGACTTGGTGGCCGTCGGAGGAAATGTGTGGCGGGCGCGCTCGCGGGCGATGGCGGTGACGCCAGGCGGCGGCGGATGGTGGGGAAAGGCGAGCAGTGAAAGAAAACCGCCGTGGAGGATCGAGGTCCGCATTATAGGCGCCCTAGGGCGCGGTGGGGAGCCGGGCGGAGTCGACATGGGGCACACCACGCGGCAGCGGGCATGGCGCTAACGCCGCCGGTGCGACACGCCCCGTGTCGGCCGGGGCGAGGTCGCTTGACGGACGGTGGTCTGGTCGTGGGAGCGGACCAGCTGGGCCAAGTGGGCCGGCCATTTCGGCGCCTTGGCTTCTTTTTTTATTTTATTATTATTATTTTTAACTCGACCGAAATTCACCTATAAGTCCCAAAATAAGGCAAATCAAGTCGTGACCCCAAAAGATGAAATGTTCCTAATAAAATCCTTGAGATTTCATATATAGGAAGTTTTGTCAAAATCACGCCTAGAATTTGAATTAATAATTTCGAAATGAAAATCAACATGAAATGAATGATTTCTTTTCAACCTATTTTGACTTGTAATTCAAAAACCGAGCTGAACTAAGTTAGGGTCTCTAAATATGAAATGTAGGGAATAAAATTCTACACATTTCATACAAAGGGGTCTTGATCCAATTAGGCCTAGATTTTGAGTTCTAAAATAAATTCCAAAAACAAGCATGAAGTGACAAATTCAAAGATTTCCAATCAAGCCTCAAGCAATCTACTAGCTCCAATGAACATTGTTCCAAATCACTAAACAAAGATGGCAAAATCACTTTATAACACAAACATGACTCTAGTCTACATCATTCACAATAGCCATGAGTAAAACCAATCAAAAAGAATATTTAAATTGAAAATCACATGAAATGAGATGCAATAGAAACATGTGTGCATAAATGATGATTATGCTTATGCAATGCAATGCAAAATGTGAGCCAAACACGAGGGTGTTACACCCATGCCCTAGCGGGTTGTTCCTAGCACGGGCCCGTGCCATGCGGGGCCGGGCCGGCCCGTTGCTCACGCATATTCTAGTGTGCTTTCTTTTTTGTTTAGTCCATTTGAAACCGTGGTAATTAGAACATGTTTGTGGACTGTGTTAACTAGGATATATCTATGTGTACTTGTGTTGAACATGTTTGTGGACTGAGTTAATTAAGACATACTCCCTCTGTCCCAAAATGATTGTCGCTATGCTTCCCGAGAAACAACTTTAATAAATTATATATTAAAAATATTAATATTTATCTTACATAATTAGTATCATTAGAAAGATCTTTGAATCTAGTTTTTTAACAAATTTATTTGAAGATACAAATGTTGCACGTATTTTGTACAAATCGAGTCAAAGTTGTGGCAACGAAATCCAAAAACGATAGACATTTTAGGACAGAGGGAGTATGTATGTGGACCTTTAAACTTGTAGTCAAACCGATTTTTCTGTTGAGGTTGGAGGTGGTGACCTCACCATTCCATGCAAATAGTGAGTGGACGCTTTGAATTCAGGCAACCAAACATTAATCAGACTGTGTTCCTTGATCTCCATGTACAACCAGGCAACCAAACGCCGGCTCTCTCATCTCCATGTACAACCGGACAACCAAACGCCGGCTCTCTCTAGCCTAGCTCGCATGTCCTGTCAACCAAACAAGGACTCCCCTGCCGTTGACACAAAATCCATCTCTGCCGCAATAATAATCGACAAGCCGGAATAGCCGGGCTTTACTCGATTGCCCGAAAGTGTCTTGTACCGAGGCGTGCCGATCAATTTGACCTGTAAATTGACAAGGAGGTAAACGTGAGATCTGAAACATGTGCCGGGTCTTACCAAGACAGTTCGCATGTATGGCTCTAAGGCCGGTTTGTAATGACATATAGCTATGAGAGCTATCGTCAGCGATTCATGAATGCATTCGGTAAGAAAATATATGAAAGAATAACGATTGCCGAATGATCATAGAAGACATGTTTGAACAAGTAAAGTCGATCATCAAGATATGACATCATAAAGCTCTATTGCGTAGATCGAATTAGTTGACAACATGGTACATAAGCAGGTAACTCATAAATATAAACCTAATCTAAATGACACATGCATAGATTTCATCCAACTAGTGCGCGCGACGCCTAGCCTTTCTAAACCCGTCAAGCTTAAACCCTTGCAAGCTAATCCACCGCATGATACGACTTGCTACAAATCTAAACCACTTCCCACGACTAGATCAATCCACCGCATGATACAATCTAACCGTGACAAGCTAAAAGCATGCATACATCTAAATAGATCTATAAATACTCGTTACTCGTTGAGGCGTGTATGCATAGACAAGTAAAGTACACATGCAAGCCTAATCTAAAGTAAAGCCAGGGGATCTATTCCTATTAGTCCGCCGCACGACTAACCATCCTAAACCCTTTTCGTCCCTAACAAACAATCCAATCGCATGATACACCGCAACAAGCTAATCCACCGCATGATACGGCTTGCCGGACTAGACTCTAACGATAGGTAGACTTACACATGCAAGCTACAAGTAGATGCATAAGCGTATTCGGCAAGCTTGCCGAATCGTGGTCCATGAAGAAGGAACTCACACGCAAAACCTTAGCTTGCCGCACGACTCATGACTAAACGTGTATGCGAACCCACAACATGTAACAACTTAGATTGATCTAAGCTTGGCTACGATAAACGATATAGATCGAAAAGACACGACAAGATGAATATTGAAAGCCTTGATGACATCTAGATCTAACAAAAGATAAAGCCGAACCATATCAATCTAAATTGGGCAAAAGTGTGTGCAATCATAACAAAATAAATAAACAAGTAAAAGCATGCACCACTTGGTAACTTAATGAATTCACTAGATTGCCAAATCTAATGAAGCCGATAACTAGCTCCAAGCTAGACCTTAGCCCGCCGCACGACTCATGATCTAACAAAGAACCCTTTTGCTCCATAGCCTAAATCCGCCAAGACGCTAAGCATGGTAACAAGACCACTTGCAACATAATCTAAATCCGCCGCACGATACTAGACATGGTACAAGGTTGCCGGTACTTACGGAGGTCGATGGGTCGATGTATCCCCTCGCACCGGATCGGCGACACGACCGGACTCGAAAAGGGGTGGCGCGGAGCCGGTTTGTTGTTGTATTGATTTGGTAGATTGTTTTCGGTTGCCATGGGTCTCATATTTATACCACGGACTTGACACGAGTCCTAATCGACTACAACAAGATAACAAAAATATCTAGCTAAGATACATTGTCCTCCAAGTCTTCTCGGAATCTTGAGGTCGTACGTGCGTGACACTAGCACTTTCTCAGGATATTCTTTGTGAAGCCTTCACGCTTTGCCGAATCATCGAAAGTGTCTCGAATCTCCCTCGGACTCGGGTTCTCCGGCCGAATAGCAGCGGCTTCCCGAACGCCACAAAGCACTCGATGTCGTATTGTTAGCCGAATGACCTCCTTACCGAATAGTCTCATGTCGGCCCACTCGTCATTTAGTCTTTACCAATTTTTGGTGTTAACATATGCCCCCTCAATTTTGGGGTAAAAGATATCTCTTTTGCTCGAAATTGACCAATCTCTCGAATCTCGGGCCAAACCTTTTCTTGGGCTAAAATTAATAAGGCCCATTTAGAAGGCTCTTTTCGGAGGCTTCTTATCGTAATAACGTTGGCCCCCGAGTTGCCTCTTGGAACTCGTGCCTCGAAATTTCCACCTCTGTGAATCGGCAACCCGGTCGTTCCCACTTCTCAAGATAAGCACTGAATTGATTTCCTTTTCGTCCACAAGCTTCTCACACTTGCACCTCTCGGTCTTCTTCCCTTGTATAAATACGGGTATACCCTTCAAAACAAGAGCTTGATCATTCAGATCTCATTTACATTTTCCAATCTGTTCTCTGCTTTCCTCCAAGATCTAAAGCATCAAATGGCAGATTCGAGCAACAAACGCCCAGCCGAGTTGGCAGATCCTCTCCCTGCGAAGAGTCCTGCAGTAGAGTGAGTATATCTCAATCTAGCCTTCAGCATCATATTTCGCAAGATCTAACTCCCTTTTCTCTTTGGAAAAATCTCCAGTACTCGTGATGTTGAGAATACCGAACTCCATCGTTAGCTAGAAGCGGCACAAGTGTTGGCGTTTCTTAACGTTATTACTACGAATAGATTTTAAACCTATCCCGGCAATGGCGAAATGCTTGTTGGCATTTCTTAGCACAATCACTAAGAATAGATATTATGATTAATGATAACGTTAAGAGAACGTCGGTGATAGATGAATTGAATATTGCAAGGGTCAACCCGCAAGCGCGCGGATCTATCATCGTAGCATTTCACCTGGTGAGTAATCGGGTATCGTTCATTTATATTTTCCCATGGGAAGGCAGGTTTAGATTTAATATGATGATGATATAGCCCACAATGTATGTATGGATAGCCACTAATCATATACTGAGGGGTAAGTGATAATAATATTGGAGATAGTGGTGACACACACACTTCTTGAGCACTAGAAGGAATAAATAGAAAATAACATAAAAGGAAAATCTATGTTGAGTTGGCTATTCTAATATCGCCAATGCGTTAGACTATAGTCCACATACGTCATTCATGGTTCCACAGTAGGGATGGGCTAAAGTGATGAGGAGATGCCCGGCGGTGGTATCCGCCGGCCGGTTGCACTTGATAAGACTCAACCCAACACCCGGACGTGGAGGAGTGCAAAGGACGGACAGAGTTGTCACACCTCGCCGCCTACCTCACTACCGTGGGATGCCGGCATTTCCCGGATCATTCCCTATAGACCTAAGCACCATGCTTACATTTATAGAGAACTACCTAAACCCCAGCGGTACCCGACCCCTACGGATCGACAGGGAAAGAGTAAAGGTAAACCCGAAGGTACACGGACCATCACTTTCGAACTTAGTTCTACTACATTCCAAGAATAAAATATGATTCAATTAGCCTAAAGTTAGTCATGTTAATTATCACATTATACTAACTATACTCTAGTTGGCATAATATGAATATAACATGAGGGTAACTATACTCTAGTTCATATGCATTGCGATATAAATAATGAGACTTGAATAAAGGAAAGAACTTCATAGTAAATTACCAAAAGATCCTTCCAAGGAGACAAGCCCTCCTTGAAGCTCCGCCTAACTCAAATACTAACACTAAACTAATGAAGAGGAGAGAGTGGTGCTCAAGGTGAGGATGTAACAATGTGTAGTGTGTTGTGTTGTGTGTGTGTGTGTGTGTGTGAGGAGTGCCTCTCTTTATATAGTGGAGAGGAGGAGGGAATGGAGGGCTCTCCTTGCTTCGAGCTCTTCTTGGCGGGAGCAAAAAGTTTGCACTACATGCAACCGCCGCTTGAAGTTCGCACCAAACCGCCAGAGAAAGGGCGGGAACATTGGCGAAATTTGGCGCCGACCGCCGCTTGATGGGCGGTAGGCCGGCCAATTTGGGCCTCTCGGCCCCGGCCTTCTCTGTGCTCGCGTTTTGTCACTTGTATGTTGGGCCTATGGTGGTGCATGGGCGGTTTATGCTTGTGGGGTTTGGTCTCCTTGCTCAATCCACTCCTTGGCGTCTTTTTATTCAAATGCGCTTTCTAATTTATTTGGCAACTTTGTACTGTTTCCACTTTTATACCTGCAAGACATAATTTCTAGAATACAAGTGGAACTAGGTTAGAAGTAAAGGTATATGCATCATAAGTTTGCCTCTTTCTCATGAATTGGATATAAGTTGGCGGTATAATATACTCAATAATGACCGCCAACAAGTCCCCAAGCTTAACCTTTGCTCGTCGAGCAAATAGCTAAGTGTTTGGTTGTTGATCAGGAGTTGCTACAATGCTGATATATTTCAAAATGTACCATGCTCATAACAAAATATTCTTCCGTTGTTTAAATAAATTGGCATTTCTATCTATCCTTGTATACTTAAATCATATGGGGCTTCTAACATTTTTCAAACTCTTGGGTCATTGCAAGATAGAATGGTTTTATAGAAACACCAATCATTCGTTCTTGATTGATCATTCATGCGGAGAGAGATTTTTTTTTTTTTTTTTTTAGAATGATTCCTTAAATCATCTCGGGTGTGCAAACCATAAGGAGAAACAAGTCATAAGCCACGATCAAGATATGCAAGTGAAATTTTATTTCTTTTTGATAAGGTATGGGCTAGCTCTTATTTCTTTTTTTTTTTAGAGAAGTGGGCTCTACTCACCCTCGGACACTTGTCCATTATTCTTCTTTCTTTTTTTTTTTTTTTTTTTTTTTTAGTGGCGGGTATCGAAGTACCCATTGTTTTTATTTTAGGACACGCGTCCATTTTTTTCTAGCTTAGCCCATAACCTATTTTTGGCAATGTGAATCTTGATCAAAAGCGTATGCCAGGTGTCTCACATAGGCTATCATGAGAATTTTGATAATTAAGGAATTTTGAAAATTATTCTCAGAATGATGAATCTCTCTTAGAACAAAATCATAGTAGATTCTATTTTTACCATATCATATCGGCAATAGCTTAGAGAAGAATCATGTGTTTGCATACCCACAAATCATTAAGTTTTAGGACAAGACAAGTTAAGCCAATAAACTTAAAAACTTTGGGGAATACAATTTTATGAACTAGGTGCAAATTGAACTATAGACGAGCAACTATTCATCATTTCAACTTTAGAGAAATTTAAGCATCCTTATACTACATATTGGAGTGGAATTATATTTATTTTTTTTTTTTTTTCATTTTTTTTTTATTTTTTTTATTATTTTATTGAATAAAGGAAAATGAAAATGAGAATTGAAGGGATAAAATAAAATGATAGGGGAGGTAGGTACTTACCTCCATGGGGGTCCTCCCAAGCTAGTGATGGCTTATGGGTTAGGGGGTAGTACCCCATGTGGCGCCAGAACGCCATCATTGCCTCATGCTCCCCTACCGTCTCCGTTTCGCCTCTTACGCTTGGTGTTGCAGTGCTGCTGATGGCGTTGATCGGAAACACGCACCAAACCGGTGAGTGGCTGTGCAATCTCACACTGTGCGGAGTTCCACATTCGAGTCGGGTGTTGATCTCTTGGCGCTCGGGATCCACCGTGTAGAGTGGCGTGGTGGTGGCATCCGCCGGTCGGAGGACACCTTGTGTGTATCTCATGCCATGTTGACCCTCCCGCTTGGTGCGGGCCGAGGTGTGAACATCCCTTCATCTTTGGAAGGTGGGTGTGAGCCCGGGGTTCAGCGTTGGTGTAAAGAACCAGGGGTGTGGGCATCGGTGCGGGTGTAGGCTGTGGCATCCGGGAAGCACCGGCCTCGTCCGTAGCTCTCCTTCGTGATGATGACGAGAAGCGAGAACTCTGCGTTAGCCGTCTAGCTCAACTAGAGCGAAGGTGAGTGATGGGGATTTATATAATGAGAGTTCGGGTTAGGGGCGGAATCTCATTTATATATCGAAAAATAATAAATAATCTTCTCATGGTCATTCTCATCAAATTTTATTATGTGCCCTTGTATCGGGTGTGATATTGAAATTTCGGAGGTGGAGTATCTAGGTATGTGACATTTTAAGCCTTCCAATGCACCAATGTTACTAGCAATCCTTTGTCACAAGAGAGGTACAATAAACAGGTGTGGATTGTTTAAAATTGCTAAGCATGCATTTTATGATTTCTTTACTGAGGAGCAATCTTTCTCTTGTGAACCATGGCATAGAGGCATTGCATCTCAACATCTAAAAGACGATGAAATTCATGCCTAGGAAACAAAGTTATGGCAATCCATTTTTGCATAAATTTCAATGTTGGATGATGTATGTTGGCATTAGAAGGGCGAAACCTAGGATCTGTAGGAACTATGGTGGAGATTTCGGTGAAAAAGGCGGCACGATTAAAATGCGGTAAAAACAACGACTAAGTTTGTGCAACATTTCTTAGCATCAAAACCTATGTGCCTAGCCATTTCTTGCCATGTGTAATAGTAGCATTTATTAAAAAGTCCGAAACTAACACCACGATCATGAACTTCCAAAGATCCTAGAAATTGGATGGTGAGGAGGCGAGCCTGGCTCATCGGGGAGCAATCGGACCATCCGACAATTTTCCAAATGATGGGGAATTCGATATCCATACCTAGTTTTTCGAGGGGCGTCGTTGGGGAAGCGAGGGCGGGAGCGAAGTCTCGGTTCTTGAGGATGTTGTAGGCTTGCATCTCCGTTCTCCTTCGGTCGAGGTGCGGTGCATCGGCTTCCTCGTCGTCATCCCGTGGGTGTTTGTTCTTGCTCTTGCTCTTGCGAAGGTGTGTCTTCTTCATATGCTTCGGTGTTGTCGAAGTGTGTACTCGAACTTCCTTGGGAGAGCCTCGCGCTTCTTCTCACGCCCTTCTTGATCGCGCTTGCCGCTTTCCTGAACATGTTAGCGAACAAAAGGCGAATGGAATGGAAACAAGTGCTTACTCTTGGAGAACTTGGAAGAGAGAGCTTGTGAGAGAGAATGTCTTTGGTGTTCTTGCACTAGAGCTTGGAAATGCTTTGTGGAGTGCAAGGAGTGAGCAAGTAGCAAAATGAGAGAGTGAGGGAGTGAGAATGAGAGGGGTGGAGAGTTCTCCCGGCCACCTCACGAATTTATAGCTCGATGCACCCCCGACACTCGGATGAGGGCAACGGCTAGCGCTCGTGACCGTTTGGCCCGTGGCGGGAGGCGGCCTTTGGGGCGACCGGCCCACGCGCCCGATCGGCCCCACCACAGGCCCTCGTCGCCTCGCTTTGGCGGGTGCGTTCAAGCGGTCGAATCCGACCGTTGTGCGATGGTGCACCTTGATCGGGTTCGCCCGAAACCTTGTTTTTCATTTTCTCTCATTTTATATTTTTTTTTTTTTGGAATAAAGTTTTATTCGGAGTATGAAATCTTATCAATCTATTTTTATTTATATTATTATATTTTAATTGACATGGAAAATATGGCAATGGGATTAAAATATAAAAAGGAATTCTTTTAATATTAAAGAATAAAAAGGAAATGAATTAATTAAAGAGGTTTTGAATTCAAATAATTTAATATGAGGAAAATAAATTTATAGAAGGAAAATATTTATTTCTTACCTTTGGTGAAGCTTACCTTTAGGCTGCTTCACACGCCATGCCTTCTTCGTATTTTTGGATGGTGACATGGTAGGTGATGGCGACTTTATTTCTTCTTGAATCTTTTCGGGGTTGCGAGGGGGTACGTTCCTCCTCCTTCTTGGTAGGGGCAGTACAGCTTCCTCTTTGGTTTTGTCGTAAATGCGTTTCGGGGGTTCTTTTGCCTTATTTGTTGTCTTTGCTTGGAGTTCAACCTTTTTTTTTTTTTAAGGATTTCTTAGGTTGTATCCATTGAATAGGCATTGGACCATCTGTTCTTGAATTCGGAAGTCGACCCTTCCCTTGCCAACATGGATGGTAGCGTTTGTTGTGTAGAGGAATGGTCTCCCCAACAACAATGCTACGTGATCTTCTTCTCCCATGTCCACGACGATGAAGTCACGTGGGGACATAGCTATCCTTCACCCTTACCAAAATGTCTCAAAAGAATCCCTTACGGCTTTATTCTTTGTTTGATGCGCCATTTCGAGTTTGGTCTTGGTGCGGGATAATGGGAAGTGTAGGAGTGTGTCATTGGTCTTCTTTGACATGATGTTGACACTTGCCCCTAGATCACGATAGGCGTTACGAGCGTGTATGGGCCTATTGAGCGGTGATTGTTGGGCTCCTGGATCCTCCTTCTTTTTTACGCAAAAGGTGAGTCCACAACAACATCCGGTATAACCCGTTTCTGGCGCGGTTGTTTATTGTTACCATGTTAGCAGATTCAATGGGGCCCTCGGCCGGTGAGTCCTTTCCCAAGTTGGGTGCAAGCTACGGGCAGATTAATTGAGCTATTTGGGTTTCTATCATTTTATTAAAGCTCAATTGATTCTTTACTGCGAGAAGATAGGGTTTCTAATTTTGTGTTTACATTTTCAAGCATTTTGTCATTGAAAGATAATTTCTTGTTTAAACTTTCATTAATTTTAGCTTGACCATAAACTAAATCTTTCAAGGAGGGTTGATTGGAATTGAAATTGGAATTGTAACGAATTGTAAATGTTACCTCCTTGTGGGCGATTCGATTGTTCCACCCATTGTTATTACACGGGCCGAAATCCGTTGTTGTTGAAGGCTACATCTTCTCGAGTTTCGGGACAAGAGCTTCCCGAATGTCCAACCTCTCCACAGACTTCACATGTCATATGTGAGTCCATGGGGAGTGTAGCAGCCTTGACTGGCCGAGCTTGGTCGTCCCGTCTTTTCATCGGAGATCGATCTTTGCGTGAAGCGGTCGGTCTCCTTGACCCCGTGTGCATACCTTTTTGTGTTTTTTCGAGGGGCCCGTTCTTCTCCCCGGCCTTGGTTCTCGATCATCTTCTCGATGAGTGCTTACGCTTTCTCAACGGTGAGGGATAAGAACGCCCCCTCAGCGGCGGCATCTATGTGGCCCTTCGACATGGTCGTAAGACCATTGTAGAAGTTCGAAGGACGAGCCACTTCTCCATGCCATGATGTGGGCAGGCGAGGATGTACTCTTGCGGCCTCTCCCACGCCTCGGTATGGGTTCCATTCTTGTCTGGCGAAAGTTGGAAATTCTTGCCCGCAGGGGCATTGGTTTTGCCCATTGGGAAGAACCTTGCGAGGAATGCGGTGGAGCATTTACTCCAAGTCTTTGGCAACCTCCTTGTCCTTGTAGAACCATTGCTTCGCGCTTTCCCCACAAGGGAGAAGGGGAACAAGCGAGCTTTGATTGCATCGGCTCAACGTCCTTGATGGCGATTGTGTCGCACAACTCCAAGAAGTTACGGAGATGAGCATTTGCATCCTCGCTTGGCGGTCCACGAGAATGGACTTGCTTGTACCATCGTGATGAGGCCAGTCCTTAACTCAAAGTTCTTGTCGCCCAAGTTGACACGGGGCCAAGCGGGACATTGCCCACGGCGAGGGGCGAGTAGTCACGGAGTGTCTTGGTGGCCATGAGTGTTGATGAAGATGGTACTTGGATGACAGGTGCAACCTCCTCGGGAGTGATGATGGCGGGAGGAGTGGCACGAGCTCGACTCGCCGGCGGCCTCTGCGGATCGTCGGCGAAATTTTTCGGCGAGGTTGCGACCCGGTCATACACTATCTCATTTTTTCGTCCACAACGGGGAAGAAAACAAAAAGAGTTAGCCTACAAAGATTAGGGCTATCATCCATACATGTGGTTATGATCATCTTTATTAATATTTTTTTTTTCTTTTAACCTTGCCTTCCCGGCAACGGCGCCTTTAAATGCTTGTTGGCGTTTCTTAACGCGTTATTACTACGAATAGATTTTAAACCTATCCCGGCAATGGCGCCGAAATGCTTGTTGGCATTTCTTAGCACAATCACTAAGAATAGATATTATGATTAATGATAACATCAAGAGAACGTCGGTGATAGATGAATTGAATATTGCAAGGGTCAACCCATAGCGCGCGCGAGATCTATCATCGTAGCATTTCACCCGGTGAGTAATCGGGTATCGTTCATTTATATTTTCCCATGGGAAGGCGGGGTTTAGATTTAATATGATGATGATATAGCCCACAATGTATGTATGGATAGCCACTAATCATATACGAGGGGTAAGTGATAATAATATTGGAGATAGTGGTGACACACACACTTCTTGAGCACTAGAAGGAATAAATAGAAAATAACATAAAAAGGAAAATCTATGTTGAGTTGGCTATTCTAATATCGCCAATGCGTTAGACTATAGTCTACATCGTCATTCATGGTTCCACGGTAGGGATGGGCTAAAGTGATGAGGAGATGCCGGTTGGTATCCGCTAGCCGGTTGCACTTGATAAGACTCCAACCCAACACCCGGACGTGGAGGGTGCAAAGGGACGGACGAGTTGTCACACCTGCGCCGCCTACCTCACTACCGTGGGATGTAGGCATTTCCCGGATGATTCCTATAGACCTAAGCACCATGCTTACATTTATAGAGAACTACCTAACCCCCGGCGGTACCCGACCCTACGGATCGACGGGAAAGAGTAAAGGTAAACCCGAAGGTACACTGACCATCACTCGAACTTAGTTCTACTACGTTCCAAGAATAAAATATGATTCAATTAGCCTAAAGTTAGTCATGTTAATTATCACATTATACTAACTATACTCTAGTTGGCATAATATGAATATAACATGAGGGTAACTATACTCTAGTTCATATGCATTGCGATATAAATAATGAGACTTGAATAAAGGAAAGAACTTCATAGTAAATTACCAAAAGATCCTTCCAAGGAGACAAGCCCTCCTTGAAGCTCCGCCCTAACTCAAATACTAACACTAAACTAATGAAGAGGAGAGAGTGGTGCTCAAGGTGAGGATGTAACAATGTGTAGTGTGTTGTGTTGTGTGTGTGTGTGTGTGTGTGTGTGTGAGGAGTGCCTCTCTTTATATAGTGGAGAGGAGGAGGGAATGGAGGGCTCTCCTTGCTTTCGAGCTCTTCTTGGCGGGAACGAAAGTTTGCACTACATGCAACCGCCGCTTGAAGTTCGCACCAAACCGCCCCAGAGAAAGGGCGGGAACATTGGCCGAAATTTGGCGCCGACGCCGCGGATGGGCGGCCGGCCTGGCTGGGCCTCTCGGCCCCGGCCTTCTCTCCCTGTCGCGCGTTTTGTCACTTGTATGTTGGGCCTATGGTGGTGCATGGGCGGTTTATGCGCTGGGTTTGGTCTCCTTGCTCAATCCACTCCTTGGCGTATTTTTATTCAAATGCGCTTTCTAATTTATTTGGCAACTTTGTACTGTTTCCACTTTTATACCGCAAGACATAATTTCTAGAATACAAGTGGAACTAGGTTAGAAGTAAAAAGGTATATGCATCATAAGTTTGCCTCTTTCTCATGAATTGGATATAAGTTGGCGGTATAATATACTCAATAATGACCGCCAACAACAAGAAGCGCTTAGGGTGGAAAAAGAGGCACACGGGGAGACCCTCCAAACATTGGAGGAGGCAGAGGCGGTCATGGATCGTCTTGGCAGAGCTCAAGACCTTTATGTAGAGAATAGCAATCGTAAGTCTTTACCACCACATCTGAGCAGCTCCTTTCTCATGATTTCGTTCTCTGAAGTAATTTCCTTATCCGATCCTTGTCATCTTTCAGGCATAGCAAGGAGATTCAGCCGCCTAATCAATGCCACCGGCGGACTAATCAGGGAGCTCGAAGAAGATAGTCCTCCGGACCTCGAACGTGCTCAAAGGATTCGGATGGCTTATGGACACACGAGGGCCATCTATGGTAGCATCGTAGATTAGGAAAACGAAAATGTAATCATGATGTAAAAGCCTCTGTCTCTTTCCTCTATTAATAAAGAATCAAATTTTCGTCTTCTTCTTCGTGATCTCGTTTGCATAAGTCATTCTTCGTGAATAACAATCCGATTATTTTAGTGCTGAATAGAATTTTGCCAAATTGTCTTTCATGCCGATCAATAACATCATTTGAGCGGGATATGGCCGAACAAATCTGAGAATATCTTTTAGAGATTATCCGGCCTATCTCTGTGTATGTAAACACCTTTTTCGAATTCCTTGCCGAACAAAATAACCCGAACAAAGTTTCCTTTGAACAAAAGATATAATTATTAGCCGAATCTTTAAATAATATTTAAAATTCGGCTCCTAGACAATTTCACGAGCAGCGTCCACCGTGGCATTGAATGCGTCTCGCTTTTCCTCCTCCCAATAAACCAACCGGGGGTAAAATTGTCGATCCGTTGGAAGGTGAAGCGTGCAGCGTTAGCTTCGTCAATAAGCGACCTCTGAAAAATATTTTATATTCGGCCAATTAATCTGCCTTCCACAGAGTACCTGGCCTCCCTTTCAACACTTGGTCTTATATATCCAAGGTAATTTGAGATTAAAGCTATAAACTTGCCTTCCAGCTTCTTTCCCTCTTTGCCTAATCGCCACCTGTTAGTACCAACAACTCCAATGGCAGACAAAGGAAAAGCAATCGCCGAAGAATCATCGGTCCATGGTCCTCCACCGCCGGCTCCATACTCACTCGGGTAAGATTGTATTCCTGCAGTCCTTATTTCTCCTTTTTGATTTTATAACAACTTACTTTCTTGTTCTTCTTATAGCTCGCCAATGCTTCCGGACTTTATGTTCGGGACCGAGACGCATTCCAATCCCAATCCCATCAGACTCTTTTGACGAGGATTCCCCTACAGACGCGGAGACTCTTCGCCAACAACTGCGTGAAGAG
Source organism: Hyparrhenia diplandra (assembly GCA_015847255.1). Classification (NCBI taxonomy): domain Eukaryota; kingdom Viridiplantae; phylum Streptophyta; class Magnoliopsida; order Poales; family Poaceae; genus Hyparrhenia; species Hyparrhenia diplandra. The sequence continues at coordinate 168,018 of JADLZK010007233.1, forward strand.
AAGCGCCGTCGCAGAGAGCTTCAGGCAGATCTGGAGGTGACAAGCTCTTATGCCGCTGCAGAACGTGAACGCCGCATGCTGTTGGAAGCTCACATTGGTGGTAAGTTTAAATCTCAAACCTGTCCATTTGTTGCCGCTTTTAGTGAACTGATTATCACTGCATTCTCAGAACTCTCCGAGCGCCACAACTGCCTCCGTGGAGCAGTATTAGGTCTGGTGCAGGCACTTGACATGCCGGTGAACCCACCGGTCCCTCACGTGCAGGCGATTGTTGACAAGATCAAAGAAGCCATGAAGAAGAAGTGAAGAAGCAAGAATCGGGACTTTTGCCGAATAGTACCTAGGATTAGGATCACGTAGAAATCCTTTGTAATGTATTCGGCAATGCTTTTTGTAACATACTCGAATAAAGACTCCTTTTGCTTTATGATGATGTTTTTATATTTTTGCACTAAAGGCGACATAACATATTTATGCCGGCTATCCTCCAATCCCTATGGAGTATTTTTTACGCTAAAGGAGATGACTTATTCATTGGCTATCTCCGTGAATAGAGAAAATCTTTTGCTTAATCTACTAAATTCTACATGTCGGCCCATCACATTTGCATAAATTGATCTTTTAGGCCGACACAAAATTCTCTCCATTGATTTTAGAAATTACTATGAGAGCCGACTATTTCGATCGTTTGTTGATCTCTGTAACGAAGTCTTGACAGGACCTTCTTTCCACTCTCTTCTCGAGAAACATTCTCTGGCGTTCATACTCCCGAACGATGGTTCGGTAGCAGCAACACTTACCGAATCGTCGCCTTGCACTATCTCGACATCATCACCGTTCCCTTTGGATGAGAACTTGATGCATGGTAGATGGGACGCAACAGTTAGCATGGATCCAATCTCTTCCAAGAAGTAAGTTGTAGGACCCCTTACTATCAACCACAAAGAAGGTAGTGATCAAAGTCTTTGAGCCGATCATCAACTCAACGTGAACGGCTCCATGGGTATCTGAAGGATTGCCAGCAAAATTCCTAAGTACGATATCTGTCTTTAGCAAATCCTCCTTAGTCATCCCCAGCTTTCTGAAAGTTGTATATGGCATGATATTGATTGCAGCTCCCCCATCGACGAACATATGAGTCAGAGGTTTTCCATTAATGAATCCCTTCAGGTAAAGAGGCTTCAGATGGTTGTGCTTCCAAGGCCTGTCGAATACAACTTGTCTTGAGAGAGCCAACTGTCCTAGGAGGTCAATCATTTCTTTGTTATCAAAATCAGAATAAGACTCTTCGTCTGAATAAGCATCCTCTTCTTCTGGATCCACAACGGCTTGTTCTGTAAGAGCTGCAAACTCTATTGGGATGTAGAAGACCATGCTAACATCTGATGAACACCCGCTTGCCGAATACTCCTCTGCCGAATGACTGGTTTCTTGAGTTTTCTTCTTTGGGCGCCACACTTGTTTGCGTTAAATTTCGCCGCTTCCTTGAGCTCCATGTTCCCGAGGTGTTGAACCCTTCTCTTCGACTCTTCCTCAAACACCGGAGGGCACCACGCCCCCTTTTGCCACACGTATTCCCGAGGAGAGTCCGGATCATCTTCGTAATCCTCAACATCAGCCCATGCTTGATCGACAATTCTCTTACTGGTGTGAGGTTTGTTAGCTTCAATTTTTAAGCGCCGATCATCCTCTGGGAAACATGCCCCCAGTCTTTCTTGGATGGGACGGCGGTTGACTCGTGCCTGTCTGTACCCGTGGTATTGCTCACTTTGCATTTAGAGGCGATTGTTCCTAGCGAGCGCCTTCAAGCCTTCATTCCAGCAATGCCTGAAGAAAGGACAATCCCAATGAGACTCCTCTCGTTCTCTCATGTATTCCTCCTGCTCTAGGTGATACATCTCCTCCTCGTATCTCTGCTGCCCCTCTGTAAGCTTTGGTCTCTATGATATTGCTTCTCTTGCTGTCTTTGCCATTTGTTTTAGCAAAGATACGAGATGTCACCCTTGGTTTGGAGGTTTCTCCTCTCTCTGCTCAGCTATTTGGGAACCGAACACGACGCTCTTGGAATTCTACATCAGATACTTGCTGACTAGGGTCAACTAAACCATTTTGTTTTGCCCTTTCAGAAGTCAGCACTTTCATTGGGCCCTTGCCTTTGGGATCACTGGCAGAAACCATGTATGTATCAAAAGCAACATGTCTGCTGGGAAGGGTTCCTTGTCCACCTTCATGTTGTTGGTGAACTTTAAAAGACCCTGCTGTATAGCCCTTTGGACTTGCTGCCTGAATATTCGGCAGTCATTGATGTTATGAGTGTTCATGTCATGGAGGCCACAGTACTTCCCAGTCTTGACCCAATCAGGACGCCGCATAGAATGATTCTCTGGCAGTTTAATGCGTCCTTCTTTAACCAAGAACTCAAAGAGCTTATCAGATTTGGAGACATCGAAATCATATGCCCCCTTGAGCGTCTTCATCCAGCGCTGATTAACCTGGACAGGCTCCTTGCCCCAAGCGAATTCGGCAGCTGCTATGTCCTCTTGGCCGTCATCTTCATCTTCTGCTCCCTCCAAAAGTGCTGGTATGCTTCATATGACACATTGCCCCCTTTCTGAAAGCGAGTATCCCTCTTGATGCTCTGGAACTGATTGGCCATGAGTGACAAACGCCTTGACAGCTGTCCAAGGTCTTCAAACTCCATGCCGACTAGCTTTTCCCTGATAGCTGGATGCATACCACGTATAGCTACGGCCGGCAATTGATGGTCCGGCAAATTCAGAGAGTAGCAGGAATTCTTTGTTTCCCTGAACCTGCGCAAGAACTCCTGAGGTGTCTCATTGTATCTCTGTGTCAACCCCATCAGGTCGACGAGCTCCTTTTCACTGGAACCACTGAAGAAATATGAATGGAATTTATTCTCCGATTCAGACCATGTTCCAATAGAATTGGCCGGAAACGTGGCGAACCATGAGAAAACCGTCCCCGTGAGGGACGATGGGAAGTAGCGAATCCTCCATGCTTCATCATTGGCAAGTTCTCCCAGCTGGATCAAGTACCGACTGATGTGTTCGGTAGTAGAAGTGTCATCTTGTCGAAGAGAACTTGGTCGTCACTTGGAGGCTTCAATCTTGAAGGAAGCGCCACTCTGTTGTACCAATCGGGATAGGGTGAGGCTGATACACATAAGGCCGATTCTTGGGCTTAATCCCAAATTGGTTCTGCATCATATCGGCCATCCTCGCTAAGAGTATATCCACATTTGAATCCTGAGGCCCATGAAACTGTCCTGACTATCCAGCAGGTCTATACCCAGGATTTGGCATAGCATGAATAGTGGAGTAATCAGAGAACTCTGCGTAACCAGGGCCAAAGGGATTTCTCTGTAACCCACTGGCCATTGGAGCAATTGAATAAGTATTGTATCTTTGGAGGATTCCCAGGTGCACCAAATGCCATATCTCCATGTGTCTTGGCTCTGGATTCCCTTGGCTTCTCTGGTGTCTTGTTCTCCCCTCCAGCTTCTTCATTTGTAGCTCCTTTCCTTGGTGGTGGCTTTGGCACATGAAAGTATGTTGGCCCTGAAAGCTCACCGAGTTGCTCCTCAAAGTGCTTATCAAACTCGGGTCCAAAGCTGCTCTTCATGATATGGCGAAAGGTATTGAAGAACGCCGAGTTGTGATTAGTCATTGATCTCCCTACGGCAGTTGAGACAATTTCTTCCATCTGACAGATTTCTTCAGTAGTTAATCCGTCATCTTCCTTTTCTGCCTCTTCCTCTGTTCCAGGGGCAGGTTCCCTGTCACCAGGCATCACAATCTTTGGAAGATCTGTCTTTTAGAAGATAGCGCCGCTCTTGTTCTTGGAGAAACACGACATGCACTTTTGTGCGAAGACTTCGCACAAATCTCTGACCATGGTCTCCAGGTCCATTGGCAAGTCATCTACCCGGAGCGTGATGACTGCGTTCTTGTCGACTGGCTCAGGCATCTTGTCTTGACCTTGAGTTGTCCCACCGAGCGTGCCAAAAAGTGTGTTGACACAAAATCCGTCTCCTGTGCCGCACACACTGACAAGCCGGAATAGCTGGCTTTACTCGACTGCCCGAGTGTCTTGTACCGAGGCGTGCCAGTCAATTTGACCTGTAAATTGACAAGGAAGTAAACGTGAGATCTGGAACATGCCTGGTCTTACCAAGACAGTTCCGCATGTATGGCTCTAAGGCCAATTGTAATGACATATAGCTATGAGAGCTATCTGTCAGTATTCATGAATGCATTCGGTAAGAAAATATATGAAAGAATAACTTGATTGCGAATGATCATAGAAGACATGTTTGAACAAGTAAAGTCAATCATCAAGATATGACATAATAAAGCTCTATTGCGTAGATCGAATTAGTTGACAACATGGTACATAAGCAGGTAACTCATAAATATAAACCTAATCTAAATGACACATGCATAGATTTCATCCAACTAGTCTGCCGCACGTCTAGCCTTTCTAAACCCGTCAAGCTTAAACCCTTGCAAGCTAATCCACCACATGATACGATTTGCTACAGATCTAAACCACTTTCCACGACTAGATCAATCCACCGCATGATACAATCTAACCGTGACAAGCTAAAAGCACGCATACATCTAAATAGATCTATAAATACTCGTTACTCATTGAGGTGTGTATGCATAGACAAGTAAATTACACATGCAAGCCTAATCTAAAGTAAAGCCAGGGATCTATTCTTATTAGTCCGCGCGCACGACTAACCATCCTAAACCGTTTTCGTCCCTAACAAACAATCCACCGCGTGATACACCGCAACAAGCTAATCCACCGCATGATACGGCTTGCCAGACTAGACTCTAACGATAGGTAGACTTACACATGCAAGCTACAAGTAGATGCATAACTGTATTCGGCAAGCTTGCCGAATCAGGGTTCATGAAGAAGGAACTCATACGCAAAACCTTAGCCTGCCGCACGACTCATGACTAAACATGTACGAACCCACAACATGTAACAACTTAGATTGATCTAAGCTCGGCTACGATAAACAGATAGATCTAAAGACACGACAAGATGAATATTGATAGCATTGATGACATCTAGATCTAACAAAAGATAAAGCCAAACCATATCAATCTAAATTGGGCAAAAGTGTGTGCAATCATAACAAAATAAATAAACAAGTAAAAGCATGCACCACTTGGTAACTTAATGAATTCACTAGATTGCCAAATCTAATGAAGCCGATAACTAGCTCCAAGCTAGACCTTAGCCTGCCGCACGACTCATGATCTAACAAGAACCCTCTTGCTCCATAGCCTAAATCCGCCGTACGATACTAAGCATGGTAACAAGACGACTTGCAACATAATCTAAATCCGCCGCACGATACTAGACATGGTACAAGGTTGCCGGTACTTACGGAGGTCGGCGGGTCGATGTATCCCCTCGTAGTAGATCGGCGACACGACCGGACTCGAAAGGGGTGGGCGGAGCCGGGTTGTTGTTGTATTGATTTGGTAGATTGTTTTAACAGTTGCCATGGGTCTCATATTTATACCACGGACTTGACACGAGTTCTAACTGACTACGAACAAGATAACAAAAATATCTAGCTAAGATACATTGTCCTCCAAGTCTTCTCGGAATCTTGAGGTCGTACGTGACACGAGCCCTTTCTCCGGATATTCTGCTTTGAAGCCTTCACGCTTGCCGAATCATCGAGTGTCTCGAATCTCCCTCGGACTCAGGTTCTCCGGCCGAATAGCAGCGGCTTCCCGAACGCCACAGCACTCCTGATGTCGTATTGTTAGCCGAATGACCTCCTTACCGAATAGTCTCATGCCTGCCCACTCGTCATTCAGGCTTTACCAATTTTTGGTGTTAACACCTGCATGTTCCAGGCCTGGCCAGACAAACTCTATACAGGCGAATGCAGGCCAGGAAAACTGAGAAGGGAACCAAACACACCGGAATTGCACGTGACGAAGCAATGACGCATGTAGCACAATTCTTTGGTACAACGTACAAGCGACTGAAGCAAATTCATAACCGTTGTTGGTTTTTAGTTGGTTGTCAGGTGCAAATACACGTTTTTCGATAAATAGTTGCATATACACGTGATCAGGTAGCCCAGGGGTTCTGCACTTTTTAAATTCGGCCGCGCGCAGTCACCACCCGAACCCATCTTCACTGTGCCTCCCTCCACACACACACACACACACACTACTGCAATGAGTTCACCAATTGCCATGTACCTGAAAACAGTCTTCGCAAAAATAGTAGACAATTTCCTATTGACAATCGCAGTGCCGTTCGCCGCTGCAGCTATCATCGTGGGAGCAAGCAGATCATCTGATGAGTTCACCACGCTGCTTCGTTCTGTCAGGAACACGGACCTGCTCTCAACTGGGTTCCTCTTGGGCACTGCAGTCATCGTGCTCATCATGCGGCGCCCGCGGCCGGTGTACCTCATTGACTACGCTTGCTTCCGTCCCCCAAATACCCACCGTATTCCTTGCGCAACCTTTGCCGAGCACATCCAACATGTCAGCCACTTTACTGAACGCAGTAAACGTTTCGTGATACGTCTTCTCGAGCGTTCAGGCCTCGGTGAGGAAACAGGCGTGCCTCCACTGGGCCACTACATTGACCCGTACAAATACTACAAGTTTGAGTACGCCGGCGAGGAGGCAGAGATGGCTGTCTTCTCGGCCATTGATGAGCTGTTCTCCAAGACAAGCATTGCACCTCAATCCATCGACATTCTTGTCACAAATTGCAGCGAGTTCAATCCTACACCAACGTTCACTGATATGATTACAAACCGGTACAAATTGCGCAGCAACATCCAGCATGTACATTTGTCTAGCATGGGGTGCAGCGCAGGGCTAATCTCAATAGAGCTTGTGAAAAACCTCCTGCAAGCTGCGCCGTTGGGTGCAAATGCTTTGGTTGTTTCAACGGAGACCCTCAGTGGTGGCAGTCCCTACGTGGGGAACGAGCGCGCTATGCTGCTTCCGTATGTCCTCTTTCGCATGGGCGGAGCTGCAGTCCTGCTGTCAACTTCCCCAACCATGGCCAGATTCAGACTTAGGTGCATCATGCGTACACTCACCGCTGCAAGTGACCAGTCGTACCAATGCATCCACAAAGAAGAAGATGACAAGGGGTATACTGGTGTTAATCTCTCCAGTGATTTGGTTAGCGTTGCTGCTAGAACTGTGAAAACCAACATCACCTCCATTGCGCCGCTTGTTCTCCCGCCCTCTGAAAAGCTTTTGTTCGCAGCATCCTTCGCCGCACGGAAACTACTCAATGGGCGGGTCAAGTTATATATCCCTGACTTCCTCTCTGTGTTCCAGCACTTGTGCATTCATGCAGGCGGGCGTGCAGTAATCGATAATGTCCAACGTAACTTCGGCCTATTGGACGAGAAAGTTGAGCCATCAAGGATGACGCTACATCGATTTGGTAACACATCTAGTAGCTCAATTTGGTATGAGCTGGCATATGTTGAGGCTAAGGGCCGCATGTACAAAGGCAATCTAGTGTGGATGATTGGGTTTGGCTCCGGGTTTAAGTGCAACAGTGCAGTATGGGAGTGCATTCGACCTGCCTGCAATGCAGATGGACCATGGGCTGACTGCATCGATCGTTATCCGGTGCATATTCCATGATATACGTACGAGGCAAAAATATCATAATAATAAATGGTGGATACTCCAACAGTTAACATGCTGTTCGATCAACACATAGCAGAGATAATGAACATGCATGTAACAGATACCATGATTACATCCACAAAGTTACCATATATAATGATGTATGAAGAAAAAGGTGTGCTTTTACTTTTACCAACAAAAAAAAACTGCTGTAAAACTCGAATTTAGGCCCATGAGCAAATACTGAAATGCGCCCAACAGCTCATGCGGATATGCCAAGTTAATAATATTATAAAACATGTTACCAGCGGTTAGGACCTCCCTCTCCGTCTCTCACGATCAACAAAGTAGATAAAAGTAAAACACATAGACACAAGATGTAGGGAGACTATTCTTTATTTCTCTAATATTGATAATTACAACATAGAGCTCCCACATATATATAGTACGTCAAGGCCTAAAAGTTTTGGTAAGACCCTACGTACAAAAAGCAGGACTAGGATTAGGATTCATCCTTCTCCTTTCCTTCTAGGGACCCGAGTCCGTGTGTTTTATAACACCCCACTCCCCTTAGGCGATTATCACGATATGCACATGCCTCATTAAAAACTCCATCCTAAAAACCCCAAAGTGGAAAAAAAACGTTCTTGGAGATAAAAGAACATCACATTCGTTAATTGTATTGCACATATTGTCTCATTAAAAACCTTGTGTGAGAAACCTTCAAGTAAACATATAGAAAAAGAGTACAACGTTCAACCTTCTTGGTCATATATTCTTGAGGATATTCAATTCTTAATGAATAGATATTGATCTTCATAATCTATGCATAAACTTCAATGTTTTAGCGAATATGATCTACTTGATTTTTATAATTCTAATGGTTTACCTTAAAGGCGGATTCAATAAAAATATTCACCTCCTCATAAAGCTAAATTTTGAACTACAATGTTTAAGCCACGATGTTTCATAAGCGTGTGCAAAGTAATAGTATGTAGTACCACAATATTATATCTTTCAAAAGTTGGCTTATAGTTCTTCTATGAATTATATGGAAGCAATATGCTTCATGTATAATAACCACCTATTAGTTGTGCAAAATAAATAAATATTACCTTCGGAGTAATAAATCATTTGAGAGGATTATGGGGTAAATAAATTAATACTCAATATCTTCTAGATAGTGTATCAAACTTATACTCACCGCAAAGAACACGGTGATCCATGATGGACTTTATCTCGTCACTAATAGGCAAAATTCGTAGCGGATGTCCATCCGTGATAGTATTTTTTTGGGTCATGTATCGAGCGTCCGCATTGGGTGGTGTTGATACAAAAAAAGTGCCTCTTGTGCCTCACACAGCGACAAGCCGGATTAGCTAGCTTTACTCGACCGCCCGAGTGTCTTGTGCGGTGCGTGCCGAGTCAATTTGACTCAGAACCGACAAGGAGGTAAAGCGTGAGATCCGGAACATGCATGGTGTGACCAAGACGAGTTCGTATGTACGGCCCTAAAAGCCGGTTATAATGACATATAGCTATGAAAGCTATCTGTCAACGAGGTTTATGAATGCATTCGGTAAGCAATGTCATGAAGAAATAATAGATGTCGAATGAACATAAAGAAGACATGTTTGAACAAGTAAATCGATCATCAAGATGTGACATCATAAAGCTTATTGCATAGATCGAATCATTTGACAACATGATACATAAAGCGGGTAACTCATAAATATAAATCTAATCTAAATGACACATGCATAGGTTTCACCCAACTAGTCTGCCGCACGTCTAGTCTTCCTAAACCCGTCTAGCTTAAACCCTTGCAAGCTAATCCACCGCATGATACGACTTGCTACAGATCTAAACCACTTCCCACGACTAGATCAATCCACCGCATGATACAATCTAACCATGACAAGCTAAAAGCACACATACATCTAAATAGATCTATAAATACTCATTACTCGTTGAAGCGTGTATGCATAGACAACTAAAGTACACATGCAAGCCTAATCTAAAGTAAAGACAGGGATCTATTCCTATTAGTCCACCGCACGACTAACCATCCTAAACCCTTTTCGTCCTAACAGCAATCCACCGCATGATACACTGCAACAAGCTAATCCACCGCATGATACGGCTTGCCAGACTAGACTCTAACGATAGGTAAACTTACACATGCAAGCTACAAGTAGATGCATAACTGTATTCGGCAAGCTTGCCGAATCAGGGTCCATGAAGAAGGAACTCACACATAAAACCTTAGCCTGCCGCACGACTCATGACTAAACGTGTACGAACCCACAACATGTAACAACTTAGATTGATCTAAGCTCGGCTACGATAAGCAAATAAATCTAATGACAAACTAAGATAAACATTGAAAGCATTGATGACGATTAGATCTAACAAAATATAAAGCCGAGCCATATCAATCTAAATTGGGCAAAAGTGTGTGCAATCATAATAAAATAAATAAGCAAGAAATATGCACCACTTGGTAACTTAATGAATTCACTAGATTGCCAAATCTAATGAAGCCGATAACTAGCTCCAAGCTAGACCTTAGCCTGCCGCACGACTCATGATCTAACAATGAACCCTCCTGTTCCATAGCCTAAATCCGCCACACGATACTAAGCATGGTACAAGACTACTTGCAACATAATCTAAATCCGCGCCGACGATACTAGACATGGTACAAGGTTGCCGGTACTTCACTGAGGTCGGCGGGTCGATGTATCCCTCGCAGATAGATCGGCGACACGACCGGACTCGAAAAGGGGTGGCGCTGGAGCCGGTTTGTTGTTGTATTGATTTGGTAGATCGTTTTACGTTGCCGCGGGTCTCATATTTATACCCCTCGGGCTTGACACGAGTCCTAACCGACTACGAATACAATAACGAAACTATCTAGCTAAGATACATTGTTCTCCAAGTCTTTTCGGAGTCTTGAGGCCATACGTGACACGAGCCCTTCTTCTGGATATTCCGTCTTGAAGTCTTTACACTTGCCGAATCACCGTGTGCCTCGAATCTTCCTCGGACTCGGGTCTTCTAACCGAACAACGCGGCTTCCCGAATGCTACGAAGCGCCGATAACGAGTTGCTAGCCGAATGGTTTCCCTACCGAATTGTTCATATGCCGGCCTACACGTCATCCGGTCTTTACCAAATTTCGGTGTTAACAGGTGGGAGTCATCCGTGACGGATTTTAGGAAAATATTCTATCATGGTTGGTTTGGAAGGCCGGTTGACCCAATTTAGACTTGAAATTTGAGCCCTGAAAGCTATGACAAAATTTTTTGTAACCGAATGGTTGTTCTTTCGATCACGGATTTGCTGACGTGTCGTCGGTGGGAAGTACAATTCAGCCCAGGGGCGAGTTGTGGCCCAATATGGTCTTCCTGGAGCTTTTGGCCCACTGACGTTTTGGGCAGATTTGTTTTGTAGCCTTTTTGGGCTTTTGTGGCCTTTTTTCATTTTGCAGGCCTCTTTTGCACAATATATTTTTTGGGGCTTTTAGAACGTCCCTTTGGCCTTTTACAAATATTTATCCCGATACAAAAAATTTCAACCATAATTTCCACATAAGTACTTAACAATCATTAGTAATTAACACAAGTTCTCATCATCATCATCATTACAAGTGAACACATAAGTTTGATCAAAATTTCAAAGTCACCAAATTAGAAATGTCATCACATCTCATACAACATAATTAATACATGTCTAGAGAACATTCTCCAGTAATTAATTGCCAATCCAGCACATGTCCAAGTTGTGAAGAACATATCTCTTTTTTGCATGCACTTCCGGTGTAGAATTGTTCCTCCTTGACTTTAGACAACCTTTTGTCTTAGAAATGTTTGGATCCAATACTACCATAGGTGCTACACTAGTTTCCTGTGAAACATGCCACTACAGAAGTTCTTCAGCTAGAGAAGGGACTTGCTGTGGAGGAGGGATGATATCAATGCCTTGCTATGAAGGAGGGACAACTACAACACTTCCTTTGTGCATGAGGGATATCGGTGCCTTCTTTGCACATTCTGAGGGGGACATGATGTCTTTAGCTGCGGCCGGCAGCCTACGCCTTCTTCTTATCCTTCCTAGTCTTCCTTATAGCAGCAAATTCAGCCTCTATTGCACGTGCATGAGCAATAGCAATCCCACTGAACTCATCCGAGACACTTTCTTGCTAACATATCTTTGCAAATATGCTTGCAAGATTTGCAAAGTGGACTGCCCTCTTAGATTTCTCTAGCATCGTAGCTGCTTGAGCACCCAGCTTGCGGTGTAGATATTGAAGTTGAGTTCTCTTGTGGTGACCACTTCGGAGAATGTAGGGGTTTGGGATCTTCATGAGCCCCTTGTCTGTCAAAACTTTTAGGACATGCCAACCAAAGATGCCATCTTTCTAAAATTTGCAACATGGGCAGCTGATAACACAGAGTTCTTCATTGTAAGTAACTTCATATGTCCTAGATCCATATCCTCGACAAAAGCTTCAACGGGGCTCAAAATACACACACTTGGGTAGGTACGCACAGACATACGTAACTTGCTATCTTCTAAAGCTCAAGACGAGAACACGTAGTAGATGTTTCCTGTGTAGACCTCAATTGCATGCTTCTCCAAAGGATAAGCGGACCATGGTGGAGGCACCCTTTGGTCCGTCCTGAAGTCCTGCTTGTCCTCAGCCACATCGGTCTTATCCTGTAGTTTCTTGTACCGCTGGACAAAATTCAGTATTGAAATGTGTGGATTGACGTATTTCTTAAGGACACCATTGAAGCCTTCGCTTTTTTGGGTAGACAGCAGGAATGGGAAGAATCTGTCCATAAAAAGGCAAGAACCCAAAGATGTCTGATCTGCCACAAGTTGCTTAGGATCAAATTCTCAGCAGCTCCATGACTTAGGATCATAGCTTGCCACCTGTTGACGGTAACCAACGGCCGAATTAAATACCGTCAACACAACACCAAAACAACCTAGAAATAGGAATTTCAACTAACATATTCTAAAGTTTTGGTGTTTATTTGGACTTGCAGGTACAAACTCATGGATAATCACTTTGGGCCAAAAGACAAAGAAAAAGAAATAAAATCAACAAATAGAAGAAGGCCCAAAGGAGCAAATGGCAAGCCCAAATGTAAATCGCAACAAAACGTCGAAACCAGTAGGGCCAAGTCCACCTTACAACTTTTTGAGCAAGGAAGCCCGGCCGGCGGCCCGGGCCGGCCGGCCCGGGCAGGTGCGCGCGCACGCACTGAAAGGGTGCGGCCGCGCACCTCGGCCGAGGCGGATTCGAGCCCGGCCGGGGGAGGCGGTTTGTTACCTTCCAAAACTGGTGAAACCGACGTGGGATGGTCGGTTTGGCGTACATGGAAGGTTTTCCTAGGTCGGTTTGGGTGTTTTTTAGCACTTAGGTCGCTCCCCCTTGTGTATAAATAGACCCCCCCTCTCTCCCTCTCAAAAAGCAATACAAATTCAAAGGAGAAACCAGTCCACTTGTGCAAGAGAGTAGAATTAGATCTTCTTCTTCTTCTACTTCTTCTATTCTATCTCCCAATTCTAGAGAGTGAGAGAGGGAAAGGCTAGAAAGAAGCTTGATTCTTTTACCCGAGTTTGCCGGTTCGCCCCTCGGTGTTCCGGTTCCTAGGAGGACGAGTGCGGACTTGCCTGGCATTTTTCCCGCCGGCTTGTACCTCACCAAGCCGCTACGCTTTGGTAAGGAGTCTTGTGATTATCTTGCAGACTACTTAATTTCCTTCGTACATTTCTTAGCCGTTGTAGACTTGCGGGGATTGGTAGATCGTTTTACGTTAGTTCTTGGTGGAGGGACTCTTTGACCAGGGGAACCTTGGCCAACATCAAGAATCCGTGACCAATAGTGCAAACGTGGTGTTTGGACTAGCGTTCACCTACCTTTGTGGCGCATCCCACGGTTGAGGGGGTAGGCGGCTTGGTCGTGACAAGCCTTGTCCGTCCCTTGAAATCCCCCCACGTTCGGTGCGGCGCGGTGCTAATTGCCGGACACTGTTCTTTGAGCGTGGGCGGTGCCCGAAGTGAGTAGACAATGAGACTTTAGGAATCACCGCCTGAAAACTTAGCCTATAGATACCTCGCTACTCTTAGAAAACAAACCCTTGCCTTAGGTTGACATAGACACGAAAGCCGGTACCGCGCGACCGTCCCTCGTGAAAAATACGATACCCCCGCTTACCACCGGTGAAGTGCTACAACGGTATTTCCGTGCGCTTGCGGATTTCTCGTCAGGTGCGTAAGAAACACCAACAAGCATTTTTGGCGCCGTTCGGTGGACGGTTGTCGTAGTTATATATCGAGCCGAGTCAACCTCGATGGGTAGTAGTATCCTTTAAACAAAAATACCAAAAAGAGTTCACGTTACCCATGGAGCAACCCACTATTCAAATCGTCGCGCTCCCAAGGGCGAGCTCGTAGAACCACGTCAATCCGCGAAGCCAATCACACGGCTTCGAATATGAGCTCCGCCCGGGCTTTATAGCCATGGTTCCAGCCCGAGCCTTTTCGGGCTCGGAATGTGAAAACCCCTATCATCACTTACGGAGTTTGAGCAGCCTCTGTGGCCGCGACAATTGCAGGCATGACACATGACACGTTGAGGTGGAAGTTGTTTCCGTTCTCTCTTCGAGAGGGCGACTCAATGGTACGCCCATAACGTAGGGTTGGTAAGCGGAGAATGGGAAGAACCGCGGCGCATTCTCGTGTAGCGTTCTACCCGATATCCGAATCGCGGCCCCGCGACAAGAGATACTCAACTTCCGACAAATAGAGGGTGAAACCTTAGGTGCAGCCCGGGACCGGTTTACCACGCTACACGATCCGGCCCGCACTGCCCATACCAAACCACGTGCTTTTACAACATTTTTGGCTAGATTGACAGGGCGCCGCGCCTCGCTGCTTGATTTAGCTGCCGAGGGTCATTTTCACATAAAACCACAGCGGAAGGAGAAGCTCTCCTAAACCGTATTCTTGAGAATACTCCTCCGCTAGAACCCATCCGAGTAGAACCCAAGCTTAAAACCGGAGGAAGTCTCTTCAAGAAAACCGAACCTCGTTAAACCCATAAAGAGACCCTCGCCTGAACGAGAACACAAGGAGACCGTGTGCACGGATCTCCCGTTCTTCGAGGTTGACCTTCTTGATCAATTTCGGTGACACCTCAAAGTACGAACAATGGAAGAAACCACCGGTCCGGCTAGCCCGAACAGCCCCTGGATAAAACTTTCCTCCGGGAGTCTATTAAGGAGCTAACGGCTATAATGAGCACGGAATGGTTGCGAGAGGAAGGACCCTCTTTTGAAGAAATTCGGATAAGTGGCCCCTCTACACCAATCCATTGCAGATATCGGGGAAGTTTGGTGGAAGTCATGTATAACCCTCTTTTGTGGGGATAAACATAATGTCCGAAACCTTTGCACAAGCCTCGTGTCGAGGAAGCCATTAGGACCCCCACAAAGACGGACCCGCAAGATATAGCACCTCGTACCACCATTGAAAGCCGTGAGGTTATACATGAACAAATCTTCCCGCACAAGGATGTCAAGTTGTCTTTGGACTTTCACGTTTTTTGAGATCCAAGACTTCGACATCCCTAATCGGGCATCCCCTCGGAAAAGATTCTTGACCTACCAACATCCGGGGATTTAGATGTCAAACTCGGGGAAGAAAAGTTTTCTATCCGGTTACTTTCGAGCTAAAAACTCGGTAGCAGAACCCTTTCCTTGAGTACGACACGCCCGAGGAGGTCATGGGAGTTATGCTATATGAGAACCTTAAATAGACCTTGAAAAAGACGCCCAATTCTTTATTGAAGAAGAGGACGATTCGGGGAACTCATAGAACTTCCCAAAGAAGAAGAGCTAACTTCGGCCTCCGGTTGAGCTTAAACCCCTACCCCCCGGCCCTACGCTATGTCTTCCTAAACGGCGATTCACAAGCACCCGGTCATCAAAGCGATAAACTTAGTGACCAGAGAGCGCCCGGCTCATAGCTTTTTAGAGAAACACAGTCGGTCTTCGGGTATTCCCTTCAAGATCCGAAAAGGGGTAAGCCCAACACTATGCACACATCGCATACCTATTGACCCCGACAAGGTACCCCATCATGCGAACCCCAGCGCCGGCTCAATAATGCGATGTGTGAAGTCGTGAAGAAGGAAGTTCTCAAACTTCTTCACGCCGGGATTATCTATCCCGTACCACCGCTGATGATTGGGTTAGCCCAAATCAAGTGGTCCCTAAAAAGGGAGGAATGACGGTCGTTGAGAACGCTAAAAACGAACTCATTCCACAAAGACAAGTCACGGTGGTGGAGAATGTGTATTGATTACGTAAAACTTAACAAGGCAACAAAGAAAGATCACTTCCCGCCGCCCTTTATTGATGAAATGTTGGAGCGGTTAGCGAAACACTCTTTCTTCTCGTTTCCTTGACGGGTATTCGGCTACCACCGAGATCCCGATCCACCCCGATGACCGCAGCAAGACCACGTTCACATGCCCATACGGAACCTATGCCTATCGTAGAATGTCATTTGGGCCGTGTAATGCGCCCCCGCTTCTTTTCAGCGGTGCATGATGTCTATCTTCTCTCGACATGATCGAAGAAATCATGGAGGTCTTCATGGACGATTTCTCCGTCTATGGTAAGACCTTCGAAAGCCGCCCCAAGAACCTAGACCGGGTCTTGCGGCGATGCCGTGAAAAGGACACGGTACTTAGCGGGAAAAGTGCCACTTTATGGTCCGAGAAGGCATCGTTCTTGGGCACCTTGTGTCCGAGAGGGGGATAGAGGTAGACAAAGCTAAGATAGAAGTTATCGAAAAGCTGCTACCACCCCCAAAGTGAACGTCAAAGGTATCCGTAGTTTCCTAGGCCACGCAGGTTTTATAGAAGATTCATAAAAGATTTTTCGCAAATCGCTAGACCTCTTACGGCCCCGCTAGCCAAGGATGTACCCTTCGACTTCACAGATGAGTGCTTGCACGCTTTCAAAACCCTAAAGAAAGCACTCATCTCGCTCCGATCATCCAACCCCGGATTGGTCGTTGCCATTTGAAATCATGTGCGATGCTAGCGACTACGTTGTTGGTGCGGTCCTAGGCCAAACCAAGGACAAAAAGCAGCATGCCATCGCGATATGCTAGCAAAACTCGACAGAGCCCCATTAATTACGCCTACCGACGTAAAAGAGCTCCCGGCAAAGAGTCTTTGCTATCGAAGTTTCGATCCTACTTAGTGGGCGCAAAAATAATCGTTTATACAGACCATGCCGCCCTTAAGTACCTTCTCACCAAAAAGGATGCGAAACCTCGCCCGATCCATCGGATTCTTCTACTCCAAGAATTTGATATAGAAATAAAAGATAAAAAGGGAGTAGAAAATACGATTTGCGAGATCATTTGTCGCGTATGCGGGTAACTAACATGCAGGAACCACCATTAACGACATTACTGCGACGCGACGACATGCTACTCAAGGTGTCGCACTTCAACCCATGGTACGCAAACATTGTGAATTACATGGTTGCGGGATACGTACCACCAGGGGAGAACAAGCGGAAGCTCCAAATAGAGAGCGGCGGCACCTATGGGATGACCCATATCTCGCATGCGGGGTGTGTGCGGACGGCTTGCTAAGAAGATGCGCATTACCCGAGGGGAGGAAGGAATGCAGATCATCGAGAAATGCCATGCATCTCCCTACGCGGGCATCCGGGAGTATTTCGCACACAAGCCAAAATTTGGCAAAGGCGGATTCTTCCGGCCGACGATATGCGGCGACACGAAAGAGTTCATCAAGATGCTACAACTACCGGAAGACGGGGAACATCACGCTCGTGATGCAATGCCCCTACACTACAACCTTCAAATAGAAATATTTGATGTGTGGGGCATTGACTACATGGGGCCATTCCGGAGATCCCATGATTGCGAGTATATCCTCGGGTGGCGATGGACTACGTGTCAAAGTGGGTAGAGGCACTACCATGCGAGCTGCCGATGGCAAGCATGCACGCAAGATGTTCCATGAAATCATCTTCCCCGTTTTGGAATGCCACGCATGGTGATCGATGACGGAGGATCGCATTTCAAGGACAAATCATTCAAGACATTCTTGAAAGAGCTTGGCACTCAAAGACAACATTGCTACCCCTTATCATCCAAGAAACCACGGGCAAGCCAAACCTCCAACAAACAAATCAAGAACATCCCGTAGAAGACGGTCAACGAGATGGGGAAAATTTGGAAGAACAAGCTACCCGATGCTCTCTCGGGCATATCGGACAAAGATACAAAGCCCCCATCGGCATGTCACCTTACCGGTGGTCTATGGCAAAACTTGCCATTTACCGGTTGAGTTGGAGCATCGAGCTCATTGGGCCATCAAGAAGTGGAATATGGACGTCCGACCATAGGGAAAAACCGTCAGAGACAAATCTACGAACTAGAAGAATGGCGAGAGAAGGCGTACCCACGGTGCAAAGCTCTACAAAGAGCGCACAAAAAGATGGCATGATCGGCGCATCAAATTCAAAGAATTCGCCCACGGGGAGACAAAGTACTCCTATTCAATTCCCGTGAAATTATTCGCCGAAGGGAAGCTGAGAAGCAAATGGAAAGGACCGTACACCGTCATCAATACATCGCCACACACGGCGCAATCACAATTCAAGATGACTTGGTGAAATACAAAAGGTAACGGTCAACGTCTTAAGCTTTTTCTTCGAGCCAAGACGATCTTAACCAAGAGCTCGATAGAATAGATTTATGCTTTGAGAATTAATTTGTATGATCAAGCATATAAAAAAATTAATAATAATAAAAATGTATTGAAATTATCACAATTAAAAAATATATATATATAATATATATATATATATATAATAATAGTAAAACATAAAAAGTTATCTATATAGTTTTACTTTGTTTTTAATTAAGTATTTGCCTTTTTATTTTCCTTTTATTCTATTAAATTTATCTTTGGTCATTTGCTACACAAAGAATTTTAACTTTCTAAATTAAATCAAAGCATAAACTATTTTCAAAATTCAAATTTGAGGATCAATTAGAGATCAAAGCAAGAAAGGAAATGTTTCTCGCAGAAAAACCCCTGATTCAAAACTTTGAGAAAAGGAAACGAATGTGACTAAAGCTCGACCGAGGGGACGCCCGGACAGGTGGTGCTTACAAGCGCACCACACGGTGCGCCCGCACCCTGGCCGGCTCCGTCGGGCCGGATTTCACCCATCACCTTCCTCTTTCTCATAACCTACAATGGTGAGGTGCGCCCGCGAGATTTTAACCTGCCAAAAAGCGAGAGGAGTGTTTGTCCTATAAAATCCACCCTCCTCCTCTCCATTCTTCACACCTCTCCTTCTTGCTCCTCCTCCTCCTCTCAAATTCTTTTCCTCTAAGTCAAGAACAAGCTGACAAGGTTCTCTTCCTCCTATGGCTCTAGTACCATTTAAAAGAGAGGAAGCCATGACTTTCGCCTCCAAATACTTAGAGAAGAGGGAACCCGAGAGAAAAAAGCCTAGCTCTCCTACCTTCTCCGGCCAAGATTCCTACACCAAAGAAAAGAAAGGTAGGCGGCAAGGAGAATGTCCCCATAGAGAAGAGGCCCAAAGGAGCAAATGGCAAGCCCAAACGTAAATCGCAACAAAACGTCGAAACCAGGCCGGGCCAAGTCCACCTTACAACTTTTTGAGCAAGGAAGCCCGGCCGCCGGGCGAAGCCGGGCCGTACGGCCCGGGCAGCGGTGCTTACAGCGCACCACCTGGTGCGGCCGCACCTCGGCCGAGGCGTTCGAGCCCAGCCGGGGAGGCGGTTTGTTACCTAAAAAAAGCGGGTGAAACCGACGTGGGATGGTCGGTTTGGCGTACATGGAAGGTTTTCCTAGGTCGGTTTGGGTGTTTTTAGCACTTAGGTCCCTCCCCTTGTGTATAAATAGACCCCCTCTCTCCCTCTCAAAAAAGCAATACAAATTCAAAGGAGAAACGGTCCACTTGTGCAAGAGAGTAGAATTAGATCTTCTTCTTCTTCTACTTCTTCTATTCTATCTCCCAATTCTAGAGAGTGAGAGAGGGAAAGGCTAGAAAGAAGCTTGATTCTTTCTACCCGAAGTTGCTTAGGTTCGCCCCTCGGTGTTCCGCGGTTCCTAGGAGGGACAGTGCCGGACTTGTCGGCACCGCCCGGCTTGTACCTTCGCAAGCCGCTACGCTTTGGTAAGGAGTCTTGTGATTATCTTGCAAACTACTTAATTTCCTTCGTACATTTCTTAGCTGTTGTAGACTTGCGGGATTGGTAGATCGTTTTACGTTAGTTCTTGGTGGAGGGACTCTTTGACCGGGGAACCTTGGCCAACATCAAGAATCTGTGACCAATAGTGCAAACGTGGTGTTTGGACTAGCGTTCACCTACCTTTTGTGGCGCATCCCACGGTTGAGGGGGTAGGCGGCTTGGTCGTGACAAGCCTTGTCCGTCCCTTGAAATCCCCACGTTCGGTCTTGTGCGCAGTGCTAATTGCCGGACAACATTCTTCTTTGAGCGTGGGCCGGTGCCCGAGATGAGTAGACAACAGACTTTAGGAATCCTTTGCACGGAAAACTTAGCCTATAGATACCTCGCTACTCTTAGAAAACAAACCCTTGCCTTAGGTTGACATAGACCTGAAAAGCCGGTCTTGCGACCGTCCCCTCGTGAAAATACGATACCCCTCGCTTACCACCGGGTGAAGTGCTACAACGGTATTTCCGTGTGCTTGCGGATTTCTCTCGCGGTGCGTAAGAAACACCAACACCACCTCATTTCAAACTCTTGTGGACTCAAGCTGTAATTGGCAATTTCGTTGTACTCCTTCTCCATGCCATCTTTTGTTGAAAAGTACCTTCCAAGCCCTGGTCTCAATCTTGGAAATGATGTGCCAACGGCAAAGACCGTGCGGATAGGCCGCAAAAACAACCCTTGCTGCTTTATTCTTTGTTGCCATGGACAAATCTTGGTCGGTGATCAAATTGAGTGGCTCCGCCCACCCATTGCCTCTAGGAAGGCTCGGAACAACCAAATGTACGATTTAGCAGATTTGTTTTTCGTGAAAGCACAACCAACTTGGATGGTCCGACCATGCCGATTGATTGCTATGAAGCGGTGCAAAAGGCATTTTATATATGTTGGTCAGATAGGTGCTATCAAAGGAGATGTAGTCATTGTAGAGCGCTTGTATGTAGCCCTTGCTGCCCCATCCACCCAGAGTATGTTCTCTACTTTATCATCAACATCCAGCTTCACTCTAACAAAGAATCGGGTCCTCCTTTCTCAGCTCATCAAAGTACGCAAGGGTTTCAGCCATATCACTTCTTGTTGGACGAGACCTTATCTGTGCCCTCAAGTTGCTAACATGATTCACATGATAAGGCACGACATGGGCAGTTCCATATAGCTCAGACATTAGTTGCATCATGCGGCTAGTTTCTAGGTTGTAGTTATATAGAAGGGTCAAGAATTCCACTTCCTCTTTTGGGATTCCGGCATGGGACCATAGAAATTTTGTCAGCGACGGTTTGTTCACCATGTTGTGGTTGTGGTCAGCAACAAACTGCTTGACAAACCACTTGGAGCCATTGAACTTGACCAACATTCGTGCTCTACAACAGTTATACTTCATCGTCTCTCTTTTCCTCTTCATGCCAATGCACTTTGCATTTTTTCCTTTATCTTCTTCAAGATCAGAGTCATTGTTTTTAGCATCTTCAACAATCTCTTCAACAATCTCTTCGTCATTACCCTTGGCCTTTTCACCCTTCCCCTCCTTGTTGCACACAAACAAGGCTTTGTCAAGTTCCTTTGTCTTTGGCTAACCTCCTAGATGTCCGTTTCCTTATAGAGAAACCCTTTCTTCTAGTATACTTATTCTAGAACAGCCTCCCTCTTCGACCGCGTCAAACATCCTTCCAACATACGACTCATCCGGGGAAGACATTCTTTGCTAGGAAGGCGTAGGTCGGCATCATCCTCATCCTCCACAGCGGCTTCAACCTAGGCTCGCCACAACTTCATTCCCAAAGACTGCATCCTCAATGTGCGTGTCTTCCAATGAAAATTGCAACTCTGAAATTGTTGGCAATGCAACATAGTTGGTAGTTAATTGTGTACAAAATAGTGGATTTTCAGTGTCAACATCTTCAAAGAAATCTTAAGCCTCTGTTGGTAACTCATTCAAATCCATCCTAGCTAGGGACCGCAAGTTACAAAAGCATTTACATGTTATTATCCAAGCAGTTTAGTGCAAAATGCTAGGCAACTACTCGAGAAAACCAATAGTACTTTCATAGGCAAATGACAACATCTTGTTCAACCTACTAGTTTTTGTTGCCTCTTTGGAATACTTGAAAATTCCTAATCGAAGACCTGAATGTGTTGATACCGACGGTAATGGGATAATATGCTCTAATGTGTTGATTCCTGACGGTAATTCCTAGCTAAAAATTCTCTAATATGCACTAATGCTCTTTTTTTTCCTTGCATGTTGCACAACCATCTGAAGACACCAAGCAAATGATGTTAAGGAAAGCTGCTATGAAGGAACCACCAATGTTATGGCAGGCTTGTATGAAGGCATGCAAATATGTGAATAATACCTAGCAATCTGTAACTAGCCTACCAACCTGTGACTTCTAGTAATCTGTCAATTCCTGATGATATGTATAGTAGCAATCTATCACATGGTCTCATAGAAGGATCTAAAGCAGTTAGAAGAAAGTACATTGGGAGGAAAACTAACTTGAAATACCTGCTCTAATATGCACTAAATTGAGGGCCTCTTGTTGTTACTGTTGGCATATTGCTATGTGATTTTCTTAATGATCTCCTGTTGCAATCCAAGACAACCTGTTAATTTGTAGCAAATGTGTGAGTTTCTACCACATCTCGATTTCCTAGCAATCTGTCAAACAAGTAACAAGTATCAATCTGGGAGGAACACCTTATACTTTTTGTTGCCCTGAATAAATGCTTTAATAGTGGATGGATGTTCTTGCCTTCATCATATTGTCTTCTGTAATTTCCAATTTGGGAGAGTTTCTGGAGTGTTGTTGTTGATAGATTGGGAAGAACCTGTTGATTGCTTGGGGGAGAAGAAGGTCTGAGGGGGATATGATCTTGTTTGGCAGCAGCGGTAAGAGAAGTCCTGTCTCCATGTCGCGTCTGGGGAGGAGAAAGCGTTGTCTCGGCCGCGGAGGGGGCATGCCTGGGAGCAGAAAGCACGCATGGCGCGTGCCTGGGAGGAGAAAGCCGTGCGCACACACGCCTCCTAAAAAAGCGCGCAGCCAGAAGCAGGAATTCCTTCGGCGCACAGGCCCCTAGCACGGTCCTTTAACTATTGCGCGTGAACTGCACAGTTATTATGGAACAACAGATAACGCTTAGCACCCTACCAGTCTATCAACATGCATGACAAGGATTTATCAAAAAAAAAAAAAACATGCATGACAAGGAAAGGTTTTCTAAAAAAAAAACATGACAAGGAAAAGAAACAGTACAGAAAAATAATTAAAATCCTTAATAAGTATGGTTGGCAAGTAAGAGCAAATTCAGTGTTGGTGTCCACTTTGATAAACAGGCAACCGTTTCGCCGTTTTAAAACTCTCTCGCACTCTGGCCAGTCCTCTCCATTCTCACCAGCGTCACGTTGCTCCACCTTCAAGCTGCAGCATGAAGCCATCGATTCTTATGTGCCTCAAAATCGTATATGAGAAGATTGTTGACAATTTCCTCCTGACAGTCGCTGTGCCACTCACCATTGCCACAACTACTATCTTGTCAGTTTTGTTGTTCTTGGCTATCTCAGTGATCGTAGTATATTATGTGCAGCGCCCACGCAAGGTGTACCTCGTCGACTATGCTTGCTTCCGCACCACATATAACTGCCGTGCTCCCTCTGCCACTATTGTTGAGCATGCCCGGCAAGTCAGCCATTTCAGTGAGCGTAGCGTCCGTTTCTTGACACGCATGCTCGAGCGATCAGGACTTGGTGAGGAGACATGCCTTCCTCCAGCGAACCACTACATTGGTCCATATTACAAGTACTGCACGTTGGAGGCTGCTCGCGACGAAGCTCAGCTCGTCATCTTCTCAGCTATTGACGATCTATTTGCCAAAACCAACATTGCTCCACTCACAATTGACATTCTCGTCGTAAACTGCAGGATTTAGTCCAACACCTGGATTCCCAGACATGATCATCAACAAGTACAAGATGCGTAGTGACATCCTCAACGTCCATCTATCTGGAATGGGGTGCAGCGCGGGTTTAGTCTCAGTAGACCTCGCCAAGAAGCTTCTGCAGGCCATGCCTCGAGGGGCACGGGCGTTGGTCGTATCCACAGAAACCCTCACACCCAACTACTATCCTGGGAACGAGAGAGCTATGCTCCTTCCGTTATGCTTGTTCCGCATGGGTGGAGCTGCCGTGCTGCTTTCAACATCACCCGCAAAGGCCCGATTCCGACTCAAGTATGTCGTTCGGACACACTGTGCAGCGGACGACAAGGCATACCAGTGCATCTATCAGAAAGAGGATGGCATGGGAAACAAAGGGGTGGATCTGTCCATGGATCTCATGGCCGTTGCAGCCAGGACGCTCAAAGCCAACATCACAACCATTGCGCCACTCGTCCTTCCGGCCTCCGAGAAACTCTGGTTTGCAATGTCCTTCGTATCAGCGAAGCTTCTCAGAATGCGGACCAAGTTGTACGTTCCTAACTTCCTCACTGCGTTCGAGCATATTTGCATCCATGCAGGTGGGCGTGCCGTGATTGATGAGATCCAGCGAAGCCTAGGCCTGTCGGACAAGCACGTTGAGTCATCCAGGATGACACTGCATCGATTCGGCAACATATCTAGCAGCTGCTTGTGGTATGAATTGGCATACATCGAAGCCAAGCGCCACATGCATAAGGGTGATCGAGTATGGATGATTGGATTTGGTTCTGGATTCAAGTGCAACAGTGCAGTATGGGAGTGCATCGTTCCACCCCATAGTGAAGATGGGCCATGGGCTACGTGCATCCATCGTTATCCAGTACACGATCCTTATTAAGATCTACAAAACCTGTCCATCCGGGTTGAAATCTACCGTTATGCTTTAAGTGGTAAGTAACGGTCCTGTCCATAACGAGGCGCTATTAATGACTTCGGAAATCTTCAGATCTGCTGGCTCAGTCCTTCGGAGGCGTTTATAGGGGTAAGGTTTTACCAACGTGTATTCATAAAGATGAGTGTGCATGTGTGTTATGTATGCGTCTATGTTGTATTGTATAATTCTAAAAAATAATTAATAAATATATATGGAAAATTAAATACTCCTCTTTCTACCAACCCCACTGCAATATAATCAAAAGTTTCCGTCTTTGTCCAATTTTTATTTCGTAGTTCTACTTCTGAACTTGATGATTATACCAAATCCATCTGTAGCTATTTGCTATCCAGCAAATTTCCACTAGCTATTTAGAGCAAGTATTATAAGGGGCGTGTGTTCGGCTAAATCTTGAGGTGGAGGAGAGAAGGGAGGGAGAGAGAGGAGAAGCGAGGTCTGTAAAGCTTACGGTCGGCTTGGGCACAAGAACCAAGACTATCGAGAGAGAGACAAGTGGGCCATATGTTAACTGTGAAGAACTAACCATTGTACGGGTGGGCTGTAAGGGACCTTACAGCCAGCTTGTTGGCTGTATTATAATACTTGCTCTTAGGCGGAGATGAGGATTCTTATACCAATGGTCTTCGTTTGGTGGTGCACCAAAGCTTCAAATAGCAGTTATGGTTGTTTCTATTCCTGTCACACGCCCAACACAGGTTGTGCTCCTCGGCGAATAATACGGGCCAGCTAGGGCCCAAGTAGGTCACCGCTGCAGCCACCATGCAAGGTGGGCCTTGCGGCCTGCCCTAGGGGCGCACACAAGGAGGAGGGTAAGGGTGATGTGGCTGCCACCGCCGGCCCCACCATGGTCATCAATCTACCATAGTAATGAAGTAAATAAGAACTTTGATCTCTCCTGTTGTCCTCCTAGCTTAGCTTGTCTGCTCTGCTATATCTTATCATGAAGTTCTCTTGTGTGTGTCGTTTATCCAAAACTCTAATCTTATCATTTACCCCTCACTAGTTTAGTCGGTATACTATTTAGCAAATACATGATGGTTAATTATCAACTTCGATTCTTTAACCTTTGCTTCCCCGAGGATAAATACGTACTCTAGAATACTCTTAGGTGAAAGTTACAATGATATTTGTTCACTTTGGGATCTATTTGTTTCCATTAACATATACCAATAAGAGTTCTGGCATTGTTGCTAGGGTCACAAACTTAGTAGCGACGCTAAGAAATGCCAACAAACTTTTATGGCGACGTTGAGGGGACACAAACCTGGTGGCGATGCTAGGAAATGCCAACAACGACCTTGTCTATGGCCCACGACTAGTTACTTGGAAGAAATTCCGTCGAATGGATTGCTACCACTTGGCGTCATTAATGATTGGGTCACACACAAGGATGCGCTGAGCAGAGAAAGGGAGTACTGTCACAAAGTGTTGACACTGTTTAGTGACATCACTAAAATAACAACAAGCGCCAAAATGCTATAAGAGCAATGACCCCAAATAGTCTTTGGTATATGAAAATTACTTTGCCACTAATAAACTAGTCGGGAAGAAACCTATACTTCTAGCTCTGTGAGACTAGGTTGTCATCCCAGCTATGAACTAGAAAATATATCAAGGCATAAATAAAATCAGACTAGGCAGAAAATAATATAAGGAATAATGTAAATAAATAAAATAGGTCTTGCAAGTGGACAGATAATAATAATACCATTGTAGCATTTTACCTAGAGTAATAACCAGGTTGTCATTTCAATTCTACCACTAGAAAGGTATCTACAACTAGAATGCAAAGTACTAATAGCATCCTTATACTATGGAATAGTAATAAACCAATAATGAATAATGCTTCTACTCAATAATTGGGTTAATGTCACAATAAAGATAGATGATAAATATGATAAAAATATATATAATAAATGATAATAAAAAGAATGTTAGATCTTTGGGATCAAGCATCATAATTATAAGATAATTTTTTAACAAAGTATTCTAGCCTAAGGACTCACATGGAATAATATAAGGAAAACATACTACTAAGTAACTATCATCACAAGCTATTGTCGAACTTTAATTAGTGTAAAGATCTAGCTATCATTGTTAGCATTTGTGGGGACGCAGATATTCGAACCCGATCCAATCATCCCAATCCATCCATAACAACGCGTTAAAGAGGGAGCGTACTCGTCAAACGGTGGGATGTTACTCGCCATAGAGGCCGAAGCACGAGAGGAGGACACCCCGTCTCGGGCGAGACCCGCGGACCCACGGAGGCTCGGGGCGAGCTCAAGCTCGCTCCGGGAAAAACCTTCGTCTCGAGCGAGGCTCCCTGGGGAGCGCGAGAGGAACGACGAACTCCACCGTGGCACCGAGCTCTTCTCCGTCTCGAACGAGCTCGGCACGGACTCCAAGAACGATCGGGAGAATCCAGGCGCGATTCATAAGATCGCGGACTCGCAGCCTACGCGACTAAGCGCCGCAACCTGCGATCGCGATGTCCGGCCGCGGGGATAAGATTTCGGCGGCGACGCGGCGTGAAGCCGTCAGTCACGCTAGGGTCCCGACAAACACATGGGACACACGCTACGCGACAAGGATGACCTCGGCGGGCAAAGGTCAAAGTTCCACTGGCGAGCTCTCCGGCCACACGCGTTTTCTGCGACACCAAACGCGAGCATTTAAGCGCGCGGCGTATCCATGACCTCGCCCGCAGTAACCGGCGCGTGCGGCGGCGGCTCGAGCGAGGGAGTACGGCGGCGGGGCGAGCTCATTGTCTCCTTCTACACCGACCGGCGAGCTCCGAGCTCGTCGCCCGTGTACTACGTACCGGGATACGGAGCCACCCCTATCCTCTCCGGCACCGGGCGGCGCGCGCGGTGTAGGATGGCGGTCGGGAGCGCACGCCGGACAGCCGGCGTGCCGACATGGCGGGGGATTCTTCTCTTCTACCCCTCCAACTTGTATTTCTTTCATCACACGTCCTCAACCCGATGGCGCCCTATGAGCTCCCCTTGGGACTATAAAAGGGAGGGCTCGACCCACAGGTGAAGGCGGGCTCTCTTGCACACGTAAAAACACACACACACACCTTTGTTCGATCACATTCTCACCATTGAGACTTGGGAGCTCATCTCCCCTCTCTCCCGCCTTGTATTCACCCCGTCACGAGCGGTTTGAGCTCGATAGTGCCACACACCTTTGGACTAGGGAGCTCGGTAGCCCGAACCAATATAAACCCCGTGTCATTGTTCTTGAGCTAGGCCATCGTTGCACACATTAGCCGATCGGTTCATCGTGACCGTGGTATACGACCACGGCGGTTGGCGCGCCCGGGTAGGGCGGCGCTAGTGTGGCGTTCACCACCGATGGCTTCCTTCACCACCGTTCCGGCGCCCGCCGCCGATGCGCCGGGACCACGGACTTCGCCGGCACCAGCTCGAGGGATATCTCGTTGGAGCTACCTTCCCTCGGGTGGTGCGGGGACGAGATGACGCCCGCCTCGTCAGCGGCGCCGCCGGACGCCGTCTTTGGTTCGCTCCGGCCGGGATCCGACTTCCGGCCCGGCGAGCCCCGACGGCGGCGGCCGACCACTTCTTCGCCGCCATTGCGGACTGCTTCGCACATCCTCACCACGAGCGGGGGGAGCTTTTTCGCGATGTCACCTTCTCCACCGCCAACGTCGTCTGCCGATGCGGCCGGACGGGGTAGCTCTCCCGACAAGTTCCTCGCGGCCCTACGACGAGATGTACCCGCAAGGACAGCTCTTCCGCACGGGACGCGTCAAGCCAAGTTCGGAGTGACCGGTCTCGAGACCGCGCTAGGCAGCTTGAGTCTCGCGGGGGGTCGACCCTACACGCCGAGTGCTACATGTGCGACCGGATGGCGCCGTACACGGCTACCACGGCGAGGACGAGTCCTCCCAAGATACCCCGGGCTCGGGGTCGGGAGGCCTGGACGGCTCGCTCAATGGCGCCCGCCCAAGCGGGTCCACGAGCGCCTCGACGAGCTCGAGGAGGCTGAGCGCGAGATCGCTCAAGAGCGCGACGCCCTCCTCGAGGAGGTAGGAGGACGCCGACGAGTGCGAGCTCGAGGACGAGAGGCGCGACGCCGCATCGACGAAGCGGCGACCTCCCCGGTCTTCGGATGAGCGACGCGGTAACCTCGCGGCGGCCACCGGGGCTCCTCCATGAGCTCCCCCGAGCCCGAGCGCCCGGAAGCCCGAAGGCTCCACGGCCGGTGCGCTCCTCATCGAGGGCCGCGGAGCGGCAAGTGGAGAGTCTGAGTCGCACCGACGCCCCACGGGAGGAGCACGAGGCCTCCTCCAACCGGAGGGCCGAGCGGAGGAGAGTCTCCTCCGCGTCCACGCTCGCCGCCGGGTGGGAGAGAACCGCGAGCGCCCGGGACACCCACCGACGCGACGACGACCGCCCCGCAGATCCTACAAAGGCAAGAGGAGGGGCGGCCGCACGACGTCGGGAGGATCGCAGCCATAGTCCGACCCCCCGAGGTCGGGAGGTGGCGAGCACGCTCTCCCCCCGCCCGCGGACTCGGGCTCGAGGTGGAGCGCGGGGCCGAGTCCCACGCCCGACGGAGAGGGGCCCCGGTGTTCGGCTCCCGGGTTCACGACGCGTCGTTCCCTCGCCGCTTTTCGAGGCCCCACCTCCGTCTAGAAGTACAACGGAGAAACGGACCCCGGCGTCGGCTCGAGGACTACCGCCTCGCGTGTCGGGCGGGAGGAGCCGACGACGAGCCCTTCATCATCCGCAACCTCCCCCGTACCTCGATACGGCTCGCTCCTGGCTCAAGCATCCGCCCGCAGGTATGATCGACACCGGGCGCGACCTCCGCGATGTCTTCGTTGGCAACTTTCAGGGGACCTACTCGTGCCCGCAGCAACACGTGGGACCTCCGCGGCCGCAGCGGAGGAACGAGCTTTCTTAGCGACTACATCCGGCGCTTCTCCAAGCTCGCAATGAGCTCACCGACGCCACCGATGCGGAGATCATCACCGCCTTCACCTTGGCACGACTTTGCGAGGCGGCTTATCCGTGAGCTCGGCATCCGCAAGCCCAAGATGGTGAAAGAGCTACTTCGACCTCGCCCACGAACCATTTGGAGAGGAGAGGAAGCTATCTCCGCGGTCCTCCACGGCACCACCGGCAAGGGCAAAGAGAAGGTCGCCCAGACGAGAAGGAGGAGGACAGTCGAGCTCACGGCCCAAAAAGAAGAACAAGAACAAGCGTCGGCGGCGGGGCGACCGTCGTGGTCGAGAAGAAGAAGCCGAGCGCCAAGGCCGCGGCTAGGTGCCCCCAAGGACTTCTTCGAGAAGAAGCTCGACCTCCCCGCCCCAACCACGAGGGCCCGGTCAAGCTCAAGCTCGGGGATTGCGGGGCTCCTGCGGAAGTTTGTGGCGGGCGCGCGGGAGAGGGAGAGGGCGCGGGCGATGAGCACCGTCGAGGGCGAGTTTGACGACCCGGCCCGGGCGACAAGGGCGTCTTCTTCGAGGACGGCCATCAATGTCGTCTTCGGCGGCCCGCTGCGCGTCACGAATCAAGCGGCGCCCGAGCTTTTTGCCGGCGCGAGGTCCTCTTCACCGAGCCCATGACGCCGTCCTACCTCAAGTGGTCCGAATCCCGATCACCTTCGACAAGAAGGACCATCCCGTACACGTGCCGCATCGGGGCGGTTCCCCTTCGTCGTCGACCCCATCGTCGGAACCAAGCGCCTCGACAAGGTCTCGTGATGGACGGCGGCGGCGGGCCTCAACCTCCTCCACGCCGACACCATGGAGGCCCTCGGCATCCGCCGAGCTCGGCTCCGACCTTCCACGGACCCCATCCACGAGGTGGTGGGGGAAGCGGCGTTCCGCTTCGGCGGATCGACCGCCCCCGTGACCTTCGGCGACCGAGCAACTTCCGCAAGGAGGTGCTCACCTTCTCGAGGTGCTCCGTACAAGGCGCATACCACGGCGCTATTGGGCGGCCGTGCGTGCTGCGAGTTCATGGACGTCCCCCAACTACACGTACCTCAAGCTCAAGATCCCCGGGCGAAGGGCGTGATCACCGTCAACTCCACCTTGAGCGCCGAGTCAGCTGCGACAAGGAGGCCGTCTGATGACGCCGACGCCCTCATCGAATCGAAAAAGCTCATCCCCGAGATGCTCGCGTGGGTGCGCGCAGAGGACTCCGCCCAGGGGCGAAGAGGGCTGCGGGCACGCCGGAAGAAGGTGGCGAGCTCCTCCGTCGAGCTCGAGAGGCGGCGGGATCCTTCCGACGGACGAGGACACCAAGACGGTGAAGGTCGACGAGGGGGCGCACCGTTCGCGTCGGTGCCGAGCTCACTTCCCTAAATAGGAAAGCGAAGCTCGTCGACTTCCTCCCGCGAACCTTGACGTATTCGCGTGGAGACCCCGGACATGCCCGGCGATACCAAGGGAAGTCGCCGAGCACTCCTTAAACATCAAGCCCGGCTCTCGGCGGTGAAGCGGCGGCTCCGACGTTTCGACGACGGCAAAAGCGGCGGCAATCGCCGAGGAAATAGATAAGCTCTTAGCAGCGGGCTTTGTTAAGGAGGTGTATCATCCCGAGTGGATAGCCAACCCTGTACTAGTTAAGAAGAAGAATTGGAAATGGAGAATGTGTGTTGATTATACGAGTCTCAACAAGGCATGCCCAAAGGATCCGTTTCCTTTGCCGTGCATCGACCAAATCGTTGACTCCATCTCCGGGTGCGAGGCGCTCGTTTTCTTGACGCATACTCCGGCTATCATCAAATCGCGATGAAGCG
This sequence comes from Hyparrhenia diplandra, assembly GCA_015847255.1. Lineage (NCBI taxonomy): Eukaryota > Viridiplantae > Streptophyta > Magnoliopsida > Poales > Poaceae > Hyparrhenia > Hyparrhenia diplandra. The sequence continues at coordinate 199,677 of JADLZK010007233.1, forward strand.
AGCCCGATCAGCTCGCCACCTCCTTCATCACTCCCTTCGCACGTTACATTACGTAACTACGCCTTTCGGGCTCAAAAACGCCCGGCGCCCACCTTTCGAGGTGTACGAGAAAAGTCTTCAAAGAGCTTCGGGAAGCGCGTTGAAGCATACGTCGATGACATCGTGGTCAAGACGAAACGTTAGGAGAGCTCATCCCCGACCTCAAGGAAGTCTTTGACAAGCTTCCGAGCACGGCATCGAGGCCAACCCCGAGAAGATCGAGGCCAACCGCAACATGGGCCCTATCAAGAACGTCAAGAGCGTGCAACGGCTTACGGGATGCCTGGCCGCCCTTAGCAGATTCATCGCTCGGCTAGGCGAACGAAGCCTCCCGCTATACAAGCTCCTGAAGAAGTCTGAGCGCTTCGCCTGGACCAGCGAGGCCCAATCCGCGCTCGACTCTCTGAAAGAGCTCTTGGCAAACCCGCCCATACTCACACCGCCCAAGTGTTGACGGTCACTAACGACATATTTTCCCCGTCAACTTACTACCATAAAGGGAGTAAAACTATACCTTTCTATACTCATATACATTTATCACTAATAAAATTCCACTTGTAGTGTCTAGTATTTTATTTTGCAGATTTATAATAAATACAGGTGGAAATACGACCAAAGTACGCCATCCAGGGAAGCGCATTATTGCAAAACACAAGCCCAGGAGCAAATCGACCCAAAACATCAAAATTGGGCCGAGCCAAGCCCGGCCCACAACTTTTCAAGACGAAGGAAGCCAACCCACCGAGACCCAGGCCAGGCTGAGCCCAGGGGGGTGCGCGCGCACCACCTGGTGTGGCCGCACCCTCCCTGAGGCGGTTTCGGCCCAGCCTCGGGGAGGCGGTTCATGAACCTGCCTTATGGGGGTTACCGACGTGGGATGGTCGGTTTGGCCTGATTAGGAAGGTTTACCAGGTCGGTTTTGGTGTAAATTAGCACTTAGGCCCCTCCTCCAAGTGTATAAGTAGTCCCCCTCTCTTCCTCTCTCAACACACACCAATTCCAAGGGCAAGAGTCTCTCCCTCTCCTCTAGAGAGCTCTCCCCTCTACTCTTCTACCTCACTCCAATGGGCTTAGGCTCACATTAGTAGTAGAGAGATCGGCGGAGGAGAGATGTGAGGGCCGGGAGCGGGGAAGTGCCGGACTTGTCGGCGACTCCCCGGACTTGTACCTCGGTGGATTCGTGCTCAGCTCCCTCATGGGATCTTGGCTAAGTAAGTTTCCACGATTCCGATAACCTTTATTGTCTCATGTTTATCCAAGCATTATCTACTTGGTTACGGGATTGATAGTCGTCCTTGTGGCGGTGCTCTAGTAGAAGGACCCCAGGGACGGGTAAGCCTTGTTAACACGCTAGAGTAATAATCACTAGTGTAGACGTGGTGTCTAGGCTAGGGGTTGCCTATCTTTTGTGGTGCATCCCACGGTTGAGGGGGTAGGCGGCTGGGTTGTGACAGCCTTGTCCGTCCCTTGTAATCCCCCCACGTTCGGGTGTGGCGCAGTGCTAAATGCCGGTCTCCATCCCAGTTTGGGCGATTGCCGGTGCCCGAAGTGAACAAGTAGCTCTAAAGCGAGGATATCCATAGATCTTAAAGGTGTACGAATCCTTCTCAATAATCCTCCCCATCTTTGGCCTTGTGTGTCCTTGGACGAACTAGTTAGGAGAGAGTACCTCCGTTCCCTGTGGAAAATACGATACCCTGAATATTTCGGGTGAAAGCTACAACGACAATTACAGACGCTTGCGGATTCTTCAAGCGACGTTAAGAAACGTCAACAAGCTTTCGCGCCGTTGCGGGAACGGTTGCTATTATCTTCGAACCTAGTTTGTCCTCGTATGTATCTTTAAAAAAAAATCAAAATAGTTATTTATTTTCTTTTTTTTTTTCAAATTGAAGCCTACTCCAAATTCAAAATCTTTTTGCTTGAAGGGAGAGTTCATCAGGCCATATTCTATTTTTTAAAAAAAATTCAAAGTCTTCATCCGACCATGAACTCCACCCTATTTCAAAAAAAAAAAAACCTTTGGTTCGGGCGCACTCCTTCTTTGGTGACTATTTTGAAAACCTATGTAACCACCTACGAGATTTCGAGGAGCTATAATCATGCCTCAGCATTCCTGGCATGATTCAAATTCACATGTGGAATTTGTTTCTGCTCTCCCTCTTCGGGAAAGCAAAACAATAGTACATTATTGTCATAGGAAGTTTGAAAAGGGATTGTGAAGAACTCGAAGACAATTTTTGTCTAGCATTCTTCCCCATCAACTCCCTACCAAGGACAATCCTCGATTTTGAGTAGGATGAGAAGGAGTCCATAGGTGCGGCCTGGGCCGGGTTCACAATGTTAAATTCTTGCCGGCCTAGATTTGTCATTACCCGATAGTGTGCTTTTGCAACTCTTTTGTTCGGGTCTTGACATAAACGCTGCCCTATCCCTTGACATGACCGTCGGAGGGTCGTTTGCATGTGAACCTACAATGGAATAGAGGAAAAACCTTCACCACATCCTAGAGAAGTACGCTTCTCCCATTGTAGAACCTATTCCCCTCCACACCAAGGGCATGTCAAGTTTGAGGAGCCCTCATCGGTCGAACTATTTCCCATACCATCATTAGAACCGATCGTTGAGCCCCCTCGAACCACGAACACGAAGGAAGGAATGCTTTGTCCCTCGGAGTTCACGATTGAATTCAAGGATGATGACGGAACCTTGGACTTTCATGAAGCCAAGGTGCGGCGTAGATTTTCATATCTAATTCATCCTTGACTTCAATCGTCTCATAGGCTACCCTCTTGAAAATTTCTTTCACGAAAAACCTATAGAGGGGAGCCATGATGAGAAGTTGGGAAAGATCGCTTTGGCCCTTTACCCGAAATCCCAAAAGCGAAGCATCTTCCCAACCAAAACATGTTTGAGGAGGCGACATTCATAATTCCATTCGCTTCACCCAAGTTGCTTTTGCATCTTAGTGAAACGAAATACCTCTCGCCTTCACTCAAACGCAAGTCATGTCCCTCGGCCAACAAAACGTTGTTCTTGACAATGGTCGAGATTCAATGTTCGTCCTTCACTCATGTGTCATGGACATGCATGAAGCGACAACTCTTGAGACCAAGCGTAAAACCCTGAAATTGAGCATGACAAGTTTTTTTTTGAAACATCTCATGTTTCATGCTCACCTTTGGGTTCTCTAGAGTTTGTTTTGTTTCTAGCCGAGTGCTTCTACTAAGATCACAACCATCTCTTGGTCCTTGTTATAAAACTTTTTTAAGAGAATGGTTGCAAGTCTCATAGTAGCACGATGACGCTAATCTTTACGCTTGAGCGTAATGCTAAAACTCTTAGTGGTGAACCGGGAACTTCACCACCATTAGTTACTGCAAGATGTTTTCCCTGCGGTCAAGCTTATGACCATAACTTAAGCACTCTTTGGGAGATACCGGATTACCAAAAAAAAAAAAAGCCTTTGCTGTCTTTATATTAATAAAAGCAAGAACATGTTATCGGGCTAGTATGCACCTTCGGGTATTCTTGTCGCTAACCATTTCAGGTGGAGATCGATTAAGAAGATCAAAAGAGGCACGCGATGCTTGAAAACATGAGGGCGACATCAACAAAAAAAAAAAGGAAAAAAAAAATAAAAGAGAGAAAAACTTTGATGCTCATGGGTGATGGAACACACTCACAAGGAGATCCAGGACCTTGCACACTTGACTTTTGCACGTAAGTCTAAGTGTGGGGAAGATGGTGACGATCTCAAGTTCCACCCACCAAGGGGACATTAAAAAAAAACAATGGCAAATAAAAAGATGATGTCGGCCCTACCTTGTCGAAAAAAAAAAAAAAAAAAAAGAGAAGGGGTTAAAAAAAAAAAAAAAAAGATAGAAAAAAAAAAAAAAGGGATTGAGAAAAAAAAAGAGAGAATATAGATAAAGAAAAAGAGTGTTGTTGAAAAGAAAAAAAAAATATATAGAAAAAATAATAATAATAATAAGAGAGAGGAGCAAAGTTGGCCCCGCATGGTCAAGATACATACCCTGCGTTTTGACTCGACTCCACCCATCATTGCTTCAACAAGCAAGAAGGGTTTTTCTCTCATCCTTTGCTGCTACCATCAAGACCCATGGCCCATGCACATGTGTGTGTGTGGCCTAGCCTTGAGGTGCACACAAGGCCGGGGCCATCACACAACCGCAAAGAACAACTTCGATGCTTCATCCGTAGATCCGTCGGTAAGTATATCCGGGTATGCAAGGGAAATAAATGTTCACCAACACTCTTCACTCATTTTTTGTCTCCATAGAACCAAGAACTTTATGCTTCTCATGTTTATGTCATATGCTCTGGTTTGGGTGTATTTCTTGTGATGCATTCATAGGTCTTTTTAAATTGAGCATGGTGCTTAGGTTAAAAAGATCTCCTTTAATCAAAATTCGACATGGTGTTGGATCTTGGTTAATGAACCTAGAGTTTTGTTGTCATGATCTATGAGAGTATTTTATGTTGGAGATGAATCAAGGCTATGCTTACACTTGCCTCTTTTTATGAGCCTTGCTTGAGTCATGATGAGGTGAACAAATAAAATAAAAATAAAATAAAATAAAATAAAGTTCTCATAATAAAAGCTCCACGGTATTCTTGCCGATAGAGCCATGTTGTTGTTTTTGTTTTGTTTTCTTTGTTTAAAATAAGCAGGTACAAGAATAAGTGTGGGGAGATCTCTCAAGCATATAAGCACACCCATCCGAGATCTCCCCAACACAAATGCACGAGCGCCGAGCAATTCACGATGGAGAAGGGCGAGACGAGCGACTACCATTAACTCCTTCCTCTTCAAACGGTGGTTTGTGCAAAACTCTCACTCTCACATCTCACAATAATAATAAAAAGGGGAGAGAAGAGAAGGAGGAGAGATGAGAGAAGAGATAAACCTTTCAACCCCAAGTTCCTTGTCCCTGTTTTTGTGATGACATCAAAAGACAAGCTTGGGGAAGCCTCCAACCACGCGACCAATCACAACTCAAATCATTGCGCTCAAGCTAGCACAACCATGAAAGGTAAGTAAAGAGCTAGCTTGGGGAGGACTCCAAGAAAGGTAACGTGTATCTCACATTTTGATTATATTCTCTATCTTATGAAATGATGAGTTATACTAAAAAAGGGGGGGAAGACAAAATTCCACTCCTATACATATGAGCTATGAAAATGTTTAGTTTTAGTCCCTCGTTGAAATGATGAATAGTTGCTCTGTCTTATGTTTTGCCTCGTGCCTAGTTTATAATTCGATTTTTCTCTAAAGTTTGAGTTTAGTGGCTAAGTCTAAAAACTCGTCCCGAAAAAACCCGATTCATGTGGGTTGCATAGGCTCTATCTAGTCTAAGTTGTTGCCAAGTATGATATGGTACAAATAGATTTACTATGATTTCATCCCAAAAGAGAAACTTGACATCCGGGAATCTACTTTAAAAAAAAAAGAGAAATGATATGGGCTATGCTAAAAAAAAAAAGAGAGATGAAAAATGGACACGTGTCCGAGGGCGAGTAGAGCCCACATCTCTAAAAAAAAAGAAAGAGAGGAAATAAAAAGACAAAAGTCTAGGCGAGAAGAGCCCACCTCTCCAAAAAAAAAAAAAAATTATATAGCAATAAAGCCCATACTTTCTCGAAAAACAAATATAATCTAAATAAATAAATCCCGAATAAAAAAGTTGATCAAAAGGATGAATGATAAGTATTTACATTTATAACCATTCTATCCTGGCAACCCCAAGGCTTTGAGAAAAGCTAAAAAGCCCCGCTTACGATGAAAGGTAATAAAGGGTGAGAAAAAAGATGTGCCATTTTGTTCAAACTCTAGTAGAAAATCTTATTATAACCCTGGCACTTGCAAAATGTAATCGGCATAGTAGCAACTCCCGATCAACAACCAAGTATTTATCTTTTGCTCGAGGACGCGCAAAGGGTAAGCTTGGGGAGTTTGTTGACGGTCACTAACGACATATTTTCCCCTGGTCAACTTACTACCATAAAGGAGTAAAACTATACATTTCTATACTCATATACATTTATCACTAATAAAATTCCACTTGTAGTGTCTAGTATTTTATTTTGCAGATTTATAATAAATATGGTAGAAATACGACCAAAGTACGCCATCCGAGGAAGCGCATTATTGCAAAACACAAGCCCGGGGAGCAAATCGACCCAAAACATCAAAATTGGGCCGAGCCAAGCCCGGCCCACAACTTTTCAAGACGAAGGAAGCCAACCCACCGAGACCCGGGCTAGGCCGAAGCCGGGGTGCGTACAAGACCACTGAATGGTGCGGCCGCACCCTCCCCGAGGCGGTTTCGGCCCGCCTCGGGAGGCGGTTCATGAACCCGCCTTTTGGGGGGTTACCGACGTGGGATGGTCGGTTTGGTCTCGATTAGGAAGGTTTACCGGTCGGTTTTGGTGTAAATTAGCGGTTAGGCCCCTCCTCCAAGTGTATAAGTAGTCCCCCTCTCTTCCTCTCTCAACACACACCAATTCCAAGGGCAAGAGTCTCTCCCTCTCCTCTAGAGAGCTCTCCCTCTACTCTTCTACCTTACTCCAATGGGCTTAGGCTCACATTAGTAGTAGAGAGATCGGGCGGAGGAGGAGAGATGTGAGGGCGGGAGCGGGAAGTGCCGGACTTGTCGGGCGACTCCCGGACTTGTACCTCGGTGGATTCGTGCTCGACTCCCTCATGGGGTCTTGGCTAAGTAAGTTTCCACGATTCCGATAACCTTTATTGTCTCATGTTTATCCAAGCATTATCTACTTGGTTACGGGATTGATAGTCGTCCTTGTGGCGGTGCTCTAGTAGAAGGACCCGGGGGACGGGTAAGCCTTGTTAACACGCTAGAGTAATAATCACTAGTGTAGACGTGGTGTCTAGGCTAGGGGTTGCCTATCTTTGTGGCGCATCCCACGGTTGAGGGGGTAGGGCGGGGTTGTGACACTTTGTCCGTCCCTTGTAATCCCCCACGTTCGGGTGTGGCGCAGGTGCTAAATGTCGGTCTCCATCCCGGTTTGGGCGATTGCGGTGCCCGAAGTGAACAAGTAGCTCTAAAGCGAGGCTATCCATAGATCTTAAAGGTGTATGAATCCTTCTCAATAATCCTCCCCATCTTTGGCCTTGTGTGTCCTTGGGCGAACTAGTTAGAGAGAGTACCTCCGTTCCTCGTGGAAAATACGATACCCCCGAATATTTCGGGTGAAAGCTACAACGACAATTCAGACGCTATGGATTCTTTGTTGACGGTCACCAATGACATATTTTTAACGTCAACATTCTACCAATAAGGGGTGAAACTATACCTTACTACACACATATACATTTATCACTAATAAATTCCACTTGTAGTGTCTTGTACTTTATTTTGCAGATTTATAATAAAAGCAAGTGGAAAATCGACCAAAGTACGCCATCTAGGGAAGCGCATTATTGCAAAACACAAGCCTAGGAGCAAATCGACCCAAAACATCAATCGTGGCCGAGCAAAGCCCGGCCCACAACTTTTCAAGACGAGGGAAGACACCCCACCGAAAGCGGGCCGGCCGAGCCTGTGGGGTGCGCGCACCACCTAGTGCGGCCGCACCCTCCCCGAGGGCGGTTTCGCCCAACCTCGGGAGGCGGTTCGTGCACCTTCCAAACGGGTTTCCGTCGTGGGATGGTCGGTTTAGCAAATTAGGGGGTATACCAAGGTCGGTTTTGTACCTTCCATGTGGGGATGGACATTTTCCAATGAGCCCCCTCTCCTCTACCTATAAAAGGAGGCCATCTCCCACCATTGTAACACACACCTCACAAGAAGAGCCACTCTCTCCCTCTCTATTCTTCTTCTTTTCCTCCTCCTAGTAGGATTAGTAGTTTAGGATGTGGAGCTAGGCAAAGCTACCAAGGAGGGCTTGGCTCCTTGGAAGATGGATTCAGGGAATAAATCTTTCTATGGTATTCTTCCAAAGCCTTGCTCTTATCTTATCTTGGTTGTGCATTAGGATTAGAGTCTTCATGTTATTTCTATACCTCATGATTTATCTTATGATCTAACATGTTGTTCTTGACATGATCATGACACATGAACTAGTCTATAGTTTCTATGTTGTGATATCGTCATATAGAACTTTATGCTTAAACCATTCATGCAATATAATTGGGTAGTGTCGGGATTGTCTTTGAATGGCGGTTCGTTGTGTCCTTCGGGGCTTGCTCGTGTCCTATTCCGACCATCCGTAGGGTGGGGGCCATGGGGGACATGAGTAGTGTCCTAGTATGCGGACGTGGTGTCCAGGATGCCGTGTATCCTTCGAATATGAGTGCATGCCACGGTTGAGGGGGTAGGCGGCTTGGTCGTGACAAGCCTTGACCATCCTTTGAAATCCCCCCACGTTCGTGTGTCTTTGTAGGGAGTTAAGTAAATGCCTTCCTTCGGGCGGATGCTCCGGGAGGTCTCCCCGTCCATTTCATTCTTAGCTCCGACCTCCCCGCCCATGCGTGTTGCGACTATCAACCGGTTCTATGCACAACCATGACTAGAATCAGTATGCTCCACTTAGGACTTTCTTTATTCCTTATTTATCTTTATCCTTGAGTTTGGCTCGAAAGTGAGTGTGTCAAGTTATCCATTTACCGTTCCTTTATATCCCTGTTATGAGCATTGGTCCATTACATAGTCATGTTATCCTGTTCATGTCTCTATTAGATCCTTTTCCACCATGCCTTCCTTTGGGAAAATATAAATAACGATACCCTGAATACTTCCGGGTGAAATGCTACAATGATAGATCCGTGCGCTTGCGGATGAATATCTTGTTTGGCAAGATCTATCACCGTTGATAATCCCGTTCAGATCACCGACACGGTGGTTTCACTTGGGAATGTCAACGGCGCATTTCTGGCGCCGTTATTAGAGATGGGTTCTAAACCTGTTTCTAGTGATTGCGCTTAAGAAATGCAACAAGCATTTCGGCGCCGTTGTGCGGGAAGGCATTGGTTTTTATAAGGCATCTTTTAAAACATGTTCATCATGATAATATGCATGTGTAATGACCTTTGTTTATAACAAGGTTTATCTAAAAAAATCTTTTATAAAAAAACAAAATCTTTTATAAACAAAAAAAAAATCTGTTATAAAAAAAAAAAAGCTCTTATAAAAAAATCTCTTTATAAATAAAAAGCAAGGACATGTTGTCAAGTTAGTATGCACCTTCGGGTATTCTTGTCGCTAACCATTTCAGGTGGAGACTAAGAAGAACAAAGGGGCACGCGACGCTTGAAAACATGGGGGCTACAACAAGAAAACTTTGATACTCTTGGGCGGAGGAACACACTCAAAAGGAGACCTCGACTTTGCACACTTGACTTTTTCATGAAAGTCCAAGTGTGTGAGGGAAGATGGTGAGAATATCAAGTTCCAAGTGCACCAAGGGGATTATAAAAAAAAAAAAAGAAAAGAGAGATGAATAAGAGATTAGCCTCGCCTTGCTATAAAAAAAAAAAAAAAGAGAGAGAAAAGAGTTGAAAAAAAAAGAGAGAGAAAGCTGGCGAAAAAAAAAACAAAGAAAAATAGAAATTTGGCTGAAAAAAAAAAAAATATATAGAAAAAAAAAAAAAAAAAAAAAAAGAAATAAGAGGAGAGAGGAGCAGGTTGGCCCCATATGGTCAAAGTAAACAATGAAGACACTGACTCCACCCTTCATTGCTTCCATGTAAGCAAGGAGGGATCTTTCTCTCCCAAGACCTTGTTGCACTGGTGAGTTTGCTCGCCTCCCTCTACTCCGGTGAGAGGAAGTCATTACCAAATCAAGGTCATCACGCTACCGATGCAGCAATTATGAACTCTATCCTCAAGCTGCCGGGTCAAGTACACTCGTGTACGCAAAGGTCCAATAAAAAAAAAAAAAAAGTAAAGAAAAAAAAAAAAGAAGAAGGTAAAGGAAAGGAGGAACATCCTCCTTTACACCTTTGTGACCACTAAGGCCCATGGTCCATATACACACTACCCGTGTGTATCACCTAAGCCTTGTGGCCCGCCTCGAGATGGATCATCAAGCTACCACCGCGGGGAGTTTTAACATCTTGCCTTCATGCGTGGTTGGTACACACACTTTCAGGTACACAAAGGTAATAATTCACCAATTCTTTTTACTCATACTTATCTCCATATATATATATATATAAAACAAATAAATATTTCATCATGGAGATAAAACAAGGCTAGACCTATTTTGCATCTTTATCTTAGCCTTGTTTGAGTTTGAAAAGTTTGGTGAAGCTCTTTTGTCCTCCCTTTATAATAAATTTCAAATATATATATATATAATAATAATTCTTGAAAACACCTAGCTCCTTTCGAAATGCTCCTTCCTGTATATGCTTTGAATTTTGGTAATCACGGAGGATGGTAAGTCCACTCGTGAAACTACCATATACTAACCATGTAGGAAAAGTCAAAGAGCACGGGCTTAAAACCCCGATCCAATGGGCTTCGAGCTAGCAGGGGGAGGACCAAAAATATGGTAATGTGAACCTTTCACTCTCATCTTTTTCGTTACCATGCCAAAAAAAAATAAATAAATAAATAAATAAATATATTTTATATGTGTGTTTTATAAAATATCTTATTATTAAAATAAACAAAAAAATTTATTACTACACAAAAATCTATAATATTTTAAAAAAAAAAAAATGGGGTATATTTCAAAAGAAAAAAATGGGGTATATTTTTTTAAAAAATATGTTTTATAAAATATTTTATTATCAAAAAAATTAACAAAAATATTTATTACATAAAATCTATTAAAAAAATTTAATTTAAACTTTTTGTTCACCTTTCAAAGTCTTCATCTTCATTGGATGAATCTTGTTTCAATTCATGCTTCCATTTTCTATGCCGGTATGTTGCGGTTTGGAAGTTGTGATCATTTAGCTGATGATCCTACTTCCATAGACTTTTGAATTGAGCATGGTGCTTAGGTCAAAAAAGTTTACCTTAATCGATTAGACATGGAGTCGAGTTTGATTATTGAAACAAAACTACTTGTGTAAATTTTGGTCGACCATATGGATCGGCCCCCGCAGAAATTATCCATTTCAAGAGGGTGTCCTAGAGATGATAATGGAGAACAGATCTTGTCGTGAACCAAAATAAATAAATAAATAAAACCTTTGAAACCCTAAGAATGGTTGTCCCGTTCTTCCAAGTTCATCACAAGACAAGCTTGGGGGAGTCTCCCGGCACGCTAAATAGAAGATGTTAATCAAGATCAAATCATGGCGTGCACAAAGGCTAGCAACAATCATAAATCGAAGGTAAGTCGGGACGCTAGCTTGGGGAGGACTCCCACAAAGGTAACTCGTATCTCACATTCCATTCGTTTATTTTCTTATCTTATATAAATGATGAGGTATGAGAATAATAATAATAAAAAAAAAAAAAGAGGGGAAGAAGAAAGAGAGAGAGGAGATATTTTCCACTCCACACATATGTGTTGTAGAAATGTTTAGTTCTACCTGTTGAAATGATGAATAGTTGCTCTGTCTTATATTTTGCCTCGTGCCTAGTTTATAATTCGAATTTCTCTAAAGTTTGGGTTTAGTGGCAAAGTCTAAAAAACTCATCTGAAAAAAAAAAAAAAACGATTCATGTGGGTTGCATAGGCTCTATCTAGTCTAAGTTGTTGCCAAGTATGATATGGTACAAATGGATTTGCTATGATTTCGTCCAAAAGAGAAACTTGACATCCGGGAATCTAATTTGAAAGAAAAAGAGAAATGATATGGGCTATGCCAAAAAAAAAAAAAAAAAAGAGAAAAAGAGAAAAAAAAAAGAGATGAAAAATGGACATGTGTCCAAGGGCGAGTAGAGCCCACATCTCCAAAAAAAAAAAAAAAAAGGAAAAGAAAGAGAGAAAATAAAAGACAAAAGTCTAGGGCGAAAGCAGAGCCCACCTCTCAAAAAAAAAAAAAAAAATATATAGCAATAAAGCCCATACTTTCTCGAAAAACCAAAATAGAACTAAACAAATAAATCCCCGGATGAGAAAGTTAATCAAAAGGATGAATGAAAAGTATTTCTGTTATAACCGTTCTATCGGCAACCGCCCAAGACTTTGAGAAAAGCTAAAAAGCCCCGCTACGATGAAAGGTAATAAAGGGTGAGAAAAAGATGTGCCATTTTATTCAAACTCTAGTAGAAAATCTTATTATAACCCCGGCACTTGTGAAACATAATCGGCATAGTAGCAACTCCTCGATCAACAACCAAGTACTTATCTTTGCTCGAGGACGCATAAAGGGTAAGCTTGGGGGAGTTTGTTGACGGTCACCAACGACATATTTTTAACGTCAACATTCTACCAATAAGGGGTGAAACTATACCTTACTACACACATATACATTTATCACTAATAAATTCCACTTGTAGTGTCTTGTACTTTATTTTGCGTGATTTATAATAAAAGCAAGTGGAAAATCGACCAAAAGTACGCCATCCGGGGAAGCGCATTATTGCAAAACACAAGCCTAGGAGCAAATCGACCCAAAACATCGAGAATGGGCCGAGCAAAGCCCGACCCACAACTTTTCAAGACGAGGGAAGACACCCACGAAGCAGGGCGGGCCGAGCCGAGGGGGTGCGCGCGCACCACCCAGTGCGGCCGCACCCTCCCCGAGGCGGTTTCGCCCAACCTCGGGAGGCGGTTCGTGCACCTTCCAAACGGGGTTTCCGCCGTGGGATGGTCGGTTTAGCAAATTAGGCGGGTATACCAAGGTCGGTTTTGTACCTTCCATGTGGGGATGGACATTTTCCAATGAGCCCCCTCTCCTCTACCTATAAAAGGAGGCCATCTCCCACCATTGTAACACACACCTCACAAGAAGAGCCACTCTCTCCCTCTCTATTCTTCTTCTTCCTCCTCCTAGTAGGATTAGTAGTTTAGGATGTGGAGCTAGGCAAAGCTACCAAGGAGGGCTTGGCTCCTTGGAAGATGGATTCGGGGAATAAATCTTTCTATGGTATTCTTCCAAAGCCTTGCTCTTATCTTATCTTGGTTGTGCATTAGGATTAGAGTCTTCATGTTATTTCTATACCTCATGATTTATCTTATGATCTAACATGTTGTTCTTGACATGATCATGACACATGAACTAGTCTATAGTTTCTATGTTGTGATATCGTCATATAGAACTTTATGCTTAAACCATTCATGCAATATAATTGGGTAGTGTCGGGATTGTCTTTGAATGGCGGTTCGTTGTGTCCTTGGGGCTTGCTCGTGTCCTATTCGACCATCCGTAGGGTGGGGGCCATGGGGGACATGAGTAGTGTCCTAGTATGCGGACGTGGTGTCCGGATGCCAGGTATCCTTCGAATATGAGTGCATGCCACGGTTGAGGGGGTAGGCGGCTTGGTCGTGACAAGCCTTGACCATCCCTTGAAATCCCCCCCACGTTAGGTGTGTCTTTGTAGGAGTTCGTAAATGCCTTCCTTCGGCGGATGCTCAGGGAGGTCTCCCCATCCATTTCATTCTTAGCTCCGACCTCCGCCTTGCCCATGCGTGTTGCACGACTATCAAGCCCGGTTCTATGCACAACCATGACTAGAATCAGATGCTCCACTTAGGACTTTCTTTATTCCTTATTTATCTTTATCCTTGAGTTTGGCTCGAGTGAGTGTGTCAAGTTATCCATTTACCGTTCCTTTATATCCCTGTTATGAGCATTGGTCCATTACATAGTCATGTTATCCTGTTCATGTCTCTATTAGATCCTTTTCCACCATGCCTTCCTTTGGGAAAATATAAATAACGATACCCTGAATACTTCCGGGTGAAATGCTACAATGATAGATCCGTGCGCTTGCGGATGAATATCTTGTTTGGCAAGATCTATCACCGTTGATAATCCCGTTCAGATCACCGACACGGTGGTTTCACTTGGGAATGTCAACGGCGCATTTTCCCGGGCGCCGTTATTAGAGATGGGTTCTAAACCTGTTTCTAGTGATTGCGCTTAAGAAATGCAACATTCTTCTACGACGTTAAGAAACGTCAACACCAAGCCGGACGAGCCAATGTTCTTGTACATCGCGGCCACCAGCGGTGGTGAGCACGGTGCTCGTGGTCGAAAGGGAGGAAGAAGGCCACGCACTCCGAGTGCAAATGCCGGTCTACTTCATCGGCGAAGTCCTCTCCGACACGAAGACGCGATACCCTCGGCTCCGAAGCTCGCCTACGCGCTCCCGATCCGCAGCGCAAGAACCTGCGACATTTGCCGACGCCCATCCGATCACCGTCGTCTCCAAGTTCCTTGGTGAAATCATCCGTAGCCCCGAGGCTACGGGGACGCATCGCTAAATGGGGAATTGAGCTCATGGGATCGGACATCTCATACGCCCCAAGGGATGCCATCAAGTCTCAGGTCCTCCCTGACTTCGTAGCCGAATGGACGGAGACGCAGCTGCCGCCAAGACCTGACGACGTCGAGTCTCTTGGACGCTCTACTTCGCCGACGGATCGCTGAAGAAGTACGGGCGGGAGCAGTCCGGCCCGTGATCGCCACGCAACGCGGCGCATGAGGTACTCGATCCGTCTCCATTTCACCGCCTCTAACAACGTCGCCGAGCACGAGGCTTTGGTGAGCGGCATGCGCATCGCCGTCGAGCTTGGCATCAAGCGCCTTGAGGTCAGAGGGGATTCCAAGCTCGTGGCCGACCAGGCCACGAAGGAGGCCGACTGCGTCAGCCCAAGGATGATTGCGTACTCGCAAAGTACGCGAGCTCGAAGAACGCCCGACGGGCTAGAGTTCAAGCACATCCGACGCCGAGACAATGGCGACGCCGACGTCCCTGCCAAGCTCGCTCCGACCGACTACAAGTCCGCCCGGCGTCTTTGCGCATGACCGATTACATACCCTCCATCCGCTCAAGGGGGAAGGCTCGAACCCACGCACGCACCGTCGGGGACTCCGTTCGTCCTTCTCCCACCAAGGCCGAGGACCTCTCGAGCTCGAGCTCGCCGATGGAAGTCGACGAGGAGGTCAACCTCGTCGGATCCGAGGTCCTCGCAACCTCGGAGCCGAGCCCCGAGGTCCGACCGGCGGCTCCCCATTCTAGCATGGCTACAGACGGCAAACTCCCCTCGCGGAGAAGGAAGAAGCTAGGCGCATCGCCCATTGAGCCAAGTCCTACATCGTCATCGAGCGCGAGCTCTACAGAAGGGCGCGTCCGGGGTGCTCCAACGCTGCATCACCTTGGAGGAGGGGCACGAGCTCGTCAGAGAGATCCACGCCGGCGAATGTGGACACCACGCAGCTCCACGAGCTCTGGTGGGCAAGGCGTTCCGCCAAGGCTTCTATTGGCCAACCACCGTCGCCGACGCCAATCAGATCGTACGCCACTGCGAGGGATGCCAGTTCTTCGCCAAGCAAATGCACCTCCCGGCGCAGGCCCTCCAAACGATCCCCATCACTTGGCCCTTCGCAGTCTGGGGGCTCGACATGGTCGGTCCCTTCACCAGTCGCCCCGGGGCTTCGCTCACCTCCTCGTCGCCATCGACAAGTTCACCAAGTGGATTGAGGTGATGCCCATCTCGCGCATGAGATCGCGGGGAGACGGTCAAGTTCTTCGACGGCATCATCCACCGCTTCGGCGTACCAAACTCGATCATCACCGACAACGGCACCAACTTCACCGGGCAGATCTTCCTCGACTGGTGTGACGACTACAACATCCGGGTGGGTTGGGCCTCCGTCCGCCATCCGAGGACGAACGGGCAAGTCGAGCGCCAACGAGCTGATTTTGCGGGGTTGAAACCACGGATCTTCAAGAGACTGGAGAAATTTGGGGGACGATGGCTCGCCGAACTCCCGCCGGTCATATGGAGCCTCAGGACTACTCCAAGCAGAGCAACGGGGCGCACCCCCTTCTTCCTTGTCTTCGGCTCTGAAGCCGTGCTCCCCACCGACCTAGACTACGGTGCGCCCGCGAGTACAAGCATACAACGACGCCGGCAACCAAGCCTCGGCGGAGGACGGGCGGACCGGCTCGAGGAGGCCCGCGAGGTCGCGATCGCACATTGACTAAGTACCCGGCAGCCGATGCGCCGCTACCACGACCGCCACGCGTTCGAGGGGCGAGCTTCAGGTCGGCGACCAAGTCCTCGCGACGAGTACAGAGCACCGAAGGAGAAGCACAAACTCTCACCCGGAGGGACCGTTCACCATCGGCCCGAGTCTTACGCCCGGGCTCGTACAAGATACAAGATTCCCTTGGCCGCGAGCTCGCTAACTCTGGAACATCAAACAGCTATGTCGCTTCTACCCTTAGATGTACTTTATAATATCGCTCTCCTATGAGTTCGAATAAAAATAACACACCTCGATACAAAAATTGTGCAAGCATTCAATTTACTCCTCGCACGGCTCTTGAGCAAAGAGCTGCCCTTTACTTTCAGCAAGGCCCGCCCTTGCTCGAGGGCTACAGGGGACGGGGCGCACACCCCGACCTTTTTCACGAACTCTTTTTTCGCAAGAACACGAACACTCGAGGAAGAGCTCGACCACCTCAACCTCGCACTCGTTATCTATCTTTCCAGTAACCGTTGAGTCCGGCAAGTTAAGGGGTTCCGAGCAATATCTTGGCCCGAGGTCCAACGCGCTTGCCCAATGAACTCTAGCGCCCCCGCGGCCAACGAGAAAAGGGTCCGTTGCCTCGACCGATAAGATACGAACTCAGAAAACTACGAACTAATCAGAAGCACGACCACGGGAAAGATAAACGAGCCGCTCATAACTTAGATAACTTGTTATATTTACATCTTTGCCCCAAGCTCGGGGACTCTTGTTCATAATGAAGAGGCAACGCCTCTAGCTACCTACTCGCAGCTCACTCTTCATCGCGAGGAGTCCGTCTCTCGTCTCTCGCCTCACGGGGCGGTAGGTTCGAACTCGAGCTCTTCGACGGGCGAGCCGAAGAGCTTCCACGCCCCTTCATCGAATCGGCCTCGGCGGCAACAACGACGTCGTCAGCCGACGCCCTCGCCCATTTCCGGACCAGCCCTTGCCCATTATCTTGGTCGAGGCCCGAGCTCGGGGTAGTGGGCGAGGACCACGGCCGCCTTTGTGAACGACGCGGCAAGCGTTCTCCTCACCACGGCGGGAGCCCGGAGCACTCTGCCGGGCCCTCCACCTCCTCAACCCCAAGGGTATCGCAGCGCCCTCAACATCGAGGATGAGGTTGGTGTGAGCACGCTCCGTCCCCGCGCCGCACTCTCCGCCCTTGTCACTCGCCCAAGGAGGGCCGAGGCCTCGGCCTCCTTGGTCCGCAGCTCGTCGGTCTTCTCGCCCGAGTCCGTCTTGCACGGCCACAAGCTCGCGTGTCCGTTGCTGGAGATCCTTCTCCTTCCGGTCGAGCGTGAGCCGGGTATGCCAGCGAAGACTCCATGGCAGCCAGAGAGTTGTCCCTCTCTTGGAGCTCCCGAGCCAACCCCGACGACTTCTTCTTCTCAGCGCAGAGGAACAAAGCAGATCAAACCCATGAGATTCAAAAGGCAAGAGAAAGAGAAGCGCCTAACATGCCGGCGCCTGATAAAGCTCTTCCCACTCTTCCCACAGAGAAAGGTTCTCGGCATCGAGCCGGACTCTCTCGGCCTCCGAAGCGCCAAACAGAATCGACCCATCGGCGACCTCGTGGTCGTAAACTAAGGTACCCGCCTATCAGCCTAGGAACTCAAAGACAAAGGAGAAGGACAAAGAACTCAAAAAAGGGGTCACTTACATTCCAACTCGGCCTCCACGGTCCCGAGCGCCTTCCCCTTGGCGTCGCGCTCCCTCTCCAACATCATAGCCCGACGTTCGAGCGCCGAACGCTCGAGCTCCTTGTTCTCCAAGGCCGACGCAGTCGCCAAGCTCATACGCATGAGCTCGCTGGCCGGGTGCGCGACGGCGGCGAAGCTCCTCTTCACGCTTCGCCGCCGCCGGCTTCCACTTCGCGAACCTCATCAGCGATCCTCCCGAGCCTCGGCAAAGAAGATGCTCCTTGACCTCGCGGATATGCTCCGCAACGTCGTCGGCGTCTTTTCCGGGCTCGCGGTGCGAGGCGTACACTTGACCGAGCCCCCGCTCGCGTGGGACCAGCTACGCCTAGCCTTCGGGGGAGACCGATCGATCGGTTCCCGCTTCCACCACGCGGTTGAAGCCGACCACCGCATCCCTCAAGTCCCGTGGGAGAGCGAGTTAATTCCACGAGCTCAAAACCAAGCAAAAAGCAAATGCTAAAGAAACCCTTACCCGGTAAGGTGGTGGAGGCACGCCGGTCCTCATTCGGTGGGAAGTGGCGGCACCCCGCCACAACCAAGCGGGCGACGCCGTTCCCGCCGACCACAACGAACGACGCACGGCCGGGCGCAGCCCGGCCTCCAACGAACTCTCCGGGCGTCCCCGCCGATGATGTCCGGCGTGGATCCGCGTTGCGCGTTCGAAGGGTGACCCACGCCCCCGAGTGGCGACCCCGTCCCCCGGCGCCCGATGGCGCGGCTGTCATGCCCACCGCTGGTGACGAGGTTTGGGTGGGGCGCAGCTTGAGACCTCCGACGCCAGTCTCCACGGCGAGCTCATCTACGACCACATCACGCCGCTGCCTTCGGGCTCCCTCGCCACGCTCCGCGGTCTCTATGGCGGGCTCATCGGGGGACCCCATCACGCACTCGCATCCTCGGCTTCTTCTTCATGCCTCGCGGCATCCGTGGCAGGCTCGCCGAGGACCGCGCGCGCGCATCCATGTCTTTGGGCGCCTCCTCGCCCCCCGCACCCAGAGTCGAGGACTCGCCCTCGTCGGACGATCCGCGACGCCCGAGGTCTGGGTCCGGGGAACGTTCCCGCTCTCTCTCTCCTTCTCGGGAGAGCTGAGGTCAATCACCTCCATCTCCACGCGCTCCAACACAATGATGGCGGGTTCCGGCGCGCCAGTCCTCGAGCCGCGGGCAGCCGAAGACGGTCGACGCCATCGCCTCGAGTCACGGACGGCGGTGCTCGACGACGACGCGGCGGCGGCGCTCCCCATGGACCCCGGCTCACTTCCTCGGGGGGCTTGGGGGCGGCCACCCAGAGCCCGCGCACGATGGGAGGAGGATCGGCCGCCGAGCTTTCGCACCGCCGACGTTCCGGGCCGCTTGAAGGATTGGGAGCTCGGGGGCCTAACCTTCTCCCTACACGACGGCAAAGAAAGTCGAGATTAGCGTGAAGAATGAAAAAGAAAGCTCGGCGGCGAACATGACAATAGAGAGGCGAGCTCGGGCACTTACCCAGGCGACTCACGCACCTCTTCCTCTCTTTCTTTTTCCTCTGGGCGGAGCTCGGCAGCGCCCTCTTCCTGGCCTCGAGCTCAGCCAAGGAGGGGCGATCGCCTGCACGTCGCGCGACCGCCGAGGTCGTCGGGGCCACCTAGGGACGACGACGTCGCGTGCTCCTCTTCGCCACCCGGGCCCACGAGTTCTTGGGTCTCCGGCGGCGTCTCGACCTCTGCGGCTCGTTCTCCCTCCAGGACTTCGGCGTCGGCCGGGCGTAGCGGCGCACGGCGGCGCTTCGGCGGAACGCACCGAGATGGGATAGGCCTGGCGGCGGAAGGTAGGGCTCAAGGTACACCGACCGATCACGAAGTCAAAAGAGGTCAGTTCTTCATATGCAACGAAATCAACCCGATCGTCGGACGAACAATTAAAAAGCACTCACCGGCCTCAGCGTCCCGCGGCAACGCCATGGGTATGCCGTTGGGGTCGGCCGGGATTTTGAAGTGCTTTCCGGTCCCCCTGCGAACAATGTACTCCACCTCGTCGGCCGGAAGCGGCGTGGCGGTCACCGTGCCCTCGAAGGGCTTCTTCTCCTCGACCATCTCCCAGATGCGGAGAACTCTCCACCTCAGGGGGACGATCCCGTGCCCCAGAGCCCAGGCGTAGAGGAGGGGCTCCGTGAGGTTGGCGCGCTTGAGGAGCTCCACCTTCCGGGCAACCTCCTTGACGTGATGCAGCAGGTTGGCGTGAGGGAGCTCTCTCCACGTCGCCTGAGTCGAAAGACCCCGCCGGTGTACCGCGGAAGAGGGTGCTCCTCGTCATTCTTCAGGTAGAACCACTCGTCTCTCCATCCGGTGTTCGACAAGCGAGAGACGATGGTGGGGTACTTCTCCTTCACGCCGGGTCGGGGTTGAAGCACGATGCAGCCTATGGGGACGGCCTCCTTCAGGCCGTCGGAGCTTTGCGTCACCTTCGCATGGAAGAAGTGCTTGAAGAGCTCCTGGGTCAGGGCTCGATCCCCAGCCACCCCCGCAGAGGGTGGTGAAGGTCGAGATGTGGAGGAGGCTGTTGGGGTTCAGGCCGGAGCTCGGCGCCCCGAAGACGACGGCAACCAGCCGGAAGAACTCTGACGCCAGGGACGCCCAGCCCCCGACATGGAAGGAGATGAAGGAGACAATGTAGCCGCCGGGCAGATGGGGAGTGGAGTGCGCCGGCGACGGCTTGATCCACTCCTCGGGCCGCGGTTAGCGGCGGAAGACCGCCGAGCGCCACGCACTCCCGCAGCATGTCGTCGCCGCCTTGGACGGCGACCACGAACCCATGCCTCCCGCTCCGGCTCGGCTACGAATTTGGGAGGATCTCGGAGGAGGACGCTCTCACGTGGCAGCAATGGCGGAAGATTGGGATCTGGAGCAAGAAGACGAAAGGGGGGGGGCGGCGAAAAGAAGAAGTGAGGGATAACCCTAACCCCCCCAGCCTCCTATTTATAGGACGAGCTCGAAACAAGATCCGTCGAGGAAAACGGGGGGGGAGGCCCACCACTTCCAATCGACCTATCCGCGCCTTCGCGTGTGCGCCACGCGGGCGAAACGGAAGGCTAAACGCCGCACGGACAAGAACGGCCGTCCCAACGGTAACTTCCTAACGGTAACTTTTCCCAACGGCTCTTTTACTCGCAGGTAAAAAGTCCGGCGAGCTCGTCGCCAACGGTCACATCCCCAACGACCTCGCCACGACGCCGAGCTCGCAACATAATCGAACTCCGGGTTCGAAGGCTGGCTCGTGAGCTCGAAAGCCGCCGGAGACACCCCGAGCAAGGAGTGCAGCGGTGGAAGGGCATCGACGGCTCGGGCACCCGCGCAGCCGTGCAGAGTCGGGGCTCCATCCAAGCCACGTTTGAGTCGCTAATGATCGCGAACGCCCTCCGGTCATCCTCCGCGAGAGAGGCGCACGAGCCACCGCGGGCCCTTCGGGATCTCGGTGACTCTAGAGGACGGGTCTTTGGAATATGGGGTTGGTCCACAAGCAGTTCGACGACGAACGAGCTCGCCCTCGAACGCGAGCTCGGACCTCACTCAAACATATCCGTTTTAAAGCTCACAAGAGCGCTCGACTTCGGCCAACGCGGTAAAGTCGGGTTCGAGCTCGCCACCCATCCTAAGGGAACCTAAAAACGCACGATGGTGCGAGCATTCGTTATAACAAGCCTCCGCGAGGACCGGCCCATCCTCCCGCATCCTCGAGGGCTACACCGCGGGCGCCGCGCGCACCCCAAGCGGGAAAAATCTGGTCCCCTAACCCGATACTTGGCCGCACGAGTCGGCCGCAAGACGGGGGCTTGCTCCCCTCGCGTGCTCGGGGCTACCGTGGGATGCGAATATTCGAACCCAGTCAATCATCCCAATCCATCCATAACAACGCGTTAAAGAGGGAGCGTACTCGTCAAACAGTGGGATGTTACTCGCCATAGAGGCCAAAGCACGAGGACACCCCCGTCTCGGGCGAAGACCCGCTAACCATGGAGGCTCAGGAGCGAGCTCAAGCTCGCTCCGGGGAAAAACCACCGTCTCGAATGAGCTCCCTGGGGAGCGCGAAGGAACGACGAACTCCACCGCGGCACCAAGCTCTTCTCCGTCTCGAACGAGCTCCCAAGACTGGACCCAAGAACGATCGGGAGAATCCGCGCGTTTATAAGATCGCGGACTCGCAGCCTACGCGACTAGCGCCGCAACCCCGCGATCGTGTCCGCCCGCGGATAAGATCCCCGCAGCGACGCGTGGCGTGAAGCCGTCAGGTCATGCCAGTCCCGACAAACACAAGGGACACATGCTACGCGACAAGGATGACCTCGGTGGACGAGGTCAAGTTCCCTAGCGAGCTCTCCTGGCCACACGTTTTCCTGCGACACCAAGTACGAGCATTTAAGGCGCGGCGGCGTATCCATGACCTCGCCCGCGGTGCACCGGCGCGGCCCGACGGGGCGGACAACGCTGGGAGTACGGCGGCGGCGGACGAGCTCATTGTCTCCTTCTACACCGACCGACGAGCCCGAGCTCGTCGCCCGCACGCATTATGTATCGGGATACGGAGCCGCCCCTATCCTACTCTCACGGCGAGGGCGCGCCGCGGTGTAGGATGGCGGTCGGGGAGCGCCACGCCAGGACGGGCGTGCGTGCCCGACATGTCGGGGATTCTTCTCTTCTACCCCTCCAACTTGTATTTCTTTCATCACACAGTCCTCAACCCGATGGCGCCCTGTGAGCTCCCCTTGGGACTATAAAAGGGAGGGCTCGGCCACCGGGTGAAGGCAGGCTCTCTTGCACACAGAAAACACACACACACACACACCGATTCGATCACATTCTCACCATTGAGACTTGGGAGCTCATCTCCCTCTCGCCCAGCTTGTATTTCGCCCCCGATACGAGCGGTTTGAGCTCGATAGTGCCACACACCTTTGGACTAGGGAGCTCGGTAGCCCCGAACCAGTATAAACCCCCATGTCATTGTTCTTGAGCTAGGCCATCGTTGCACACATTAGCCAGTCGGTTACTGTGACCGTGGTATACGACCACGACAGCATTACTACTTCATATCATATTCAGGGGACATCAACTAGGAAGGATTCAATAATGAGATCTTCACCTTCTTTGCGACACACGTCCTACTGTTCACTATTTGCGGAGGGAGGATTACAGAGGACTTAATAGGGTTGTAACCCCTACAAGCTACCACATGACTCAACTTATAGTGGGCATTTGCAGATGTAACATATATAATCACCACACTTACATAAGCTATAACACCTATCTTGCACGTTACAAGATGAGGGATATAGAATCCTAAGTATGCAATCCATAATAAATATCTAACTCTACAAGAAATATTAAAGTAAACAATAAACATTGCAATAAATAATATAATAATGATGAAGAACAAATTGCCATAGATAAACTTGAGTAATATATCAAAGATATAAATGTATCTATAGAATACAGAATTGAAGTTCAAGTCTTCTTAGACTTGGATTTCCTTCTAATCTACTACTATGTAGCTAACCTCTCTAGAATTAGAACTACTCGAAGAACTAGGGTTTGGGGCTCTAGATGACTTGATCTTTATAACTTTCGGATGATGATCTCTAAATTATCAAGATCTTGAATTAGAGTTTCGAGATGGTCCCTCCGCCCTTGCTTATAAAGCCCCACGGGATGAACGCATGACCCTTGGATCAAACCGACTTGATTGGGCGACATAGATCTACTCCTTAGGTCGATTGTGAGAGAAGGTTCTCGGAAGCCGGACACGTGACTCCACCACAAAGAGGCTGCCCGGCCCCACCTACTAGAGTGTGGGCCCCGGCTTGTGTGAGCCATCTTATTTTGTCCTTTGGGTCAATAGAATTTGTACTAATCGTCTTGTTTCGGTCCTTTTCTTCCATTTATCTATTTCTCCTATTTTTCTTCTATTTTCTCCTGTTTTCCGAGTTACTCAAGAAAACCGAGTATGCAAACAAAACTTGCGGAAATTCCTATCTTCTAGTGTTCTTGTTCTTAAATTTTCTATTTGTTTATAATAAAAAGTTGAGGTTAACACATCCAACACAAGTCGGGCATTTGAGTCGGCCGCTTGGCTCGCCACAAGATCGGTCGCCGCCGCAGGCCGATTTCGTGATCGTGAGTCGGGTCCCTCACTTCCTTCCTAAATCCTGATTTCGTGGTGAAGTTTTTTTTAGTCATCTTGATTCTTGAACTATGAACATAAATAGAGACATTCGATCCTATTTTTCGAAAAGCGACAAAGAAGGCGGTTGATGTTGCTTTCAACCCCGATCCGGCTACGGATGAAAATATTGTGGAACAGGCATGACACAATGAAGAAGAAGATAGAGTACAAGTTCAAGAAGTTGCAAATCCTTTGCCCTCGCCCCGGCTAGCATCACCCCCACTGCCCACATCATAAAGCCACCAGTGTATGACATGAATTGTCTTCCATATGATCCAAATGAAAGGCTTCCCATCGATTCTTATCAAGTTAAGTGATACTTGTCTTGGATCATTCTCTAGTCACATTTATTGAGCGAGATATTTTCTTCCAAGTTAATAAAGATGATATAATGGACACATTTATGTCTTTGAGAAAGTGATGGATCAAGAAGTAATATTGTAAGTCTCACCTATTTTTTATGAACTAAACCCGTGGGGAAAAGCCCCCGGTGGCGATTAAATTAAAAGGGCAAGAAACAAAGGGTGTTCAAGAGAACTTACAGGGACTAACTAGGGGTTAGTGAGAGACAAGGGGGAGGGTAACAAACTAGCTAAAAAACAAAATACAGGAATAAGACTGGAAGAAACAGGAAAATTACAATGCATGAAGCCTAAGCATCACAGATTGGTGGAGCGCCAGTTCAATTCTAATAAGATGGGCTTTAACCTCCTTTTGAAATCATCCTTCCAAAGAACTAAGTTTGGATCCTTGCCATTGAAAATCAGACCATTTCTTTCATCCCAAATACACGAAGCTCGATCATAAAAATCTCCATAAAGAAAGGGAACCCAAAGAGGCTTTTGGCAATGAAGCTTACGGTGCACAAAGAAATCATCATTCCAAACAATGCTAAGAATGGACCATCTGCACAACGAGGAGGGGCAATCGAAGAAAAGATGGTCCAATGTTTCATCGATAAGATTGCCACATAGAACACAATTATACTTCCTACAGCAACTTCTCCCTTCTTCTAAGCATATTGCGAGGATTGAGACGATCATTTAAAAGCAGCCAAGCAAAGAATTTGATCTTGGAATCATGTAAATCATTAGAGATAATAGGGAGCTGAGCCGGAAAACCTAAAGAATAAGAAATTCATTGTGGGCTTGTCTAGTCATTGGGATCCTAAAATAGTCAAGAAGATTGGGGGCACTTCTAAGACCCAAAGAGAAATATTTTCATTTTTTAGCAAACTCAAAGAGGTTAGGGAGCTCCTGAGAGTAAATCTTCCCCTCAAGCAGGTATGCCAAAAAACTGATAGTTTCTCCTTTATTAGGGGTACAAAAGGCCACACCCCTCATCCGAACATTGAACCTTAGAATGTCCTTCCACCAAAAGGACCCTTTCTCTCTTGCAAGGTGAGGCACCTCAACAGAATAATACTTGTCCCAAATTAATTTCACCCACTGCATGTTATCCTTTCTATAGAATTTATGCAACTATTTTATTAAGAGAGCATCATTTTGCAGACTGAGGTTGATAATAACCAAGCCACCCTTAATTATCTCTAGGAGCCATGACCAGCTCCTAAGCTGCCAGGTTGTAGCCCTTCTTTCTGTAGTCACTGCCCCTCCACAGACAACTTTTTTCCTATGCTTATCAATGATCTCTACAACAGTGATAGGGAGTTTGAGTGAGCACATGTAATATGTGGGGGAGAGAGGAGATGACTGAGTTAACAAGCTGAAGCCTCCCTGCGTAGGAAAGGAGACTTCCAAAGCCAAAGAATGATCCTATCTGGTCGAATGGCCCTAAAGTGATGCCTGTAGAACTTGCTCGAAGAATAGAGTAGATTGCCCCATATGAAAGACTAGGAATCATGTAAATCATTAGAGATAATAGGGAGCTGAGCCAGGAAATCTTGAAGAATAAGAAATTCATTGTGGGTTTGTCTAGTCATTGGGATCCTAAAACAGTCAAGCAGATTGGGGGCACTTCTAAGACCCCAAAGAGAAATATTTTCATTTTTAGCAAACTCAAAGAGGTTGGGGAGCTCCTGAGAGTAAATCTTCCCCTCAAGCAAGTCATGCCAAAAGCTGATAGTTTCTCCTTTATTAGGGGTACAAGAGGCTACACCCTCATCTAAACATTGAGCCTTAGAATGCCCTTCGACCAAAAGGACCCTTTCTCTCTTGCAAGGTGAGGCACCTCGCCAGAATATTGCTTGTCCCAAATTAATTTCACCCATGAATGTTATCCTTTACATTTGAATTTATGCAACTGTTTTATTAAGAGACACTACTACTAAAATGAACTTCCGTGGCGTTTTTTTTTTTATTTTCCATGGCAGTTTTTAGAACCGCCACGCAGCTAGGGTCACGTTAATCGAGGCATTTTTCGTGGCGGTCATTTTGATGGCCAATAACCGCCATGGTAAATATTAACCATGGCGGTTTTTTAACAAAACCGCCACGGTTAATCTAAAAAAAGAAAAAAAAAGAATAAAAATCCGGTCGGGCCCAAACGGGCCCGAGATCCACTACCTGCGCGCCGCGCCTAGATCTGCCCGCCGGGAGGATCCGGCTGCCGGGGTCCGCCAACACCTCGCGGCCCGGCGCCCTCCCGAGCGCCGCCGCTGGGAGGGAGCCGTGTGTCGCCAGGGTGGAGGAACCGCCGGGAGGAGCTTGTAGTGGGAGGAGCAGCCCGGAGGCCCGCCGAGGAGCCGCGGGGGAGGAGCGGCCGGGGAGGGGTCCGCCCTTGGGAGGAGGAGCAGCGGGGAGGGTCCGCCGGCCGGATCCGCCAACACCTCGGGCCCCAACGCCCTCCTCGGCGCCGCCGCCCGGGCGGGAGGAGCCGTCGCCCGGTGGAGGAACCGCCGGGAGGAGCGCCGCCCGGTGGAGGAACCGCTTGGAGTGTTGCCTTCGTGGTGTTGTCAGATGCGGTGAAAGAGAGAGAGTGCGGTGGTGATTGGATCTTTGAAATTTGGAAACCCTAACACTCCCCTCTCTATATATACGGGCCCGATCTCAGAATGGTATTGGGCTTTTTTCTGGACTGTTTGGGCTGGCAATTGGGCACCATTAACCATGGCAGTTTTTATAAAAAAACCGCCACGGTTAATCGATTTTTCATAGCAGTTATTAAAACCGCCACGGTAAATTATAACAAAGCGCCATGGTTAGTGAGGTATTTTCCGTGGCGGTTTCTCAAATGCCCGCCACGGAAAAAAAAATCCAAACACCACGCAATAACAATCCTGTAGTAGTGAGAGCATCATTTTGCAGACTGAGGTTGATAATACCCAAGCCACCCTTATCTTTAGGAGCCATGAGCAGCTCCCAAGCTGCCAGGTTGTAGCCCTTCTTTATGTAATCACGGCCGCTCCACAGACAATTTTTCCTGTGCTTATCAATGATCTCTACAACATTGATAGGGAGTTTGAGTGAGCACATGTAATATGTGGGATGAGAGGAGGTGACCGAGTTAACAAGCTGAAGCCTCCATACGTAGGTAAGTCTCTCCTATTGCTATATTTCAAAGTATTTGTATTCCTTTTAAATAATTTATGTCAATATTTGACGTCATTTTACTGAATTATGATATGGTTTTAACGAATTGTGTAAGAATGTTTTATGGTGCATACCCTATGCTCAAAAGCTGGGCTCGCCACTGCAGGCTAGTCGTAATGGAAGTGGTGTCGGCGGCATTACACACAACACGGGAGAAGCGACCGAGAAGTGTTGTCCCAGCGACCGTGGCGATTGTGATGCCGACAAGTACGTTGGTGGTCTGGTCAGAAATGGAAGCAAGGAAAAAAGATGTTTGCGCGTCAAGGCCACCCGTCCCGGCGGAATAGACGGCGATTTGGAGCAGAGCGATGAAGGTGAAGCACACCGTCTACCTTGTCCTAGAGAAGTGCTACGAGGCTCGCGTGGTATGGGCAACGTTTCCTACATAGCCACCCCCCCCCCGGTCCACCCACTCCCGACGAAGCGGACGACAGGCCGTGTAGTGGCATGGGTGGCGTTCCATGAGCATTACGCGCGCCTCTGCTCGGCAGTCAGGAAGCCTGCGAGATGATGACACAGGCGATGGGGAAGCGCGGCGATGGGGGCGAAAAAACCATAGGGGAGCAGACAAGCTGTTCGTTGATTCGTGCTCGTGGCAGCGGAGAGCAGTCCGTGGATTCTGGAATTAGGATACGGAGCCGAGAATCTGTACTTAGCAAAAAAATACTAAATTACCCCTAATTATAATTAAAGGGGAGGAACTGCTGGTTCCAGTTAAGCAAGGTAAAAAAATTCTCCTTTTATATACTTATACATTACAAATGAATAGGTTATGCGTTGATAGAGAGATGATTCTCACAATTTTATTAACTAAACATCCTCAGCACGAAAACAAGACCTTTTCCAAGGTTGATAGGGGGTGTATATCTTAGAACCTTTTTAACCAAAGCATTCACTTGGCTACTTTGTTTATGTCTACAGGGTATCGGTGAATGCAATCAGCCCATGGACCATCGAGGTTGCTGGCAGACTGGATGCACTTCCACACAACGCTATTGCACTTGAATCCGGATCCAAATCCAATCATCCATACCCGATCACCCTTCTTTATCCGATTCTTAGCATCGATGTATCCAAGCTCATACCAGACGGAGCTGCTCGATGTGTTCCCAAAACGGTGCAGCGTCATACGCGATGGCTCAACGTCCTCGTCTGATAGACAAAGGCTACGTTGGACAGCATCAATTACCGCCCGCCCACCGGCATGGATGCAGAAGTGCTCGAACGCCATCCGGAAATCTGGTACATAAGGCTTTATCCTTCTCCTCAGCAACTTACTTGCAATTGCTGATAGCACAAATAGCAGCTGCTCTGAGAATGGGAGCACAAGGGATCCTATTGCCCGGATGTTGGCCTGCAGCGTGTCGCCAGCAATGGTTACGAGGTCTTTGGAGAGGTTCACTCCCATTTCACCTGCGTCATCCTCCTCTTGGAATGCACACTGATAAGATTTGTCTTGGGCAGCTGTTATTGTGCGTACAGTGTGCATGAGCTTGAACCGTGACATAGACCTAGATGTCGACAATAGCATTGCCGCCCCACCGATCCGGAATAGAACATTTGGCAGTAGCATTGCACGGTTCCTCCCTGAGTAGAAGTGCAGGGAGACGATCTCCGTAGAAACCACCAGCGCATGTGCATTCCTCCGGGGACAGCCCGCATGAGATTTTTGCAACTTCCACTGAGATCAACCCCTGCACTACACCCCATTCCAGCGATGTGGATGTTTCGAGTGTCACCTCGTAGCTTGTACTTGTTTACAATCATGTCAACCAAGGATGGCACTGGATTGAAAGCACTACAGTTTGTGACCACTATGTCAATTGTCTTGGGGTTGATGCATGTCTTAGCAAATAGGTCATCAATGGATGAAAATATGACCTGCTCTGCCTCACTACGAGCAGTAGTCAAAGTGTGGTATGGTGGCAGGTAGTGGGTACCAATGGGGAGGTAGCTCTGATCACCAATGCCCGAGTGCTCAAGCATGCGCGTCATGAAACGAATGCTGTTATTATCGAGGGATGGCATGTGATGAAGGTGTTCGATAAAACTGGCCGTTGAGACACGACAATTGGCTGTATGACGGAAGCAAGCATAGTCCACAAGGTATACATGGCGAGAGGTATACATGAAGTATACGAGGATACCTAAGCCAAATGAAAGGAACGTGAGCAGAAACAAATGGGCATGCCACCCTACATGTAACCATATTAGAATCTTGGCAGGGCCTAGCTGTGCGCCTTTCAGCAATAGGATGGTTGCAAATAGCACAGCAACAGTGACAACAAAATTGTTCACGACGAGTTGGAAGACGTATTTTAGGCGCTTGAGGCTGGGTAGTGAGTTCATGTTGTTGAGCTTGGCTCATGTTTTGAGACAGATTGTCGGATGGTATGCAAGATTTTTAAAGGGGCATGTCTTTCATAGCATTTATTCATTGCCATTAAATCCTCATGGGGAACATTTGAGGCAACTGAAAAGCATGCCTGCATACACATCAAACACTTGAAAGATGAAGTGCATATATGCCATGTACACTGTGTCACTTCCTAGAATAAATTGGGCATGTGTATAAAAAACATTTAAAAATATTGAATCAAACTACTTCTTGAGGAGGTCTAAATGCTAACTTAATCATCACCTTCTTTGTAGTTTAGTATTATTTGGGGAATCGTAAGATCTTTGGCATCTAGGAGTATATCTATACCTATTAATAAAGAGGAAAAAATTTCCACGGTCCATCCATTTTTTTTGGTCCGTCTTCCCTTAACTAACTCCGTGAATGTGAAAATAGTCTCTTTTCACGTTTATCTACAACTCGCATATATATGACATGTATATGTCATCTTATCTTATAACTAGGAATCCTAATCCAAATACAAGATGTTCCGATGAGACTTCTTTTGTGTTTTTTTGGAAACTTAGACCTCACGTCGTATACGAGTCCAAGTCATGTTGCGTCAAAGCCTCCAGCTTGTGTTTCTCCTTGTGTTTCTCAAACCTAAGTCATGAATACGCACCTGCATGGTAATCCAATGTCTATTGATAATTATATCCCTATATATTAGACTTAACCTCTACTTCTATAGATCGGAAATTGGATTCCAACTCTATCTTGGAGACTCGGAGTTCATCTTGCACATGTGCAGGCCAGGCCACTGGCATTGACTCCGTATGAAATTCATATTGATAATAATTGATGTACATATTGAGTATTACTATATGTATCTCGTAAGTAACATATACTCATCATTCACACTCATACAAGTTGGAACTTCTCGAAATTCAATTTCAATATGCGTTGACTCCTGTGGCAGCGCATGAGCATATTTACTAGTATTATAATATTTCCTTCCCAAATTTTACATGTAATATTTCTGTGTAGTAGATCAGGGCACGCAAAACTGTATACTTCCGAGAACATGGAAACAAAAACAAGCCAATTGTTTGATATATGAAGTGTCAACACAGCATGTACCAGATATCGTACGATTGATCTGATGTTGTTGGTTGTTGGCGGCACGGCAGTAGCTTAAAATGTTGTTGGCATGTAGGGTCTAAAAGAGAAGCTGCATATGGAAATATATATTGATGCATGGAATGGACGCAGCAAGTAACATGTGTTTCTCTAAATTTAGGGGAATTTCTTTTACTCTGTGATTTTTTTTTAGATTACACGGTACAACGAAGACGCTCAACATGCACGCACCTCACACCTATGAACACATAGATCACAACTTGTCTTTTCACCACTTGAATTTTTTTGCAAGGAGATTGCCTCTGCTTTTTGAGAAAGCAATAAGAGTTTTTACATACTCGTGATCAGCAAAAAAAAACATAAAAGTGGCATACACCCTGCCGGCAAGCGTTTGAACAACTAGCTACAAAGATTTAAAGTGAAATAACATCCGAACTAGAAGCTTGACTTCGAGCACGATCGCTGTTCCAGTCTTCAATATGCGACACCATGTTTCCTCAAGAAAAATATGCAACTTAACACCATGCATCTTCAGAAGTTGGGATCTGTCTGCAACCCCACATCTGCAGCGTATTGACAGTAGCATAAATGACGAGATCATGACGATTACATGGGGGAAATTAATTTTTTTTCTCTATTGCCATCTTATTCCTAATTTTCCAGATCTCCCAAGCGAAACATGCAAAGAAAAAGGACGGCTAATCTCTGGGGAAACCCAAGCCACCATGGCAATAAATCATATAGAAATCAGATACGGATACAGGGAAATTATGCCACCCGATTTTCACCACTTGAATTTGGTGCTGTTTGAAGTTTGCAGGTCGTTGATCCACATTTGGTGCTTGTTTTAAGTCTGGCATTAAACTGAAATGCACGGTATAAACGTCCTCCAAATGGCAACACACCTCCCTGCTCTTATAATTGGTGATTTTAACATCACGAGAAATATATATTCAGTTGTCGACAGCATGCACGGGAGATCGTACTACTAAAATTGTTGATTGTTGGCATGGTGGTTGCTTAAAAATTTGTTGGCCGATGGGGGGCTTAGAGAAGAAGCTGACAGTTGAGAACATAGATGCATGCTCTGTCACACCATGCAAATAAATAACGTGTCGCAAATCAATCTACATTTTATCATTTTACTGTTTTATGCGCTTTATCCCTTAAACCATACATTTCCATCCCCCATATGATGTTCTACAGAGCATCTCAACGGTATTTGTGGGTGTTCTAGGAAACTTTCCCAACTCAAGAACAATCTTAGGTAGTGTGCCTCACGACAAGCTTCTTCCTAGGAGGCGTTTCTAGGTTCTTCGTGGTAGAACTACCAAAACTAGCTAAGCCAGTTTTCCTTGTCTCATATTGAATCGCTCAAAGCAATCTAAGAGGTCCTTTTCATTAAGATATGGTTTTCCTGTTAGAAGACAAATAGTCACATTGCCAAATCCCTAACACTAGTACAGATTCATTCATCTATGCCGCCCGGCATGACTGTCGAAATCCAATCCACCGGCGGTGATGTCCAGGTTCAGGGTGCGAAAATCAGAAAATCCATGAAACCAACCATAATCGACAGTGAAGATTTAGATCACTAACGGGTTGAATCGTTCCCGGCAAGTGATCTAGATGGACACTGAATCCTTTGTCGGGTTTGAATAAGAACTGGTAGCGATTTCAAGACGAAGTAACAGTAAAACAAATGATAGAAAAAGAAGATTGACGCACATCGAGAATAACAAACGATTCATTCATTGGAAGATAATATATACTAGTATCTTACAAACACATAAAAATACTAGATAATGATAAAATAAAAAGAAAGCGGCCTGGGCCGCCGTCGCCTTTTTGGTCGAAAGCAATTTCAAGACGAAGAAACAAGATAAAACAAATGATAGAAAAAATGAAGATTGACACGCATCAGAATAAGAAACGACTAGTTCACTAGAACATACTAGAACACAGATCGATGCCTACCGGGTTTGAAACAAAAACCGTGAGCGACTTCAAGATTCACACACATCATATTAAACCAATAGGTGCAAGGAAACAGTAGAAAAAATTAATGACATAAATAGAAGATTGACATGCGCCGATTAATAAACGAATGATTCATTAACAAACCACATAAACCAAATATATTGTATCTTACAAATCCACACAAAAGACAATTGATAAATTAACATAAAACAACCTAAGCCACTTTCTTGGCCTTCTTGGCCGCCCGCCTGGCCGGCTTCCCGGAGACGCCTTCCTGGCCTCCTCCTCCATCTCCTCCCGGTTTGGTTGGTATCCCCTCGGCTAGGATATTGGCTAGGGAGTTGATCCGGAGGGCTTAGAAGTTGGCTTTCGCCTCCAAGGGCAGATTCACCCTTGGCAGGCCAACATCGACGGCCGGGGCTATTGAGCTTGTTGAGGGCGGCGCCGAGGCGCTCCACAACGAACTTCATCTCCTCCCGATTGGCGGCCATGTTGATCGCCGTCGTCGGCATGTCCGGCTTCTCGTGAAAGGGGTACGAAAGAGAAGTTAGTGTTCGACAACGCAATGAGGGGAGGGGGGTATAAACAGTGGCGTTTCCAAAAAGACAGTTCCTCGGAAAAACGTTAACGGTGACCGGCTACGACCTATGGCCGTCTCCTCGGCACTCAACGGCATCGCGTTTTCCAAGGCACAACCGACTGACTAATGATTTGTTTTTTAACAAACTAGCAAAAATGCCCGCGGCGTTGCAACGGGTGATAGACAAAAATATATCATTACCATCAAATAACTTTAAGGGCTACAATATGCCGTCTCATTTATGAAGTTTGTCGTGATATCCTGTATGACGTTGTTCCCATCTCAACGGCACTTCTTTGCTCAAGTCCCAATCCCATTGTCCTTGACCTCGACGGATCGACGACGCCGGTTACGCGGACTCGCGATGGCCGAGAACCCCGATGGGACATTGGCACTACGTCGCTCGAGTCGCAATCCCCTCGGTGTGCGCCTTGACGAATCGGCCGCGCTCCATGCCAAATAGCGAATCGGGACGGAAACCGACGGGCCACAGATCTCAAAGTCGGTTGGGCACCATGGCGTCACCCGTCACCCCATCACCGCGGCGGGATGTCCGAAAGTGGTGTCGTGTTCCATCCATATCATATCGTATCCTCTAGTCGAGATTATTAGATTAAGCAAAACCGACAAGAAAACATCACCGTGTAGTCCGTATTGGACTTGCATGCCGCATGAGCCGCGTTTCTTGGGCTAAGGCGGAGAAAGCCGCCGCCGGCCCCTCGATGTGGCCAGCCCAGTTGGCCACCACGAAGTAGCCGGGTCCAAATCCATGGCCATGGTCCCCGCGCCACAAACGACGGCCGAGGTGTTGTTCCCCACGAGATGTTTGTCATCTTCCAGATACGCTCCATCGGTCGGAGCGGGAGCATGGCGAGGCCGATGAAGGCGAACCCGAGCACCAAGAGTGTCATGCCTGGCGTGTCGGTGAGCCTAGCACAGGCCCCCATCACGGGCATGGCCGACCATGAGGAGGTACCCACACCATGCCATCGCAATGTTGGGGAAGACGGCCTCCTGGTGGTTGCCGGCGTCGTGGGAACAAGGTTTGATAGATAGAGGCGACACCGGAGCAGCCGGCGCGCGTAGGCTTAACCCGGCTACCCATAGGTCGTCAAGGAGCCGACCCGGATCGCCGTTACGGCACCGGGCCATCACCTTGTTGGGGACATCGTGGTGGTTGTCGGCGTCGGCGTCCGCCGCGTCCCTAACCTCCTCCGCTGCACGCGCGCTCCATCGGTCGGGCTCATGACGGAGCACGGGCGCAGCTGATGAAGCCGACGCCCAGCAACAGGACCGCATAGGCGTACATACTAACGCTGGCTTCTTCGTATTTGCATCGGACTCACGAAAGGTAGAAAAAAAAAGGTGAATGAGAAATTTCCTCTCTTTATGAAAGAAAAAAAAAATCTTCGTACAAATTTGAAGAACAAAAGCAACATGTGCAAACTGCATAACGGGAGCCAGAAAAGCAAGCTAAGAATACAAAAGTTCTTACCACAAAAATTGGGATTGATATGTGATTCCGAGACAAAGCACTCGCGAGAACTTTCTCGTGGGGCCACGCTGTTCGAGTACGTTCCCAACACGAACTCGGCTCCTGTATTGCTGTGACAGAGATTTGAACCCCAACGTGAACTCGGCTTCTGTTTCGTTGTCGAGCTCGCTATGACAACGTGTTGAGCCATTGGTACAGTCGAGCGGACTCCGGATCGAAAACAACTGAGCACCAAAAGAAAACACGGACGGCGTTAGAGGAGGGCAGGAAAGAGGTTGAAGGAAAAAGGGTGAAAGAAAAAAGGGTGAAAAACTTTTTTGGCAGAATTTTTTTCTTCCGTGCGTTGCAACGGGAGAACAATAAATATCTTATTAAAAATAATTATAGAAATGGTTCTTATATTTATTTATATTTGATATTTTCAAAATCTTATTTTACGAAGAACCTATTTAGATATTGTTTGGCTCACTTATTTACATGATCCGTTCACCCGTGCGTTGTACCTAGTCCTCGCTGCTACGAGGACTCCAAGGCCGCGTCCGTGTCCAATCCGGCAATCCCACCCTTGTATGTTAACGGAGTATTGGAGTCTGACGGAAACGGAGTATTGGAGTCTGACGTCTCTGATCGTCTGATCATGCATGCGCGCGCGCGATTAACCGACGAGGACAGAGGTGCCAAGCCCACATCGATCCGCCGGACGGGCGCGTTTCGATCGTCCACTGGTTCGTGCGTACGCGGAACCGAGGGCACGCGGTACTTAAGCCAACAACGCCTTGTGGGGGAGATCGAGGAGGCAGGGGCAAGCTCCTCCCCGGAAGGCACGCGACGGACGAAACGTTCATGAAAACGCGAAACTGGCCGGGACGTCCTTATGATGATACAGAGGGAGTACTAATCCTATTCGTATACGATGAGGGTGAAAGAAAACCACGGTGGAAAAAAAACGGCAGAAATTTTCTCTCTTTAATAGTAGGTATAGAATTTTACATTGAACGGTGCCCAAGTTTAGATTCGAATCAAATTTAAACGATATTTACATTGAACAACACTCAACTGTTTTGCACGTATTTAATTTTAATCGCTCTTCACTATACCACAGCCCAAAGGAGCGTCCAACCAAGGGTCGGTAAAAGTATCAAAACACCGTTGAACGGTCGGTCGCTATAAATTAGTGGCATACGGTTGGTCGCTATATCTTATTTTTTCGTCCGATGGTTGGTCGCTATTTTTATTTTGATTTTCTGATAAACGGTCCGTCGGTATATCTTGATATTTAGGTGGTCGGTCGGAATATTGCAATGGGTCGGTCGGAATATTGCAATGGGCCTCTTGACGCTCCAGTTGGAGCATTGGGCTCCAATTTGCTTAGGCCCATATGATTCATTCCAACAGATGGCTGCTACAACCCTAAGCACTCACTCACTGTCCCACGCCCGATCCTCCGTGCTCTCTCTTTCTCGGTCTTCCGAACAGCGCCGCCTCCTTCTTCCCCCGCACACACCGCCGCCCTCGCTGCTCCTTGCCGACACGCCGACGCCTCAGCCTCCGGTGCGCTCCCGGCCGGTCGCGGCCCCTTGGCGCTCCTCGCCGTCTCTCCGGTGACCCCAATCTCAGCCCTGCGTCTAGATCTGCGGCGGCCTGCTCCAAGCCTCCAAGTCCGACGAAGCATAGGGCGGGGACACAGTTAAGGCTGCAAGCCCTTCATGCTGGACCGCGTCATCCTCCTAGGTTCGTCCTCTGGCTTCCCCTTCTCCCCGCCGTCTACTTGCTCGCCTGCCTGTCTCTTATGTGGTAACGTGCGGTGTGTGTCGCAGGGGCTCAGGAGCAACACGCGCCTACGTGCAGCTTGTTGTGGCGCTGCGGGACGGAACAACCAAAGATGGGTGAAGGTAAGTTGCCACCACTTTCACATCCCCCGAGATCCATAGCTTGGAGGCACTGGACGAGGAGACAATTGTTAAACCTAGCCATGGAGTATAATAGTTATTTGAATTGTGAGTATTTTCAGAAGTTGAAAACAGAGACCAAGATCTAACTGTTCCACGCTCGATATGGATTTGATGTCCTTATTGCTTCACAGATGGAAACGTATATTCAAGGGCAGTCCATACCCCAGAGATTTAATTGACAATAAGGCATACAGAAGCCTAGTGAGTTTCAATCCCTTCCATCCTTATGTGTCCTTGGCATATTATGCAGCTTGAGTTAATAAACTTATGTATAGTGAAGTGTGTCTTTAGTAAACAAGCAGATTATCCTCTGAATATATACACAAGATCTAATCCTAAGGTCTTGCAACGATGTGCAATAATATACCCAAGGACCAAGGATGTCAGTTCTTGTAATTTGTTCACATGCCCTATTAGAAAGCTGTAACCACTGAACTGCTGCCACTACATCACATGGCCTATTAGGATGCTGCAATTACTTAACTGCTACCACTACATTTGCAATTAGCTGTATGAATTAGCTGTTTGGTATGCCAGTAGAGACTGTTATAATTGATTGTTGCTGTTGCCATTATTTTCCTGTAGAGCGAGATCGTAAGCTCTTCCTCACATGAATGAATAAATTAGTAAAGTTGCAATATGGTCAGCATATATATATTGTAACGACTTGTTTTATGGTCAACATATATTGTAATGACTTGTCAGCATTGTCTTTACTTGTATTACCTTCGAACACATGTTTGCTGCCTTGTACTGAAGGGTTTCAAGCTAACACTTTGTTCAGCATGGTAGGGAATCAATAGCCAGAGCGCTTGGGAGACATTGGAGAAAATTCTTAAGTAGGTGCTACAGTCCTTGACACTTACAGTCTGTTCAATTCAATGCTTTTGTGTAACTATATTAAGCTTACTTCTTGTTAATATTTCAGACTGTCAAAGTAAGAGATGAACATGCAAATGACATGCCTCTTATTCAAGCCATGTCAATTGTGCTTGACATGAATCCACATCTCAAGTAAGTGGAACTTAGGATCCGCTTGATTGTGTTATGGGGATTTGACAGGTCTTTTGATGACGTGCACTTACATTCATAGGTTGGAGGGCCTGGAATATGAAGCATTTCACTGGTGTATATGTAGACTGGAGGCATGATTAGTTACTGACATGGACACTATATATCTCTGAAGAATTAGATCAGGTATGCAATACAAAACATTCAACTACTCACATGTCCATACAGGATATGTTTGTTCTTTGCCAGGATGTTGTTCATGCATATATACAACACTAAGTCGATCGAATATGAACAAGGATTTTAATAGAAGCTTATAATGCCCCTAAAGGCTCATTTCCTGTATAAAATGTCTGAAAGGCAAGTCATTGAACACATTTTAAGAGTAGCTGTAGAAAAACAGGTACTTCCTCCTATTTTCCCTGTCAGTTTGACTGGATCTGTTCAAGTTCTGCATTCTACATTTTGGCACCCTCTGATTTCCAACACTATACTTGATACAACGTGAGACTCAAACTACTTTGCTTGCAGCATTGTTCAGAATTCTCATTCTTTTATATCTGCTACACCATATGATCTGTTCAGACCTGTTTTTCTATTTTGATGCTTATATATAATTAAACAAAATTATTGTTTTCTATCTTGTGCCATTTTCAAAGTGTTGTTGTACACATTATACTTGATAGAACAAATCTTCCATTTCAATCAGTAGTTGTGGATTTCTGTGGCACATTACCAGGCAATTCATTCATTTCAAGAGTAGTTGTGGATTTCTATGGCACATTACAAGGGTGTGCGCCCTGCACTAGTTGGTTCAATATTTCCTTGTGTTTCCTTTGTTCATATTGAGTTTTATGTTCCTTTGTTTTCTCAAGAATTATACAGGCATTTCAGCTTAGGTGTTTTCTTGGATTCAACTAAAATAGATGGTGTTTGCTAAGTAGGTTTGGATTTTTTTTTTTTTCGGATGAAAATTACAGAATGACTTATTGTTTGAGACTGAATGTTGCTAGCTGTTTGAATCCTGGATTCAACTCAAAATGATTTATGCTATTTTCATCGATATCAAGTTTCATGTTGTATTCATGATGGCTGTGAACTTTTATGTTTCAGGTGAGAGGTAATAGATAGAGGTAGCCTGATGCATGCAGCAAGTGGATGGACTGAAGTGCTAATGGCGACTGCATTGATTAGCTAGCTAGAGATAAAAACTCTTGTAAGCACTTCCTAGTGATGAATCATTTGTAGAGAGTACCACCAAACCGTTGAGATGTAAGACAAATGCTTATGGATATAATATAAGTGTTTGCTATGATGAGCTTTTTGTGTTGTGACTATATTGTTTCAAAATGGAATTGTCAATTGAATGTTTCATAGATCGTATGATTAGTACTGATCATGAGATTAATGTATAAACATATAATATTATGTTGTAATTTTCTTTTATGTAGAGCGTCGATGGTTGGTCGCTATATAATATATAGTGTCAAACCATTGGTCGCTATATAATATATAGCGACAAGTTTGTAATTGGCGTTGGACGGTCGGTCGCTGTATATGTTTGATTTTACCGTCGAAGCGATTTGGTCGCTATAAAGTAAGTCGGTCGCTATAAACTTATAGCGACGCCGATTATTTCGCCCGACTACATCGGTCGCTATATGTTTATAGCGGCCTCAGATGCGTATGTCGCATCTATCGACTTATAGCGACCATCCGTAGCTTCGCTATAGATAGGTTGTGGTATAGTGTTTTGAACTGGAAACGAAACAAATTCTAGGGACAGAGGGAGCAACACACAACATTAATATATATATATATATATATACGGAAGACTATTTGGACCGGGGGCCCAAATGGCATTCAGACCCCAGTCCCCATCGGCCAGCCCGCAAGTCACGGACTCTTGCCTTCCCGATATTTTTTTTTCACAGGCTGCGGAACCAGCGAATCACCACCACACGGTTGGCTCAGTGGCCGAATTTTTTATTTTTTATTGCATTTTAGTGTTTTTTGGTCACGTGAAATTTATTTCATCGTCCGTTTTTTTCTCACTTTTTCACGTACGCTTTTTTCTCCAATTTTTTTCACACGCCATATGCGGTATGCCAAGGATTTTTTTACTTCTTTTTTTCAGCGAGTGTTACAGAGGACTGGTAGTACGGATAAACATAAACACAAATTTCATAACACTTTTGATTAAGATTGTTGATGTCATCAGATAGTAACGATTGTATACAATCGGATTGAAGCCTGATAATGGCCTCACCAGTCCCTTAGTGGACTGAAGTTCCATGGAATTGTGTTCGAAACTATGCTTTCTGCTTGCTTCTCCTTTCTCCACTTTACTATAAAAATCTTCAGATACTTTGCTTGGGCTCTCGCCAATATCCGTGAACAGCTGAACCCAAACCAGAAAGCCATCTTTCCAAAGACCTGAAGCTCATAGCATCTCCCTAAAAAAAAAGAAGCTCATAGCATCAATTTTACTGGAAAAACCCCATCAGTTGGATAAATTCTGTCAACTACAATATTGGTATTTGAATTATAAACTCCAATCATTATATATCCAATAAGCTAAGCCTACCATCTAACCACTTCAGTAAAGTTCTAAATGTCAAATACTACTAGTAGCAGTGTTACTAATGGTTCTAAGCCCTCTAATTTCGCACATCATCACAAGGAAATCGAATGGGACATCTATGTTTGAAGGGACCGTACATGGTCAAACTGGATCTCGAAGGAGACACCACCGTAATAGTGGTGTATATAAACTATTTAACCAGAAACATTGTACAGCAATATGCACCTAATATTTTTGCTTAAGATTATTTAGCTAGTTGAACATTACAAATATTTATAATTGTTTCTTTCAAATGAGTATGGTAAAAATGAATGTCATCCATGGAATGTCTCATCTTTTCATACAGAATAATATTATATGCAAAAAAATCTTCAGTTATCTTAAATATTTGTCATACATGCTACAAATAATCCTCTCATACTTGCAACCCAGTAATTTCAGCATGTTTGTTTGTACAGGTGACTGCATATCAATCAACAAAAGTAACTAGTAAATATCAGAAGTGTATATGAGAAGCAACACTGTCCTTGCACATGTTGAGGCCTCTTGCACTGGCTAATGCATTTGATTCTTGCATCTCAGAGCTATAGCCATTAATTTCTATTGTCAACATGACAAAATGAATCTAATACTACTAGTTTGAATTATCTGAGATACTAGAAATGCTTTTAGGGGCTGCTAGATAATTTATTTAAGAACTTGAACAGCAACCAAACAGAATCAGATATGATCAATGTGCGGGCAACATCACGGAGCGAGGGAGAGACGGGAAAAGAGAGGGGCAGGCGGACTTTGAGCGGTGGAAGCGGCGGTGGCCCTGCACCTCCGCCTACTTGAGTCCACTTCCGGCAGTCCACAGTTGCCGGCCTGCTGCCTGTGCACGTCCTCATCTGCCCAAGGAACATGGAATCCTGAATTATTCATATAAATTAAAAAAACACGATGGAGCATCTGCCGGAAAATCGATACACAAAAGGACCTCACATGGTGCTGCTCTGAACTGCTGAAAACTGCAAGCAAAAGAGAAGCAAAGAGCACTAGTGATCACTCAGCTAAAAAAACAAAGAACAAATAACTCAAATTGGCAGTTGTGCATGTCCTGGCATGATTTTCTTTTTGAAATCTAACCAATCAAAAAGCATGATAACATTGGGCTATATAACTTTTGCTATCCATATATAACATTGAACCACAAAAATCATCACATTTCAAAGCTTTTCTTCAAACAAATAATGAGACATAAATGTTAACTAACATTTAGATGCGATGTAAAACAGGGGAGAAATATTCAAAAGAAGTACTAGTATTCAACCAAACTATTTGGCCATACCATGTTTTTTTCTACATTCAAGTATAGACACACATCAGGCTTATATTAATCGATCAGTACCAGATGATACCATATACAGATAAGGATGCAAGCTATGAAATTTGGCAAAAATCTCTATGTAACATGCATACAATATTTCAAGAACGATAGCTCTTCTGCTTCGAGGACAGGGCACAACTCTCTTGCTTTGTAATAATCGTATGTGCAGAGTTGTGGTAAGATAAATAGAATTTTGTGGTTTAGAATAATATTATATGTTAGAATAAGATTGTAGGGTTTCACTTGTGATAAGGACTTTGGCCGCAAAAATAGGATCATGGTACTGACTGATTCTGCAACTATGGTCTACTGAACCGTTTAAAACCAGTCTCGCCACATATGGACAAGGAGAACTAGATCAACAAAATTGGATATGGTACCTGAGACATGGACAGGGAGAACTAGATCAACAAATTCACAGTGCGACATTGTTCGAAAGTGAATTGCTCCCATCATCAAACAGTTTGACCAGTACTGTGAGAATAGCTGCACCACACAATTATTCATTAGTATAGACCATCAATGTCAATAAGCAAGCAAAAACTGAACTTCTAGAATAAAGCACCAGATTACAGGTAGAAGAGAAATGATGACTTTCCAAATATTACAGGGACAAATAAATATCACATCCAACGAACTCAATACACAAAAGAGGGAGTCAGTAGTTGTCTGCATTCTTTGTCTAGACTGCCCCTATAAATTTTGTAGCAGTTCCCCAAGGAGCTATACAAATTGAAAAGAACATATATGAAAGATAAATATTAGTTGTTTGAGCACAAAACAAAAGGTAATCAAAAGAAAGAACCGAGCCTAAGCAGCCATGGCAAGAAACAGTATGTTTGAAACTGGAAATAAGAAAAAGTAGGCTAAAAATAATGTTCTGACGAAGCAGGACACCTAACCTGCACAAGGAAAGCTCAATTTCAATGCTTCAAGGTGGGTGCAAGACTTTGGCTGAATCAAACTCTCAATCCTCAATTTCAATGCTTCAGGAAAAATGGCAAATCATCATTCTGCATGGGTGTAAACTTTTGTGGTCATATAAATAGAATCATAACCTCAAGGAAACAGGAAACTATACTTGCGTAATCTAAAATTATCCTATGCCTGTTGCTAATAATGATCTGTCAGAGATAAAATACGATCCCCACATTCATCAACTGATATGCATGCTTCAGCACATTGAATTATAGAATGCTACTTTTGGTTGGCAAAGCCAAAGATATAGTTGACTGCAATGTGAAATGTAACTGTCTATGGTGGGCACTGATGCTACATTAACAAATTACCACGAAGGAGCAGCTGTAGATAATAAGCACCCAGGTGGTAAAGTGTCACATCAAAAGAAAACATAAAATGTTTTCAGTGGAACACCCATCTATAAATCCACACATTCGTTGATATATTGATGACTAAAATCCACACATTCGTTGTTCGTTGATATATTGATGACTAATTAAATTGACTCTTTAACCAACAAAGATCCTACAACTAATTTCATGTCTGAATATATAGTAAGATTACTTTTATTGATTCATTTCTCTAATATATAGTAGTAATTTTCTTGTATAGCTCCTTTCTCATGAAAATAGCAGGACTGCACCCATTTGTTTGTGGCCTGGACTAATCACTAATCAGCAACACAAACCTCAAATATTCTACTGTGCTGACAAGTATAGATTATATCATTCAGAGCAGCAGCGGCTATCACCCATCTCGGATATTTGCAGGTTTATGTGGGAAGAAAAATGATTGGAATGGTGGTAAATAAGAAGCACTCAAAATTCAGTATAATAATGGCTACAGCAGAAACTGGAATGCTCTAATCATCACAACTAATCAGAGTATTCGAGAAAAAATCACAGCTAATCAGACAAAAGACAAAACACTAAAAAAATGGATGCACATAAGACAAATTACGATAAAGAAGGAACCAGTTATTTTCATCTCGATTGCATATTGATTTACAAAAAACACAGTTTAAGATAACCACGTAAATGCAATGAATTATAGTAAGATCAGTGTATGTTCTGATGCAACCAAGGAATACAGTAAAATCATGTTTAAGATGATGTGAGGCAATATAGGATTACAAATCTTCCCTCTCCATGTATGAAACGAAACTTCAGAAAGAAATCATGTGAGGCAATATAGGATTACATCTAAGGGGGCTGATCTGTCCCGCAGCATGCACATAATCATACATCGTTACAATGAATTACATGTCTATTGCCTCCCTTTGTGGATCCTGCAGAGGCCACAAAATTT
Organism: Hyparrhenia diplandra; assembly: GCA_015847255.1. Lineage (NCBI taxonomy): Eukaryota > Viridiplantae > Streptophyta > Magnoliopsida > Poales > Poaceae > Hyparrhenia > Hyparrhenia diplandra. The sequence goes on from JADLZK010007233.1 coordinate 244,017, forward strand.
CATGTCAGGTTATTAATATGTTAGAAGATAACAACTCTCCCTCCACAGATTTAGCCAAGATTAAAAAAATCATGTGGATATGATACCTGTGAAGGGGGCTGAACATGCCAAGGCGTCCCTCTTGCCCACACAGTCAGGCAGCCAGCTCTCCGGACGCCAATCGCCTGGAAATCTCAGCCTCGGTAGGGGTAGTTGAGGATGCCGGCCGACGCAGGGGACGTTGAGAAGCAGCACCGACCAAGCTTGGAGGCGACGCGGACGGTGCCTCCCGGCGGCGGCGTGTCAGACCGGCGGCGGCTGGGTCAGCCCCGCGCAATGGCCTAGCGTGGACGGGGGGCGGCCAGGATGGCCACGGTCTCTGCCCGCTCAGCCAGTGCAAGGGCCGTTGTGTGCGCTGCTGGGAGGGAGCAGGCCGCCCGCCGCCGGTGGGGAGCAAGGCCGCGCGCCGGGAGGGAGCAGGGCCTGCGCCATCGCATCTGGGAGGCTCGGTTGTGCGCGCCGTCGGTGGAGGAAGGCCGGTCGTCTCCAGTGGGGGAGGAAGCCGCGCGCCGGGGATGTCCATCCCGTCCGACGTCGTCGTCGTCCCGTTCGCCGAAGGAATCGCGCGTAGTGGACGCGAGTTGCAGGGCGCCGTCATGGTCGCATCAACGCCGCCACGCCGTGAGGGAAGGGGCCAGGCCGGCGACGTGACGGAGTTGGGGCGGACTAGGGGAGGGCGCGGCGGCGAGTAGCGGGGGTGAGGGGCAGCGCCGGCGGATGGGGATCGGAGCTCGCAGGAGTGGCGCAGCTGATTTTTTGGAACCGTCGAGAACGTGGGTGGGGGGAGTGGGCTCGGCATCGGACAGAAAAATAACTGGGCCGGGCCCGGGCCTGGGAGTGAGAGCAAATGAGAAATGCACATGGGTTGGCTCAGGTTGACCGAACGGCGGGGTGGACGTGTTTGCCTGCTCAACAGGACAGTGGGGACTGAATTCATTTGGACCCGGGTTCCAAAATATATATATATATATATTTGAACCCCGCCCAAATATCCGGTCCCCAAAGCAAGCCAGAGGAAGGCAGCAGGCAGCCTAGTCCTCGTCCTCCTCCTCCTCTCTGACGTTGTCCTTGGCCTCCTCCTCCTCCTTGCTGGCATCTGACATTGTCTTTGATAGTGGAAAAACCATAGTATTAGGATAACTGATCCTCCAGTGAGTTGAAGTGAAAATACACTCGATAAACTTCTTTGTTCTAAACCGACTTAACACTGGTTATTGTTGTTGTGCTTGTTATGTAAACAAAGATGTTCTCAAGCCGGCCCTGTCGTGATGATGTGACTTGACTTAAGTTTACAATTTGTAAAGCTACTCAATCTTCCCTAAATAACCGTTATTTTGCTTCCAAAAACAATTTTGACTGGATATATAAAAAATATATTAATATCTATATTATAAAATTAATATCATTAGATGAATGTTGAATCAATTTCATAGTAAATCTGGTCCAACTTACGGTACCAAAGTAAAAAAAAACAACAAATATTTAGGGACGCAGAGAGAGTATAGCTTTAAGTGTTTCTAGGTTTGCTTTAATTGGTCCTGGAAGATCGATGAGATGGACAGCTGCAACATACTATCTATTGCACTGAAATGTCAACAGAAATTTGGTACATTCAGTCATTTGAAAATATTCTTTCATGTATGTTGTTTGCTTTTTAATACACTGAGCTCTGGTGTATGGGTTAAGAGGTGGGTCAAAAATTGCATAATGGGCCGTATGGGTTAGAAACTAGTTGACCCACTTGCAACCCACCTGCATGCTAGCGAGGGGGATGGACTCTCCACACTGAACTTCTGTTCCTGCTAACTTTGCTAAGGTACATGCAAAGGCCAGATTGTGTTTTTTTTCCTTCATTAAACAAGTACATCAGTTACGCTACGGTTTGATTTGGGGTATAACAGCATCGCGTTCTCTTGCATCAGGAAGCTACCATACAAATTAAATAACGGATGCCACAGCACTTGCATCAAATATCTCATCCTTTCAATTAACATCGACTTTTTTGAGCAATCCAGTCAAAAATTGCATCCACGACCTCCCCTCCTATCCACTTTGCTGCTAACTTCATGTTTCGTTACAGCTCTCACACATCGACACGTGTCCTGTCATTGCAAGCTAAATCTCCACAAAATATAGTTTCCCGGAATTCTCCGAGACTTTGTATATATTCGTGTGTCCAGAGTGGAATAGTACATGCGAAGACAAAGACGGTGGGCAAAAGGTACCTTTGCCGTGGACAAGTGAATCAAGTGGATAAACACTAGCCCCACCGCACCGCACTAGCCATTGTATTCCTTCATTTTTCAAATTGTGCATGCTTATAGCATTCTCTTTTGCTCGATAAATGTTTAAATTTTAACTATTTGATCGACATCATCATGACTATTTAATTTACGACACTCGACAAAACCCTAATTTGCTGAGTGCTTTGGTTTTGCCGAGTGCTCTTCGGATGCACTCGGTAGAGTGGTTGTTTGCCTAGTACCCTACAAATTGTACTCGACAAACCCCTAGACATTTGGCATATAGCTCGTTCCCCGTAGTGAATATTGTTCAACATTTTTGTAAATTAATGTGAAAGTTTGGAGTCATATTTTAGTTTGCAAGTATTTTTTTTTATTGAACCTGTAGCTGAGCTACTAAATTTTGCGCGTCCACATCAGTGACATAGACATCAGTCACGTAGGACCAAGATCTTGCCGTGCAATTGGCAAATTGACATGCTTTTGGATCACGAAGATTACGTACCCCAGCCACTTTCTCCCGGCCTATTGGACCGCAGGGATGGGCATGACGTTGATGTCTCGGCTAAGTTCACTCACCTCCAAATCTCACTATGCTGTCCCATTTGGGAGGAGGACTAGGAGCACCTGCCTAGATTTCGCAAAGAATATGCTTTTCTTCAGATAGAGACTATATATTTGCTAAAAGAACTCTGCTGGTATGAGTGGTGGATCCCACTAGCCCCTTTCGTGCGCCTCTAAAGTTTACCACGCCAACGCCATCAGCTGAATCTGCCACAAAAAATGGAGAAAATTTGTCAAAAATACCAATAAATCATTTTTTTTTCTATCGACATCTTGTGAGGAAGACGTTATACAGCCTGTCTGGTTGTTGCCTCCTAGACAGAGAAATAGCTAGACAGGCATCTTCACCCTAGTCTTTGCCTAGCCTAAGCCAACTTCCCAAGTTTGTCAACCAATCAGCCCTTGGTACATGCACACAGTATAACCTTCACCGTAACACAGCCTCTGGGAAGTAATTTGTCAAAAAAAATGTTAATCACTTGCCTTCGGCAATAGTTTTTTGTTATCAGAAAAAAAAATGAAAGTCGTCCCGGAATGTAGGAGTACATATGTTACCAAGTTGGATTTATTTAACCTTCGGGCAAGCAGTACATATATAGTTGGAGAATGTCGGAAGAGATTGCAATGGCTGACTGGTTCAGTCGTGGACACACGGAGGAAAACGAAAGGAAGGTAAGAAAGACGACTAGACACCTTCAGCGGAAAGCGGACAATCTGCACCTTAGTCGATCGATGCGACATACAAGTGCTAATCCATTCGCCGTTCGGACGTGCGGATGTGACATGTTCATCCCCAATCCACAATATGCATCTTCCTACTACACGCGGGAAGGAATTCAGAAGCTGTTTGGTGCGGTACACGGGAAGCAAATTTTATTATTGCTTCTCCAACTGTTGCTAGTGAATTGTAAGCCCCTTGAACTCTCTGAAATTTATAAAAAGTTTTTGACGCTGCGGGATTATCTCCCCCACAGTTTTTGCAGTAAAACAACTGTTGCTAGTGAATATGTCTAGAGTAAAGATCTCCAAATGCTTTGCATCATTCATGCTAGCTTATAGGTTATTAAAGGAGACCTGGCTCGATCTTCTAATAATATGTATGATAGATTTATTGGTAAACTTGACGTTAATGATCCAAGCTTCACGAGAAAATATATGCTTTCACGAGAAAAACGAGAACAATACAAAATCCAAAATATAGCACTAGTACCGAAATTCTTTTTTTTTTTGTGGCGGGCGTTTTTGCTTTTTGCGTGGCGGGCAAGGCTGCCGTCACCAACGAAGGTCCACGGTTAATCGTGGCCTTTGGCGTGTGGCGGCGTGCCGCCACGCATAAAAAGTCCCGGCCGCCCGCCACGCAAAATATTGTTATCCGTGTCCGGGCGTGTTATGCCACCCGCCCACGGTTAAGATGAAAAAAAGAGGGAAAAGTAAGATGAAAAGAGGCCTTTACGGACCAATTAGTGTCTTCTCCTCCCCCAAATCAAAGCCAAAAGTCCCAAATCAAAGATTTTGTCAAAATTTGGGTCAAAACCTCCCCCACCGCCCCCCCACACACACACACACACAAGTTGGAAGAGGAAGATCCGTGGAGAAGATGAAGGGCGCCCGTGCGAGATTTTATAGGCCTCGGCGATTTTTGCGTGGCGGGCGCCTTAATCTTCCCCCCGCCACGCATAATAAGGAGGGCGCCCGCCACACTTAATACATTTTGCGTGGCGGGCGCGTTATGGCGCCCGCCACGGTTAATATAATCTTTTGCGTGGCGGGCGGCAAAGGCGCCCGCCACGTGAAAGATCCGCCCCGCCGAAGCGGCGAGGCGGATAATTTCGTGGCGGGTGGAAATTGTGCCCGCCACGGAAAAGATCCGGCCTCGCCGCAAAAATCGAATCGGTACTAGTGTAGGTTCTCACGAGAAGAAGGAGAACAATACAAAATCCAAACCCTAATAAGTGTGGCGATGACTAATTACAATATCTTGGCGTGCAAACCCGTGCATGGACATATATGCCCCCCTTAAATGGGCTCTAAGGCATGTCTCAATAAGTGTTTCACCGGTGTTTCATGCACATTAAATATAGTGTCACTTCAAAGTCCACTTTTTGCATGAAACGACTAGGAGGGAGAAGAAAAAAGTTTCACCGGGTGAAACTCTTGAGCGTTGTTTCCATTGCAGTGAAATCTAAATCATACATTGGTGGATCTTCGATTCGTGTTGATTCTAGTGGGATTTTAATGTCAAACTAATGTCATTGGTTAGTTTATAAAATTATCTTTCCATACATTGGTGGATCTTCAAAAACGGAATCTCATGTGACAACCGAGAGTTGCAGAATGAAAGAGGGCATCGCACATGGCATTTACTTCTTTTCTACTTCTTTTTTGATTTTCGGTGATTTACATGGCATTATCTTCACTGGATAAGACCTGTATAATTCTTGCATATCAAGTCGGCATTCTCTGTGTGAATCCAAAAAGAAGTCGGCATCTTTGTGAGTCCGAGTGCTTTGTAAGCCCATGCTGACCACGCTGCTATATTCCAAGGAGTCATCAACCACTATGTTCCACAGCATTAACATTTCGAAAACAAATCAAATCTCTCCGTTTGCGGAACCCCCAAATATTTTTCCTCATGTTTTTCGTGTGTGCCAGTTTTTTTGTAGTCTTTCAAAAATCGGGCATGGCAGCTAAAAAGATCAGAGATCGAGATCTTCCCAGCATGGGACCATACCTTAGGAGTTGGGACGCGGCAATCATGCTTTATATGCTATAATATGTCGTTATATGCAGTTTACCGACCTCTCTGGGCATGGAATAATGCCGAATGCATATAAACGTACAACAATATAGTTCCAAGCTCCATTTAATGTATAAGTCGAGCAGCTGTACTCTCTCCGAACATTTGTTTTGCATGCAAATCCATTTAATGTTAAGTCCATCGAATTGATCCTCAATAATACTCCCTCCATTCAAAATTATAAGTTATTCCAAAAATCTAGGAGTTAAACCATTTTTAAGTTTGACCAAATTTATATAATAAGATAATAACATTTAGAATGTTAACTAAGTATCATTAGATCTTCGTTAATTATATTTATATAATATATACCTTTTTGATATCACAAATCTTTATAATTTTTTTTATATGATTTTTGGTCAAACTTGAAATACTTTGACTCTCTAATATTTTTTTGGAATGACTTATGATTTGGAGCAGAGAAGATAAAAAGACATTAACAATATAGACTCTACATAGAGTAATATCTATTACCTTATGTAGTATAGGTTTAAGTCTAAATAAGATTTGGAGTCTTAATTTTTTCTCCCTCTCTCTTACGCAGATATATCATCACATCAGCAAAAGTGTAATAAATACTGAAAGCTAATAAATAAGATTAGACTTATGATAGAGCCTCGCGATTATGAGTGCTCTAATTCTCTATATTATAAATGTAAAGACATACTAGCTGTGATAACATGGGCTGCCAAAATGAGTCCAAGAAAGACTTTTCTCCCCTTGCCCGCGTGGTCCCACCGCCAGCAGGAACCCACAGCAACCGTGAGAGCGATGGGGGAAAGGGCTTGAGGCGTTGCGTAGCTAAAGACGGTGGCCCCACTGGAAATCCGGTCCGAGCCAATCACAAGCGCCCGCGCCGGATGCTGCTCTGCCCTTCGACCAATCACGTCGCAGATAAGCCTGGTGCCCTACCGCGACACCAACAACTCCAAATCCAAAAGTGCAAAAAGTGCACACGGTGGGCCCCAAAAGCACACAACATGGGCCCATCTTCTCCTCCGGTTCTACAAAACCTAACCCTGCGATATTTTTGGCAAAATAATTCGTTTCCGAAAATCTACAGTACATACAAACACAGAGTGTACGACTGCACATGTGAATGAATCCTATAGGTCCCATCCTACACTGAGTGTAGAGAAGAGTACCAAGATCGTTGCGCAGTACAGCGCTTAGAAGAAGAGAAATGATTGCCACGACGGGCAGCTCGGCGAAGGCGGCGGCAGTGGGCGGCAAGTCGGCGCGCGCCTGTGACGGGTGCCTGCGCCGCCGGGCGAGGTGGTACTGCGCGGCGGACGACGCGTTCCTGTGCCAAGGGTGCGACACGTCGGTGCACTCGGCGAACCCGCTCGCGCGGCGGCACGAGCGGCTGCGCCTGCACCCGGCGTCTCCGCTGGGGACGCCGCCGCATCGCACGGGGGCGGCGGCGGCAAATAACAAGCGCGAGCGTCACGACGAGGTCGTGCCCGCGTGGTTCAGGCGCAAGGCGCGCACCCGCGCGGCGGGCACGCCAAAAAGTAGCGTCGGGCAGGCGCTGTCGCGGCGCCTCGTCGTGCCGCAGGCGGCGGCAGGCAGCGACTCGCCGCCCGACGACGGGCGGAACGGCGGCGAGGGGAGTTCGAGATCGAGGAGGAGCAGCTGCTGTACCGTGTGCCAATCTTTGACCCTGCCCCTAGCCGAGTTCTGCTCGCCCCCGCCGCCTCTTGAGGACGCGGCCGCTCTCGCGTCGTGCTGCAACGAAGACGGCGCCGTCGAGGACCCGGCGCCGAAGTCGGATCCAACGACACCTGCTGCAGCGGCGCCGGTGGTCGATTTCTTCCCCGATGGCAGCCATGCCAACTTCGAGCCCACCGACGCCGAGCTCATGGAGTTCGCGGCGGACATGGAAGCCCCTGCTTGGGCACGGACTGGACGAGGGCAACGACGAGGGCTCGTCGTTCTACATGGAGACGCTGGGCCTCCTGGACCCAGTGGAAGTGGCCGACGACGACGCCACGCGAGTCAAGGTGGAGAGCGACGGCGGCAGCAGTGCCTGCGGAGCCAGTGGCGCGCTGGCCTGCGCCCTCGAGCTGCTGGACCCAGCTGAGGCATCTGACGACATGCTGCTGGACATCGACTTCAACTACGGCTCGCCTCTGGACACGACCACGGACGAGAAGACCGCGAGCAGCGACGCGGGGCCGACGGCGCCCGTTTCTTGCAGAGGAGTCTCTCGCTCACCCTCAACTACGAGGCCATCATCCAGAGCTGGGGGAGCTCGCCGTGGACCGGCGGCGGCGAGCGACCACACGTCAAGCTCGACGACAGCTGGCCCCACGACTACACGGTACGTTCAATTCTCGCGCGCGGCACACATCATCGAGAGGCGTGACATTGCACGCATGCACAGGTTTCACTTGGACTGATTGTCAACGTCGAATTAATTCGATTCTTGTTGTGCATACAGAACATGTGGGTTGTGGGAGGACTGGTCGGCCACGGCAGCGAGGACCTGCTGGGCGCGGCGAGGCTGGGGATGGACGGCGGCCGGGAGGCTCGAGTGTCCCGGTACCGGGAGAAGCGGAGGACGCGGCTCTTCTCGAAGAAGATCCGGTACGAGGTGCGCAAGCTCAACGCCGAGAAGCGGCCACGGATGAAAGGCCGCTTCGTCAAGCGCGCCACCGCCGGTGGCGGCAGCCTTGCCATCGCTGGCCTAGCTTAATGCCCGCCGGTCATGCATGACGCTTGCAGACGCTCGTGTGCATTCATCATCACTTGTACCTTGTGCCTGCGCCGTGGCTGCATACTGTGGAGGTGCAACAGCTCGTTGTCGGCAGGCGCGCCCCTCATCCTTCGTCATGAAATGATGACAAGAACAAACAACTCGTCGAAGCTTCTTTTTAGTTAATTCAACTCAAAAAAAAAAAAAAAAAATGCCTGTTTTTTCACGGATCAGTTCGCCAATTTAATCATTTCATTATATATAAGCTGGTGCCTTCGAGTGGCACCTGCTTGGTCGAGTAATAATACTACTACTACTAGTGCGCTGTAGAGCTATAGCTATAAGTGAATTGTAATGCATGTTTGGACAGTTCGGAGGTATTTTTGCCCCTGTTTCAGAGGGTCTGTCATCTGGTCGCCTTATGGAATATTGGCTCTTGTTTTTTTTTTTTTTTGGTTCGCCAAACGCATACTGTACCTCCAAACAAGAGAATGTATTACACATATACTCCGTACAGGTGAAGATTGCATTTATTTTGGGTATATTATATCATCAATTCATTATTTTGGGCCATGAAGGATATATTATTCTAAATTTTTTTTTTTCACGAACCGGTAGAGCATGTGTTTCATTAAAGGAAAGGAAATGTTTTACAACATCGACCAACTCCATCTGCTTCATGCCTACTGGCAAGATGCTATATAACATGCATGAGTAGCTAGTACAGATGGTGCCAAACGGGCCTCATGGCAGGGCACGGGCATGAGCACGACGGCATGGCATCGGCGAGGCACGGCACTATGCGGCACGACGGCATTGCCGCGCCGTGCCTGTAGTGCCGCCCGTGCCAATGTCGCACGGAAGCCCGAGCTGCTCTTCGCGATTGTCGTCATCGCGCAGGAGTTCGCCATCGGTGTCGCCGCGAGCAGCCGAACGCTACTGCCATGGGGACATCGAGTGGAGGGAGCTTGATCCGGAGAGCCAAACATGGAGGATTGAAATGGAGTGGTTAGGGGAAGAAGAAAGTAGAAGAGGACGTACGGGAGCGAGCGACAGGAACAGGAAGAGCCCACGATGGCCTTGTGTGCGTTTGAGGAATTTGAGAATGGGAATGGGATACTGGAGCTAGGGTTTCTCAATTTATATAATGCATTCAGCGGTTGTAATGTATCCAAGATGATCCAATGGCAGAGGATTGACGGACCGCATCGTGCCAGCCCAATAATTGTGTCGTGTCTGGGCCGGCCAGCGGGCAAAAATGGCGGCCCAAGCACGCACTACACCGGTCGTGCCAGGCATGGGTACTATGCGAGGTGGGCCGGGTCATGCCTGTGCCATGCTTTTTTGTGTCGAGCAGGCCCACCGTGTTAGTACCAAAAGGAAGTTTATATTAGCTAGAATTTGTCAATCACCTAGAGCAAAAGCTTTGGAGTTACAACATAAGCATAGGACTCTACGGCTATAAATACAACTAGGCCAAATTGCGATGGTACTGCTTAACCTACTCGACGTGCATCACCTCGCTTGACGGCCGCCGATGCCGACATCTCCCAGGAAAGAGGGCCTCCATGGCTTCCCACCTTACATGTAGCGGCGTTGTGGTGACGATCTACTGAAAACTCCTCAAAGGAGGTCTCGTATGGCTTCTCCATTTCTACCACAATCGAGCTTTTCCAGGAGCACCTTTCTTGCCAGTGTGTCGGCTTCGTTGCACTGAACTTGCTCTTAGCTACTTATCGGGCTGTGCTTGGGGACGAAATCATTAGCAGCAGCAACCCTTGGGTTCTTGGTGATGCGTAGCCTAGGCGGTAACATAATAAGTGGCTGCTGAAGTGGTATTTATTAGGTATATATTTTAAAAATTCAAAATTTTCACGCCATGAAGGATGCCAGCCAAGCTTGCCACCGGAAGTTGAAGCTGTTGCGGGTGTTATTATTCTTTTTCTTTGGTCTTGTACTTAGGAACACAAAAAAATTCTACACTTTAAATGAGCCGATTTATTCCAGATACATCTACTGTTCAAAAACCCTCCTCGGAGTCGACGATGGCCAACTTCGCCGTCGATCCCCGCCCTTTCGTCCCCAAGGGCTTCGTCCAGGAGGATCCACAAAACCAGCCGTCACCATTGCTGCGCTACGAGGTGTTTCTGACCGGCTGCTACAACAAGACGAATGAAGACCTTGCGATCGTCGTGCTGACGCCGCCAGTGAACAAGGATGACTTCAAGCCGATGGCCAGGGAGCTCAAGAAGTTCCTCGAAGAGGTGCATGGAACCCACGGTATTGAAATCAATCCTTGCCCGATTGGAGATGCATTTGTTAGATTCACCACCCCAGGAAAGAGATAGGTTTCTGGCCCCCAATTTCGCTTTTGGCAATTACCAGTTGCACTTTATTAAGCATGATGAAGCTGTCAATGCTAGATTGTTTGATATGGATAGAGAGGTTCTTGTCATGATGCTAGCTTATCTAGAGGATTTTCGTAGTGCTCACTATGTTGCCAAGGCTGTTTCTCCTTTTGGGATCTTAGAAAGTTGGGATGATAGAAAAACTGGTTGTGTCCTTGCAAAAGTTTACTGAATGATGATAGGAAAATACCTGCTTCTATGAAAGTCAATGTTGGTTTGCCAAACAAAGGAAAGTCTTGGACCATGGCTTGTTACATCCTCAGGAAGGTTAATTTGACTGAGCTGCCAGATGAAGAAGCTTTTGTTACTCTTGGGCCTCTACACCCTCTCCCAAACCTTGCTCCTCACTAGGATGGGCCTATTGCTCCGGCCCCTGGTGAAAATAGCCCAGTTGGTTCCAATGTTGGTCGATCGAACCTCTTTGTTGGTAATGCTGCTGGGTATGGACAGTTTCAGAATGTTCAGGTGACCTTTGAGAATGTGCAGTTTGAAGACAGGTTTGTTCCTACTCCTGAAGTTCCTGAGATTCCAGTGCCTAAGATGAAATCTGTCATCATGGTGCCAGAAGCAATTGTTGATGCCCTACCTAGTCCTTCAGTTGCTGCTGCCAACCCTCCTTCCAAGATGGTCAACAGAGAGCTGTTCCCTGAGATTCGACATCAACTGATTCTGGAACTCAATAAGGTATTATCTTTCTTTGTTAAGAATCTAGTTTTCAGTTCCTTTCACTTCTTAAATGTGGCAGAACCACCAATTTAAATTAATCAAATACTTACTCGCCCACCATTGAGCACTAAGTAAGTACAAGATTAATTTAAATTCAGTCGTCTGTCGAGCCCACCATCCAGGAGAACTCGAAACCATCCATGTTTAGTACCGGAGCAATAAAATGTGTGGTGAAGTTTAGAATGCTTTTTCAGATATAAAATTTGCAACCACAATTTTTTTTTTTACAAAAAGGTTTAGGACGTGTACATCCGAGTATATAAATTAGCCCTATAGCTATATCATAGGTTACCAAGTGGCAAATATATAAACTAACTATGGGAAGGGTTGTGATGATTTTTCTGCAGGTACACTAACCGAACATACAACAAACGTAGTTACGACTACTTATATAGGGAGAATACGTAATGTGCCACCGACTGAGTCCATTAGTGCAGGCTGTGAGAACGAATAGGTCGTGCATGCATATATTCCTTTCATGTATCAGTCTTTTGTTGCTTTAGGATCCTTTAAAGAGTTCTCGTGCCTTTTTGTTGCTTCTGGACCAGCCTTTCTAAAATCCATGTCCGTGCTCTACAAATGTCGGGAGACCATGGTGCGCATTGGGGGGCTGAGTGTACCTATCGCTCTGATGATGCCTCCATCGGGTTTCCCCGTCTCCTGTCACGCACTCTCAAGATGTTGCAGCCAAACAGCCAACCAATGTACTATGGGCGCGAGTACACTGCCCATGTTCTGTTCCTCTATACGGTGGAGGTGGTTGTGTCCCTGCCTTGGGCCATCCTCAGAACTAGAAAGAATTCACTTCTCAAGGTGTGGGTGTCAGCATGGATCATGCCAAGGAGGCAGCAGCATGCGTCGCTCTGAGGAAGCTGTGCCTTACACGTGCGGTCACTCTGGGACAATTCTTTGCCAAGTACTTCCTGGTGCCCCGTGTTGAGAATCTCTGGCGTGCGGATGTGAACTAGAGGGATACCTATGATGCTAGAGAGGACTGGGAGCAGCGTGTTGCGGAGCTCTTGCAGGCAGATGAGGATGGTGGTGGTTATGGAGAGTTTCCAGCCACACTAAATCTCTTGGACATTGATCCTGACACAGAAATTCCCTCCTATATATTTCTGTGATTTTCTAACTCTGGTCTGGTTGTCTTTTCTCATTCCTGTTCAGGCCGATGATCCCCATCCTTCTTGTGCTGAGTATTGGAGATCCAGGTGCTGACTTTACCCCAAGGAAGAGAAGGGCAGTGAAGGTACAGGAACAGCTGGATGATTGCTTCCTCAGGCGTAGCAAGAGGCATGCCTCCAAGACTGATGGCTTCAAAACCCCTAGAAGAATGCCAAGGAACCAGTTCCTCCTGCTATCATCCCAGCTTCACCAGGAACCCCGACACCTGCTCCTTACCTGACCCAAGATGTGGTGGAAGGCATTGCTACCGGCTTCCTTCATATTCATCCTAGTGATGTCTCTGCTGCCACCCTTCAGAAGGACAACAATGTTAAGTGATCCTTGTCGGTGTAGTTTGTTGATAGTTTGTAGATCAACGCTGGTCTCTCGTCCTTCTGCTTTTATCAGTTATCTAAACTCAGTTTGGTTTGCTCAGCTTGCGAGCGGGTTTAATATTTGCTTTATCTGGAGTGACAATGTATCAGACATCCCTTGGTCCAGTTATGCTAGTTGGTTGCTACTCTTTTATTATCTCCTTGTTGCTCGTGTTTTATATGAAATGCATTTTTAGTTCTGTGCTTTCATTTTCCCACTTCTACTGGAGAGGGAGTGTGTTTTCTTTCTACACTTTGGTTTCCCAATGAGTAACAACAGACACTTTAATGTTTTGATTTGGAATGTGAGAGGGATCAACTCTTAAGAGAAATGGGATGCAATTAGAGCCAAAGTGAATGAGTCCTGTCAGTTCATTTGTTTGCAAGAAACTAAAGAGAGCATTTCGATGCTATCTATTTGAAAAATTCTATCCAAAGCATCTGAATTGCTATGCTTTCTTTCCATCAGTTGGTGCTTCTAGAGGCTTAATTACGATCTGGAATGGCTCCCTCTTCACTGGCTCAATATGTCAAGCCTACAATTATTGTATTATAGTTAAGTTTTACAATATCCTAGACAACTATATCTTTCATCTGAGTAACGTTTATGGACCAGCACATGCAGATGGAAAAATGGCATTTGTCGCTTGGTTTTAAATTTAGATACTAGTGGAATTGAAGATTGGTTGATTGCTGGTGACTTCAATCTCTATAGATCTATTGAAGACAGAAACAAACCTGGAGGTAATGCCAATGAAATGCAACTTTTAATGATCTAATCTCTAATTTAGACTTTATTGAGATACCTTTCAGTGGTCAGTCTTACACTTGGAGCAACATGCGATCAGGCCCCTGCTCATCAAACTGGATTGGGTCTTCTGTTCACCTAGTTGGAATGCCTCTTATCCCTCAACCTCGGCGCAGCCTCTCTCCAAACCATCTCTGATCACTCCCTATATGTGATCTCTTTTGGCAGCTCCATTCCAAGGTCAAACATTTTTCGATTTGAGAATTTCTGGGCTGATCACAAGGATTTTTTAGGCATTGTTGATTTACATTGGAAGAACACAACTTACTATGCTAATGCTGCTAAAACCCTTGCAGCCAAGTTCAAACAAGTCAGAGTTGGGCTCAAATCTTGGAGACAAAATTACAGAACTTTAACAAACTCCTCCATAACAGTGATTGGGTACTTCTCCTTCTTGATTGGCAGGAGGAATAGAGGCCCCTCTCTCCCCTATAATCTGCTCTCAGAAGGCTGGTCAAAACTCACATAGCCTCTCTCCTTGAAGCAAAGAGAATCTTTTGGAAGCAAAGCAACACTGTGAGATGGGTTAAACTGGGTGATGAAAATAGTAGTTATTTCCACACAATGGCCACAATAAATCACAGAAGAAATAAGATTACTAGTCTCTGTCCCAGGGGACATCTTAGTCACCAACCATGAGCAAAAAGCTAGAATACTATGGGAAGCTTTTCAAGAACAGAATGGGAATCTCAGAATTTTCAGAAATAGCATATGACTTGTCCAGTCTCTTGTTGTCCCATGACCTAGATCACATTGCTGATGACTTTTAGTGAGGAGGAATACCTCAATGTAATCAAGAGCATTCTAGTGGATCACGCCCCTAGACCGGGATGGGCTCAATGGTAAGTTTATTAAGAAATGTTGGCACATCCCGAAGCTGATTTTCTGATATTGTTTAATGATTTTTTTTCAAGAATGACATTGATCTCACAAGTATCAACGGCTCCTTTATTGCCTTAGTGCCAAAAAAGAGAACCCTAAAATAGTGAATGATTTTAGGCCTATTTCTCTATTGAACTATTCAGTTAAATGCATCACGAAGCTAATGTCTTTAAGGTTGCAGTCAACGATCACAAAGTTGATACATAGGAACCAATATGGGTTTACAAAGAGCGGTACAATTCAGGATTGTCTTGCTTGGGTTTTCAATTCCTACACCTTTGCCATCATTCAAATAGGGAGATAGTCATGCGAGCTAGACTTTGAGAAAGCCTTTGATAGAATTGAGCACTAGGTGATCCTAGAAATTTTAAAATACAAAGGCTTCCCGCCAAAGTGGATAAGTTGGGTGAAAAGAATTACGTGTTCTAGAATATCTCTCATCCTACTTAATGGTGTCCCTAGAAAACCTTTTTTTCTGTAAAGGGGGAGTCGACAAGGGGATCCTCTCTCCCCTTTTGCTTTTTGTTCTAGCTACTGAGGGCGGTCGGTTATCAAGAAAGCTTGGCATGATGGCACCATCAACCATCCCTCTCAAATGATTTTGAAGATTTCTTCCCTATTGTTCAATATGCAGATGACACTCTCCTCATCCTCCCTACATATGCTAGCCCGGCTACAATCTCTTAAAGGAATCCTACAAACATTTTGATTCAAATTTGGTTTGAAGGTTAACTATCGAGAAAAAGTTACATTCTTCCTATAAGTGTTTTGAGTTGAAAAGATGTTAGATCTTGCCCAAGCTTTTTGAATGTACTGGGTTGTCGGCTTCCCTTCACCTACTTAGGTCTCCCTCACAGTATCTACAAGCCCATTGTCTAAGATTTCACTTTGCTCTCATATCCAAAATGGAAAGGAGACTTTCTGGGGTGAGCAAACTCCTGTCATATCATGGAAGACTCACTATGGTTAATTTTGTTTTTTCTGCTCTCCCAACCTACTTTTATGTGCACCCTCACCTTCCTTCCATCAGTGATAGATCAAATTGACAGGTTCAAAAAACATTTCATTTTGGAGTAAAGGAGACATAAACAGAAGAGGCACTTGTCTAGTGGCTTGGGAGCCAATGTGTAGATCCAAAGAGGGAAGGTGGGATTGGAATTATTGACATTGAGAATCAAAATGTTGCTCTCTTGATGAAATTCTTGGATAAATTCTTCAATCATCTTTGACATTCCTTTGGTCTGGCTAACTTGGGACAAACTGTACAAAAAATGAATACATCCCTCCCCAATCTAGAAGCCCACATGGCTCATTGCAGTGGAAAGGTGTTCTAAAATTTTTGAGAAATTTAGAAGCATGGTCTCTTCTCTCCCAAACAATGGTGCCTCCACAACTCGTGGCTTGATAATTGGTCAGAGTCATCTTGTAGGATAGGTACCCTCAGCACTACTCCTTTTCTAGGAAACCAAAGTGCTCCATAAAATTTTTTGTTGAAAAAAAGCTTAGCACTTCCTTCTTCCTGCCACTATCCTCTCAAGCCTCACGATCAGCTACAAGAACTAGATGAAAAAGTGCTGCACACATTAGGTGATGATACACTCAAAGATTCTTGGACCTTCAACTAGGGGCTGCATATTCAGTCAAGAAAGCATATAAACATATTCAAGGGGACAGTTTAGGTTCCCCCTTTCAAGTGGATTTGGAAAGGTAATAACTGCTTTGGCAATCAAAAGTTCTTCTCTTGGCTGCTTCGAGAGATAAACTGAGCACTAGAAACATTCTAAAAAGAACAAACATGCATCTTCCGGACTATTCTTGTGTCTTATGTACTTCAGCTATGGAGGAAAAAAAATCACCTTTTCTTTGACTGCCCGTTCAGTGCTGCCTGCTAGAACTCCATTAACATTCATTGGAATCTAGCTCTGAACCCCTAGATATGGTAATACAAGTAAGAACAATTTTTGGCTCTCATATCTTCAGAGAGATCTTCATCTCGGCTTGCTGGTCCTTATGGAAGATAAGAGATGGTGTTATCTTTGATCACAAAGCTGCTTCGATATCTTCTTGGAAGGCAGTTCTTATTAATCAGATTAGCATGGTGTGCATCAAGGGTAAAGTTGGGGTTGCTGACCCTCTCAAAACCTGGTGCGAGAATAGTCTGTAATGTTTCTCAGCTCCCTTTTTATTTTGGGTCATGTTGGCCTTGTATTTTACCATTCTTTGTATTGTTTATACCATTTTCAATAAAATGAAAAAAGAATAGGTAGGGGGCTTCCTGCCGACTTGTTCAAAAACGAGCCAATTTGCATGGAGAAACTGTAGTTTTGCCGGCTTCCACAGAGGCTAGATTCGGAGCACGATCCCTTTTTACAATTTCACTACACAATTATCTCATTTATAGTTAGCAGAGCCAGAATTAGGTGGGCGCTTTAGGTCATTGTAATATAAGTCATAGAACTATACTAGCAAAATTCTTAAAAAAGAACCATATACTAGCAAATGTTATGTGATATTATCATGTACGGTACAAAGTTCAAAATGAGACCCTATGCATATATAAGAACAACTATTAAAAAGATCTATTTTTGTTAAACCAACTGTCAATAATATAATTTATTTTTACATCTTGCCAAAAAAATATAAAAACTCTTATTGTGGGATACCTATATGGTACCCCAAAACATACGACTAATCACGGCAAAAAGCCCAAAGCGGCACTTTCGGCCCGAGATCAGCATCACGCTTGAGAGCTCGGCCCACGAGTACTTCGTACCATACGAGCGCACGAGCTTCTCCTGCATCACGAGCTCCCGCGGCGGAGACCAAGCTCGCGCGCGCGCGAGCCCGACCATACACCGAACTCCGTCACCGAGCGAGTTCCACGATCCCCGAGCTCCGAGCTTCGGAGAAATCGGGAACCCGCGGTCACCGCCCGAGGCGTCACCGCCACTTACCGAGCACGGTCCTCACGGACCCCGACCGTGCGGTTCAACGGAACGCACGACTGCAGTTCCGAACTCCGAGCCGGCGAACTCGTGATCCCATCAAGACAACCTCCGTCAAACTCCAACCGCACGACCTCGGAGCGTACAATCGCATCATCGCATAACCGTGAAGATCGCGCGGCATATGCGACCCGGGGCGCCGACCTCTTCCGCCTCGTCGCGAGCTCTTCCGGGCGATCCACGGCTACATGCCGCTCTTTTCCCGCCGTACGAGCTCTCCCCGCGCGGGATCTTTCGGCCTGTCACGAGCTCTCCAAGACGAGCTCTTCACCGCCGTGGGCGAGCACGAGGTCGTCGGTTGAGCCCTCTCCGCCTGTACGAGGTCTCCCGACAACGAGTTCTTCTCGCCCCGCCCGCGACCCGAGCTCGGAACAACGTGGGAGCCACGAGCTCCAAGTCTCCGAAACCGCATCCCACCACGCCGCATACCGCCAACGCTATCACGACATAAGGGACGTCATCCGGATGCAGAGCCGGGCCATCCCGGCGAGACGCATTCCCACTACGATCGCGGCGGGGTATGGTAGTTTGTTTCTTGCTAGCGCCGAGAAAAATCATGGCGCCGCGGAAATCTGGTTGTAGCACTTCACCCGGTGGTAGCGAGGGTATCGTATTTTACACAAGGGCGGTCAGCGGCAGCTTTACGGTACGTGTCAACCCTAAGGCAAGGGTTTGTTTTCTAAAGTAGCGAGGTATCTATAGGCTAAGTTTTCTAGGCGGTGATTCCTAAAAGTCATTGTCCACCACTCGCCGGGCACCGCCCCGCCCAAGGGCGATGTGGCAAACACTAGCTCGACGACAAAGCCGAAGCGTGGGGATTTCAAGGGACCGGACAAGACTTGTCACGACCAAACGCCTACCCCCCTCAACGTGGGATGCACCGCAAAAGGTAGGTGAGCGCTAGTCCAAACACCACGCACCAGCACCTAAACACTTGTGGTGGTGGGCAAAATATGTTTTGGTGGCGGGCAAGTATACTTGCGTCACCAAGTAAAAGTCCTGAGAAAATAAATTTTTACGTGGCGGGCGAGTGCCCGCCGCGCTTATTCAACTGGCGTGGCGAGAGTTACATGTGCGCCCGCGGTTAACAATTTCAAAAAATTAAAAAACGAAACCCTAGATAGGCCCCCGAGCCCATCCATGGGCGCCCGAGCCCATCTAGGGTTGAGGGATCCGCCGAGGTGGATCCGGCGGCGCCGCCACCTGCTCCGCCGCCTTCTCGTCACCTCCGCCCCGGGAGGCCACGCGCGAATCCGCCGCCCGTCGGGATCCCCCCGAGCCGGATCCGCGCCGGGGGGAGGCGCGCCCGAATCCACCGTCGGGAGGACCGGCCGCGCCGGATCCGCGTAGGGGAGGGAGGCCACGCCGGATCCGCCGCCCCGGAGGGTCGCGCCGCCGGATGCGCCGCCGGGGAAAGCACCGCGGTCCGGATCCGCCGGAGGGGAGGCCACGCCCGACGCGCCACGGGAGGAGCACCTCGCTGCCGATCCGCCACCGGGGAGGGAGGCCACGCCCGGATGCGCCGCCGGAGAGCACCGCGCCGGACCGCCGGAGGATCGCCACGCCTCGATGCGCCGCCGGAGGGTCGCGCCGCCGATGCGCCACCGAGGAGATCAAGGGCCAACCACACATCACCACCGGAGAGGGAGCGGGAGAGGAGGGATGGGTGGGGTTGTGGGAGAGCGCCGCCATGGGAGGGAGGAGGAAGGACGGGTGCGAGGGAGAGGAGGAAGGGGCGCTGCCTCGCGAGATGAGGAGAAGAGAGAGCGGCCGGGCAGTGGAAAGGTGAGGGCAGGGAGAGTAGAGTGATGAGGAGACCGAGAAGGAAACCCCAACTTGTCATATATATAGTCGAAGATTGAAATCGGGCCTTGTTGGGTCCGGCCTAGGCTTTACCGTGACGGTCGATTTAAGATGCGCCCGCGGAAAATTTATTTTTCGCGTGGCGGGCACTAACTACGCCCATACGCAAAAAGATTTTATTTTGCGTGGCGTGCGTATTAAGGTACCCGCCACATAAAAAAATCTTCGTGGCGAACAAAACGTCCGTCACGTAAAAGAAAAACCGGGCGTGGCGGGGTATTTTTCGTGACGGGCAAAAAGTGCCGCCCGCGGAAAAAGATTTACAAGTGCTTTCGCAAAATCATTTACCGTTACTAGTGGCGTTTTGCACTATTGGTCCGCGATTCTTGATGTTGGCCAAGGTTCCCGATCAAAGAGTTCCTTCACCAAGAACTAGCGCTCTTCTTGAGACAATCTACCAATCCCGCAAGTCTACTTGGCTAAGAAATATACGAAGGAAATTAAGTAGTTTGCAAGATAATCATAAGACTCCTTACCAAAGTGTAAGTAGCTTGTAGAGGTACAAAGCCGGGGCGGGTACCCGACAAGTCGGCACTCCGATCCTCCTAGGAACCAGCGGAACACCGAGGGCGAACCGGCAACTCGGGTAGAAAGAACAAAGCTTCTTTCTAGCTTTTCCCTCTCTCACTCTCTAGAATTTAGAAGATGATATAGAAGAAGTAGAAGAAGAAGAACTAATTCTACTCTCTTGCACAAATTAATTTGGTTTCTCCTTGAAATTGTTGTTTAGAGGTGAAGGAGGGGCTATTTATACACAAGGGGAGGGGCCTAAGTGCTAAAATCACCTAAACCGACCTAGGAAAACCTTCCATATCGCCAAACCGACCATCCAAGCGTCGGTAGTGTTGGTTTTGGAAGGTAACAAACCCTCCTCAATTTGGGCCCGAGCAGCCTCGGCCCGAGTGCGGCCGCACCAGTGGTCTTGTAGCCCTGCTAGGGGCCGGCAGCGCGAGCTTCGAACGCAGCCCATTTGGGCCTCCTTCTTTGAAAAAAAGTTATGCGGTGGTCTTGGCGGCCTGGTTTTGACGTTTTGTCGATTCTTGTTTGGGCTTGCCATTTGCTTCTTTGGGCCTTTTTTCGTTTTATTGATTTTTTTTTATTTCTTTTCTTTGTATTTTTGGCCCAAAGTGATCATTCTTGAGTTGGTACACGCAAGTCCAAATAAACACCAAAACTTTGGAATATGTTAGTTGAAATCCCTATTTCTAGGTTGTTTTGGTGTCATTTTGGCCGGTGTTTAAATTCTTGATTGGTTACCGTCAACAAACTCCCCACACTTAGCCCTTTACTCGTCCTCGGTGAAGGCCGCGAGGGGACTAAAGTGGTTCAATCTCCAAGATGTAAGCTTGCATACGAGGTTATTCAAGCCTTACACGCCTTGTGAGCATTCATAGTGGCTACCAAGCTATCTCGGGATAATTGAGCAATGGAGCGGCATGAACTTCCATCTTCTTGCTACTACTCATGCGCCAAAAGACTTGGTAAGTTTTTGAATTTTTTAAAAGAAATAGCATTGCTCTTTATGGCATTGACTCTCACAAAGATCACTCTTGTTTGAATTTTCCTCTCAAAGCACTCTTGTTTGTATCACTCTCTCTCATCCTATTTTTTGGGGGTTTTTGTGGATCTTTAAATTGGAGTGATGCATACGTTACCTCTATATATATTGTCGGGTCAAGCTGCGGATCGTTGGAAAGAGGTGCCATACCCTTAGATCGAAATGTGCAAAAAGTGTGTGGAAAATATTTGTAGTATTTTGTTTTTGCGGTTACTCCTTGACTCATGATCTTTCTTCTTTCTTTTTTGTATGCTTTTGGAGAATCTGAGGCTACTTTTCTCTTTCTTTTTTTCTTCTCTTTTTTTTTTTTTTTTTTTTTTTGGAGATGTGGGCTCTACTTAAGCCCTCGGACCGTGTCCATTTTTCATCTCTTATTCTTTTTTTTTTTTTTCTGCAGCCTATATCTTTTCTCTGCATTTTTCTTGATAATAGGAGATGGTCATGGTATAAAGATTGGAGTATTTATTTTGTGGATGGAAAAGATGCATGTTGTGCTTAATTCTCATTGTGAGCTGGCATGGCATGTGTATGTGGGTATGCGTGTTTTTCGATCTTGGGAGTATGAGCCTCTCTCAGCGCGGATCAACGGAACGACAAAACTCAATCTGAGTAGGAAGTAGCTATAGCGGATATTCATGTCATTTTTAGGGCTTTGGTAGGATTTGGCTAAGTCAAACCATGAGCATGCTTTATTTTAAATTTTTGAAGATAAAACCAAGTCTTATTGCGAGAAAGAGAGCAAGCGTCAAGTCATTCTACCATATCTCAAAGATCAATTATTTAGA
This sequence comes from Hyparrhenia diplandra, assembly GCA_015847255.1. NCBI lineage: Eukaryota > Viridiplantae > Streptophyta > Magnoliopsida > Poales > Poaceae > Hyparrhenia > Hyparrhenia diplandra. The sequence goes on from JADLZK010007233.1 coordinate 265,931, forward strand.
TAAGCATGGGGTCCCTATTGGATAGTTGCTCAACAAAAAGTCTAGTATTTTGGCGAGGAATAAAATGTATGCATGCCATGTATCAATTGGTAGATAAAGAGATGGAGCTTTGCTAACTTGGTTCGGTTTTAGCGCTTAAGATAAGTCACAAGTCAAATTTTAATTTTAAATAAATCACATTACCTTTGACTTGTGAGCCTCCCCACACTTGTTTTTGTACCTATTTGTAATTTTCTTTTGCACAAGGACAAAAACAAGTGGAGACATAAACAATAATATAATAATAAAACTTTATTGAATTTATAAAATAATTCAAAAGGGGCACACTTTGAAGGGATTACAAAATGATTGGAAGGGAAATGCTGAAAATTAAACTACATTAGCGCCCTAATTATTGATAGAGAGGTAGAGCTATTTCAGGCTCGTAAAAGTGTTAATAGCGTTAGCGTCTCTAGCGACCCTACCCCCATCTTGAAGTTCTAGCGAGAAAAGAGTCTAATTCCTTCCTAATGTGCATTTCTCTAAATGCGCCCCCCTCTACCTTTTGCGGTTAAGGTTTTCACTATTGTTTAGGGAGTTGACTCTAGCGTTTAAGGTTGCTAGCGAAGGGACCTTAGGAACCGTGCTACTGATTTATTTCGATGATGGAGTACCCTCGGACGGCTCTCGAAAAAGTTAAGACCTTCTTAGGGCACAATGTAGTACCCTCATAAGAACCCTTTTAGTTGCGACTTTCAACAACATTTGGGCCTTTCTAGGATTCTTCCATTCCCCATTTGGCATTTGCTCTTAAGGTATATGGGGAAACAAGAATGGGCTTCTTCATAAGCCCCTTCCGGAGCGTCCTTACGTGGGTTATTGGGTATACTATACGGGTTTCTTCTTGGTGGTGTGGAAGGGGATATCTTTTGGCTGATGCGAGCGCCCTACCTTCGGAGCTCCCTTCCTTTTGGCGCCCGGGGGTGCCCACCGTTGGGAAGGTAGGAGGGCAAAGGATCTCTCGGATCTGGGTGGACACTCCTGTTCCCTCGGATGAGTGGCGTACGGCAAGAGGCGGCGGGAGGATGGTTCTACCATGGCTAGGGAAGATCAAGTCATCCTCATTAAAGGCAACTAGTGCCATATTGTAAAGAGGAGGGCATGGCTCTCCATTGCATTTGTTCTTGGCTTAGAAGAAGAGGATTTGAGAGAGGAGAAGAGCAAGAAGGGTGGTGTGAAGAATGGGAGGAGGAGGGTGGATTTTATAGGACAAATTCTCCTCTACGGTTTTGGCAGTCGAGAATCACGGCGGGCAAACCTTACTACTGTGGGTTGTGAGAAAGGAGAAGGAGATGGGCGAAATCGGACCCAGCGGGGCCGGCCAGTGGGCGCGCGGGTGGTGCTGCTTGGCGCACCACCAGTGTCCACAGTGGGTTTTTCGGCCACATCCATTTCCTTTTCTAAAAAGTTTTGAATCGGTGTTTTGCGTAGCGAGCGTTTCCTTTCTTTGCTGATCTCTAATTGATCCCCAAATTCAAATTTTGAAAATAGTTTATGCTTTGATTAATTTTTAGAAAGTAGATATCCTTTGTGTAGCAATTGGCCAACATGCTTTTAGTGAGGGGGCAAAAGTAAAAAAAAATAACAAGGCAAATACTTTATTTAAAACAAAGTAAAAATATATAGATAACTTTTTATGTTTTATTATTACTTTATGTAATAAAATATTTTTCTTTTTATTTATTTATTTATTTTTAGTTGTAACAATTTTAATTGTAAAAATATATTATTATTGTTATTATTATTTTTTTATATCTTTGATCAACACAAATTAATTTTCAAAGCATAAATCTATTCTATCGAGCTCTTGGTTAAGATCGGATCTTTGGTTAGAAGAAAAGCTTAAGGCATTGACCGTTTACCTTTTGTATCTCACTGCGTCATCTTGGATTGTGATTGCGCCATGTGGCGATGTGTTGTTGGCCGATTATGCGGTCCTTTCCATTTGCTTCTCGGCTTCCCTTCCCGAATAGCTTCACGGGAGTTGAATAGGAGTACTTTGTCTCCGTGGTGAATTCTTTGATCTGATCGCATGCGATCATGCCATCTTTTTTTCGCTCTTTGTAGAGCTTTTGCACTATAATTGCGCCTTCTCTCGCCATTCTTCTAATTGAGGAGATTTGTCTCGGCGGTTCTTCAATGAGTCGGCGTCCATATTCCACTTCTTGATGGCCCAATAGGCTCGATGCTCCAACTCAAGCGGTAAATGGCAGGTTTTGCCATAGGCCGGTGATAGGTGACATGCCGATGGGGCTTTGTAGGCGTCCGATATGCCGAAGAGCATCGGGTAGCTTGTTTTTTCAGCCCTTCCCATCTCGTTGACCGTCTTACTGCGGGGATGTTCTTGATTTGTTTATTGGAGGTTTGACTTGCCCATTTGGTTTCTGCGGATGATAGGGGTGGCAATATTGTGCGAGAGTGCGAGCTCCTTCAAGAATGCCTTGAATGATTTGTCCTTGAAATCACGATCCTCAGTCAGCGATCACCATGCGTGGCATTCGAAGCGGGGAAAGATGATTTCATGGAACATCTTGCGTCGCGTGTTTGCCATCGGCGGACTCTGCATGGTAGTGCCTCTACCCACCGACCGCGTAGTCACTGCCACGGGGATGTACTTCGCAATCATGGGACTTACGGAATGGCCCCATGTAATCAATACCCCACACATCAAATATTTCTATTTGAAGGTTGTAATGTAGGGGCATTGCATCCGGCTGTGATGTTCCGTCTTACGGCGGTTGTAACATCTTCGATGAACTCTTTAGGTAATCGTAAAATTACATCGTCGGCTTGAAGAATCCGCCTTTGCCAAATTTTGGCTTGTGTGCGGAATACTCCCGAGATGTCCGGCGTAGGGAGATGCATGACATTTTTCAATGATCTGCATTCCTTCCTCCCTTGATACGCATCTTCTCGGCAAGCCGTCGCACACACCACATGGCAGATATGGGTCATCCCATAGGTGTCGTACGCTCTCCATTTGGAGTTTCGCTTGTTCTCCCGGGTGGTACATAGCACGCAACCATGTAATTCACAATGTTTGCATACCATGGGTTGAAGTCGACACCTTGAGTAGCATAATACGCCCGTAGCGGTAGTCGTTGATTGGTAGTTCTGCATGTTAGTTACGCATACGGCGACAAATGATCATAAGCTGTATTTTCTACTCCCTTTTTATCTTTTTATTTCTATGTCAAATTCTTGGAGTAGGAGAATCCATTGGATCAAGCGAGGTTTCGCATCCTTTTTGGCAAGAAGATACTTAAAGGGCGGCATGATACGTGTAGGCGGTTATTTTTAAGCCCACTAAGTAGGATCGAAACTTTTTCGATAGCAAAGACTCTTGCCAGGGAGTTCTTTTCATGTTGTGGCGTAATTAAAATTTGGGCTCTGTCGAGTTTTTTGCTAGCATATGCGATGGCATCTTTGCTTTTTGTCCTTGGTTTGACCTAAAATTTGCTCCAACGGCATAGTCGCGGCATCGCACATGATTTCAAATGGCATCGACCAATCCGGGGGTTGGATGATCGGGGCGAGATGAGTGCTTTCTTAGGGGTTTTGGCGTGTAAGCACTCATCTGTGAAGTCAAAGGTACATCCTTGGCTAGCGGGGGCGTAAGGGGTCTAGTGATTTCGCGAAATTTTTTTTATAAATCTTCTATAAAACCTGCGTGCCCTAGGAAGCTCACGGATACCTTTGGCGTTCAGGGGGGTGGTAGCACCGATAGCGTCTATTTTGGCTTTATCTACCTCTATCCCCCTCTCCGGACCACGCGAGGTGCGAAAACGATGCCTTCTCGGACCATGAAGTGGCACTTTTCGATTAAGTACGAGATCCTTTTCTTGGCATCTCGCAAGACCGGTCTAGGTTCTTGAGACAACTTTCAAAGGTCTTACCATAGGCGAAATCGTCCATGAAGACCTCCATGATTTCTTCGATCTTTATGCGAGAAGATAGACATCATGCATGAAAAAAAGCGGTGCATTACGGCCCAAATGACATTCACGGTAGGCATAGGTTCCGTATGGGCATGTGAGCGTGGTCTTGCTACGGTCGTCGAGGGGGTGGATCGGGATACGGTGGTAGCGAGAATACCCGTCAAGGAAGCGAAGAAAAAAAGAATGTTTAAGCTAACGGCTCAACATTTCATCAATAAAGGGCGGGAAGTGATCTTTCTTTGTTGCCTTGTTAAGTTTTCTATAATCAATACACATTCTCCACCACGTGACTTGTCTTTGTGGAATGAGTTCGTTTTTAGCGTTCTCAGCGACTATCATTCCTCCCTTTTTAGGGACCACTTGGGTGGGCTAACCCAATCAACGTGTAGATGCGGGATAGATAATCGGCGTGAAGAAGCGAGAACTTCCTTCTTCATGACTTCACGCATCGCATTATTGAGCCCCTATTTGGGGTTGCATGATGGGAAGTGCTTGTCGGGGTCAATAGGAATGCGATGTGTGCATAACGTTAGGCTTACCCCTTTTAGATCTTGAAGGGAATACCCGAAGGCCGATCGTGTTTCTCTAAGGCGGCTATTAGGTTGGGTGGTTTCTGGTCACTAAACATAAACATGATGGCGGTGCTTGTGAATCGCCGTTTAGGAAGACATAAGCGTAGGCCTGGGGGTAGGGGTTTAAGCTCAAGCTGGAGGCGAGTCATTCTTCCTCTTTGGGAAGTTCTATGAGTTCCCACAGATAGTCCTCTTCTTCAATGAAGAATTGGGCGTCTTTTCTAGATTACATTTGCGGTTTCTCATATAGCATAACTCCCATGACCTCCTCGGTGTCGTACTCAAGGAAGGGTTACATTGCGAGTTTTTTTAGCTTCGAGTAAGCTGGGATAGAAAAAACTTTTCTTCGAGTTTGACATCTAAATCACGGATGTTGATAGATCAAAGAATCTTCTCCAAGGGATGCCCGATCGGGGATATCAAAGTCTTTGGATATCAAAAATATGAAAATCCGGAGACAACTTGACATCCTTGTGTAGGAAGATTTGTTCATGTATAACCTCGCGACTTTCAATGGTGAGTGCGAGGTGCTATCGCGAGGTCGCGTCTTTGTGGGGTCCTAATGGCTTCCTCGGCGAGGCTTGTGCAAAAGTTTTTGGACATTATGTTTATCCCCGCAGTAGGGTTATACATGACTTCCACCAAGTTTTCCACGATATACGCAATGGATTGGTGTAGAGGGGCCACTTATCCGAATTTCTTTGAAAGAAGGTCCTTCCTCTCGTAACCATTCCGTGCTCATTATAGTAGCTCCTTAATAGACTCTGGAAAAAAGAATTTATCGAGGGGGTTGTTGAGGAACTAGCGGGGACAGTGGTTTCTTCCATTGTTAGGTACTTGAGGTGTCGCGAATTGATCGATAAAGTCATCCTCGAAGAGCGGGAGATCCATGCATGCGGTCTCGCTTGTGTTACAGTTTGAGGGGTCTCTCTATAGGTTTTAACGAGGTTCGGTTTTGGCGAAAAGAGACTTCCTACGGTTTTACCTTGGGTTCTCGGATGGGTTCTAGCGGAGGGGTATTCTCAAGAATACGGTTTAGGAGAGCTTCTCCTTCATTTGTGGTTTTGTGGGGAAAATGACCCTCAAACTGGCTAAATCAAAAGCGGCGGGCGGTTACCACTGTCCAATCCTAACCCGGAAATCTTTGTAAAAGCCGCGTGGTTTGGTATGGGCAGTGCGGGCGGATCGTGTGGCGTGGTAAAGCGGTCGGGCTGCACCTAAGGTTTCACCCTCTATTTGCCGGAAGTTGAGTATCTCTTGTCGCATTAGGGGCGTGATTACGGATATAGGGTAGAGAATGCTACACAGAATGCATTTTCGCGGTTCTTCCCATTCTCCGTTTACCGGCCCTACGTTATGGGCGTACCATTGAAGTCGCCCCTCGGTGAAGAAGCGGAAACAACTTCCACCTCGGCGTGTTGGTGTGTCATGCTTGCAATTGTCGAGGCGACCCGCGAGTTTGCTCAAACTCCGTAAGTGATGATAGGGGTTTTTCATATTCCGAGCACGAAAAGGCCGGGGCCTGAAATGGCTATAAAGCCGAGGGCGAGCTCATACTCACGAAGCTGTGATTGGCCAGCGGTGGCGTGGTTCTACAAGCTCGCCCTTAGGGGCCGGGCAGGATTTGTAGGGTAGGTTGCTCCATGAGTAGCGAGGACTCTTTTGGTATTTTTGTTTAAAGGATACTACGATCCACCGCAGGTCGACTAGGCTCGAGATATAACTACGACAACCGTCCCCGGCAGCGGCGCCCGAAATGCTTGTTGGTGTTTCTTAGCATACCGAGAGAAATCCCAAAGCGCCGCGGAAATACCGTTGTAGCACTTCACGGTGGTAGCGAGGGTATCGTATTTTACACAAGGGCGGTGTAGCGGCTTTTTACGGTCGTGTCAACCTAAGGCAAGGGTTTGTTTTCTAAGAGTAGTAGAGGTATCTATAGGCTAAGTTTTCGAGGCGGTGATTCTAAAAGTCATTTGTCTACTCGCCGGGACCGGCCGCGCCCAAGGGGCGGTGTCAGGCAATTAGCTCACGACACGGCCCGAGCGTGGGGGATTTCAAGGGGCGGACAAGGCTTGTCGCGACCAAGCCGCCTACCCCCTCAGCCGTGGGATGCACATAAAGGTAGGTGAGCGCTAGTCCAAACACCGCGTTTGCACTATTGGTCCACGATTCTTGATGTTGGCCAAAGGTTCCCGGTCAAAGAGTTCCTTCACCAGAACTAGCGGCTCTTAATGAGACAATCTACCAATCCGCCAAGTCTACAGCGGCTAAAATATACGAAGGAAATTAAGTAGCTGCAAGATAATCACAAGACTCCTTACCAAAGTGTAAGTAGCTTGCGAGAGGTACAAGCGGGGCGGAGATACAGACAAGTCTAGGCACTCGTCCTCCTAGGAACGCGGAACCGAGGCGGACGGCAACTCGGGTAGAAAGAACAAAAGCTTCTTTCTAGCTTTTCCCTCTCTCACTCTCTAGAATTTAGAAGATGATATAGAAGAAGTAGAAGAAGAAGAACTAATTCTACTCTCTTGCACAAGTTAATTTGGTTTTCTCCTTGAAATTATTTGTTTAGAGAGGTGAAGGGAGGAGCTATTTATACACAAGGGGAGGGGCCTAAGTGCTAAAATCACCTAAACCCGACCTAGGAAAACCTTCCATATCGCCAAACCGACCATCCAATATCGGTAGTGTCGATTTTGGAAGGTAACAAACCGCCTCGAAGCTGGGCCCGAACCACCTCGGCGAGGTGCGGCCACCAGTGAATGTCTTGTAGCGCACCCTCCGGGGCCCGGCTTTGGCTTCAGGCTTCGGTTTGGGCCTCCTTCTTTGTGAAAAAGTTATGCGGTGGTCTTGGCCCGGCTTTGGTTTTGGCGTTTTGTCGATTCTTGTTTGGGCTTGCCATTTGCTTCTTTGGGCCTTTTTGTATTTATTGATTTTATTTCTTTTTTCTTTGTATTTTTTGGCCCAAAGTGATCATTCTTGAGTTGGTACTGCAAGTCCAAATAAACACCAAAACTTTGGAATATGTTAGTTGAAATCCTTATTTCTAGGTTGTTTTGATGTCATGTTGACGGTGTTTAAATTGCGATTGGTTACGTCAACAAACTCCCCCACTTAGCCCTTTACTCGTCCGGTGAAGGCCGCGAGGAAGTCCCTCACGGCTGTCTTCACCCGCCCAATGCGGGTGGGGACATTCCGACCACCTCAGAGATATCGCAGACTCGTCACGGCGAGCATGGGGCGGGATTGACTTCAGCGATCAGCCCCACCAGCGCCCATTGCCGAATAAGCTTCCCCGTCCTCATCAGGACCTGCTCCCGAACATCACGGGGCCTTGAGCCTACAGCGAGCTCTATTCAGCGATGTGACCTTCTCCACCCGCCAGCGTCGTCCCTACGGCTTTCGCCCAGGAGAGGGCGTTAGTCGATGCGGCAGTTCCGCGGCGGCCTATGCGGGGATGTACCCGGCAGGCGGGCGAGCCTTCCCACTCCTGCGGGGCGGCGAGCCCCAGCAGAACCAGCGTCCATGAGCTCCGAGCTGCGCCCTTGATGGGATAGAGCCTCATGGATTCGCGATCCCCAGCGTCGGTGCTACATGTACCCACACCCGGGGAGTGCGATGAGAAGTCCCACTCGAGTGGCGCCCTCCCAACACTGCGCCACCGGGACTCGCGCCCTTGCAGCGGCCGCGAGCACTGTCGACAGCGTCAAGGCTGCGTTTGGAAAAACTTCGAAAGAGCTTCAGCCTTGGCGACACAAAAGCCTGAAAGCCCTCCTGCGCCCGAAACGAGGGGAAGCGAGCGGCAATCACGAGCACGAGCTTCGAGCCGCGATGTCAAGACAGCGTCCAGCGGGGCGAGGCCGGCGGCTCCGCCCGGTGTTTAGGAGAGCCTCCCGAGAACTTGGCGGCGCTTCACAGCTCCTCTGCGCTTGCGTTGCGGCCCCGAGAGCGAGGCACGGAGGACCCACGAGCGGCTCAGAAGGCTTCGAGGAAGCGGCCGTTCGGCCGGTACATTGACATTTCTTAAGCGCAATCAAAGGAAGCAGTATAAAAACCCATCCCCAATAGCGGCGCGCGAAATGCGCGGCCCTGACATTCCCAAAGTAAAACCACCATGATCGGTGTCCGAAAGAGGATTGTCAGCAGGGATAGATCTTGCCAT